>VZSF01001517.1:200495-323962 GCA_013398295.1 Chionis minor
GCCGCGGAGCGCCCGGCAGGCAGCCAACGCGAGTAAACAGCCGCGCTGCCGGCCCGGGACGGAGCCCCCTTCCTTCCCCGCGCACTTTTAAGCCGTTTTGTATTTGCTTTATTTGGGGGGGGGAACCCGGTTCCCCGCTCCCAGCCCTCGGCGGGCTGCGACGCGCAAGGCCGCGACCGACGCCTGTGGCCTGTCAGGAGCCCAGCGCGCCCCCGCCTCCCCGCGGGCGCCACCGGCTCCGCCTGGGTGTTGGGGTTTTTATTTTTTTAAGCACCGGGCATCCCTCTGGCACGGTATCCGTGGTTTTTACACCCTCACCTCCTCCCCTCCGTGAAACTTAAAGGGCGCAAATGCAAATGGGGGGGGGGGGGGAATAACCCGACGTTTTCTTCCCATCACTGTTAAGACTAAATAGCGGGGATGGTTGGGGAGGAAACGTCACGCCTTTTCGAGTTTCCCTGGCAAAAAAAAGGATTAATTGGGGAGCTTTTTGCAAAGATGGAGAATGGTAAACTATTTTTCAAAACGTCGTTTTCTCAACGTGCCAAACACCCCTTTTTCCTCCTATTGTTTCAGATTTATAAAAATGCTGCAGATTTTAACATTACTACTAGTTTTGCTGGATCTCAGTTTCCCGCAGAAACGGTTTTGAGAAAGCCTGTCGTGTCGCTTGAGGTCAATCTTAGCTGGCCAACAGTCAGTATTCAGCACAAGAATCAAAATGCTTTTCCACAACCAAAGTCTTGCATATTTTTACTTAATGCTGTGTAAAATTAAGAACAAACGGACTGTTAAAAAAAAAAATCACAAATTAACTGACAGTTTTTTTATTTCCAAAAAAAAAAAAAGAGCAAGGAGCAAGCGGTAGTATTTCAAATTTTTTCTTTACGATTTTTTTTTTTTTTAAGATTAGTTTGACCATTAATACGCCTTTCACATAAACATGCTATACATTTCAGCCAGAGTAAAATACGGGCACAGTTTATAGCTTCCAGTGAGTGGTGCTTGCCATAAATAAGCATGGACAGGTAAGAGGAACCAGCACCGGGCGCTGCGTTGTCAAGGGGAGCAGTGAGGCCTTTTGAAGTGCTCCGAGCAGGAAGCAGCGCAGCCCTTTTAATTAGAGCACATACAGCTGGAGGATATACAGGAGGAGTCTCCTCAGAATTTATTTTGGAAAGGGAGGGACATATCCTTCAGGTGTTCTCATTAATGCAGGCTTAAACACAGAGCATAAAACCCAGCGTTTTAAGAAGAAGAAGAAAAAAAAAAAAAATAACCCTTTCCCCCCAAATACCAGGGCTGAAATCCTGCTCTGCTTGAAATCAACTGATGTTTTGCCATTTAACTCAATGAGACCATAATTTCTTTCAAAAAAACTAGTATGGACTGCTTGATCCCATTCCCATCAATAGTAAGGCTGTACGTAGAAAACTGCTGCTATATTTCCAGTGTGTTTACATATAAATACATAGGAACATCAGAAAAAAAAAATTTAACTTCAAGCTTGATCCTGCTTTTCTTCTGCGTGCAAGGCCACCCCTGATTTCACAAATGATTTCCATTCTGAGAGCTCAAAATCAGCTCTTGTGTAAGGATCAGACTGGAATTATTTCCGTGGTATCCCCAAGCTTTGTATTTTTAAGAGAATCGAATTTGCGTCTCCGAAGCCAGAAATACCATTTGGTTTCCTTACTGAGCACTGATGAAACAAATCAAAAAATCTCTAGAAATGATAAATGGGCAGATTCTGAATAGATGTGAGCTTTTGTTATGCAGGAGAAGCAGTAAAAGTACCAGTGAAAGAACTGTAAGCAGTTCTTTTAAACACCGTAACTGAAAGTGATCGTTGTTTGCTTTTACCCTCTATCTGGTAGGACACAATTAGTTGATAATTTTCAAGATTTCTGTAATTGATTATGCCGTTTCAGTCTGCACTGCTGTTTGCTAAGAAAAAGTCCTTGTTTGCACTTTTGCCTTTATAATAAATTTTGAAACACCTATTTTTTAGATCTTTATTACTTTTAAATGTCAGATATGTGATGCCAAAGTATTTGTGAAGACAGGCGAAAATGACAGGTATATTAATGTGTTTAACTGCTAGCTATTGATAAAAAAATCTCTGTGTGAGAACTAGATACAATTGTTATTAATGAGACCTGATTTTGCTTAATTTGGGAAATAAGCTACATTATTATTTAGGTATTATTTGGTAAATCAATTAAGAAAATACCTGGTTTTAGCTACAATACGCTACCTTCACATTTTTGAACTGTTACACAGTTTCTCCACAAATCTGTTAAAAACAGGTATGTGTTACTCCCCATATCTGTTAAAAACATTTCTCCTGAGAGCTAGATGCTTTCTGATCAAAACAACTAAAACCATCTGACTGCACCATGGATTTAATCAATGTAATTATTCTCAAAATCTCAGTGTAAAGTAACAAGCGTATTTGTGTGCTTCACGTTGATCTATGGATACCAGAAATTGTTTTTGTAATAGCAATGGAAGTCATCGTGTTATATTTTATATTTGATAAAATAATATAAAAACTTTAAAAAGCAAAAAATCCTTATCCACTCTTTCATTCTTTTGCAAACTGGGTATTATTTTTATGAATCGATATAGTGAGATTTGCAGACAGTTTCAGGATTCCAAATGCCGATTTCTCAAGATTGGAAAAGGTTTCTAGGTTATTGATGAGTCTTATTTATCTACGAATTGATATTAAACTGACTTGCAAAATTGCTTATTTCTGCAGTGTTATATCCCATTCAAATATTTGTTGGGTTTTTTTGCATGCCGTATCTTAGCTTTGAAAGTGTGAAGATGGTGTCTATTTCTAGAAACAGATAATAGATGTATTTGCAAGCAAGTTTTGACACTACATAAGCAATAAAAGTAAAAAAAAAGGTATATCCTTACCATGCAGGTTTTTCTGACTGCATCTTTCTTAATCTGCTACCTGTTAAAATCTCATTTCAGAATTGTTAAAAATCTGACAAGCACCAACTTCAGAGAATTTGTAAAGTAATTCAAATGTGATTTTAAAAACATAATGCTGCCATTATAAAATAAACTCTTATCTTTGAAATCTAAAATAGGCATGTGTAATTTAACCTATCACTATTGAGAGCAGACAAATCTATTTTAAGATACTATGGTTTGACTATATTTCTCTCCATATCACTGGAGAAAAGGCTTTTTATTTAGATTTTTAAAAACTGTTTCATTATTGCTTTTTATTTTGGCTTTGTGGAATAGTACCAGGATTTTACAAAAGCACCGGGTTTTGAAAAAAATCATAGGTTGTGTCTTGTGTCTACGGCATGCACGCTGCTTCTTTTTACGTGGAACTCGACAGAATGCTGTATTAACAAAAAAAAAAAAAACCCAACCACCAGCTCTAGAGTTATGTATTTCAGCCTTCTGAAAGATTTTGTGAAAATTCAGTGCCTTAAATATATGCTGTGTATGTTTGTGTATGAAACAAATATCTTTGATCTACGGTTTTCTCAGAAACGTAGCTGGTTAGTGGATTAGTCCTCTAAAATGTGGCATTCAGTTGTTGTTTGAAGAAACCCATTTCCAAATGTTATGAAATTAATTTTGGCTGGAATTAAAATAGCGTGCTTTTTTTGTCCTTTTTTTTTTTTTTTTCTTTTCTTTTTAGAAATCAGTGATCACAGGAGTAAAAACTTGCTTGTTTTCTACTGTGATTTTTATCATGGATCAATGACCCCATGTCAGATTTAGGCCCTTGACTCTCGCCCACCGAGCAGTAACAGACTTGGGAGGTGGAGTTAGAGCGTGCCAGCTTTTTTGGGTAATACTGCCTTGGACAGGACCACGGCCTTGCACAATGGGGAGATGAGTCCAGTAGCTTATTTGCATTTGAATGGCTTCTTAAGGGGGTGGATGGTATCTGCTTTCTGATTGCTATCCAGCAGGATTTCTACATCATTCTGCAAACAAAATCCTCTTGCATTTCACACGCGGGGCTCAGGACGCCACCGTGAAGCCCTGTGCAGGGGCGATGCTTTAGCTTGGCTGGCTCCTTGCGCTGGAGGCGCCAGCTTGGTTTCACAGCCCCGTGTCAGGGTTGGTGAGGAGGAGGAGAGAGTCTCCAGGGTGAGAGGGGCAAGGCAAGCAGCCCTGCTTCCCAGTCCTTGTCCTGCTGCTGGCACGGCTGCGGCCCTAACGAGAGTCTCGGGAAGCCTGCAAAGGTTCGGCTTCCTGCTGTCACTTGCCTTGTGTGGCACAGTGAAGGCGTTAGAGCTGAGGAGGAGACTGGCATAAGTACTAGACAGTGTTTGTTGTAAAGTCATTTTTCTCCTGGATCATTGGGCCTATCTCACAACCACAATGCAAAGCTACAGCCAGAGAACCGAGATGAAATCAGCAAAATACTGGTTTTGCTCATCTTGTCAGTTTGTCAGTGTTCAGACCAGGCTTTCATACCACCTTCAAGCTGCTTTCTTCCTGCCTCTGCTGCATTGCGCTGACAAGAGGGACGGGAGCAGTACTTGTCAGTCTTCCAGAGGTAGCCCAGACTCTGGTTCCTGTCCAGCTACCTCTTCTTGCCTGGACTGCTCTCCAACTCCACGTCCATTTATAGATCCCAGGACACCCCCTCATCCCTGTCTCACCGTGTGACCAAGACCTGTTCCCACAGATGGATCTGGTGGAGGAGCTGCCTTTGCAGTTACCCTACCCCATTTGGCCTGACCTAAAAAAGCATGAGAGCTGAAAAGCCTTGTTTGGAAGACCGTCATGCCAAGCTACAGGCTTCCTGCTCAGGCAGGTTCCCCTATTAAAGGCAGCTGGGTGGAGCATTAGCAGACTTGCCGGTTACCGTCATTTGCCTTATGAGGTGACCTAAATCAGCCAAGTGATCTACCTATCTGGGACAAGCACCCACACAGTTCCTTCCTCCTGCAGCATCTTTTGATGCCCTCATTCCAGCGTAGATTACAAATACTTCTCCTGAGATTGTATTCATTGCTTTATTCATCCCATGCATTAAGCAGAATCTTTATGTATTCTTGCGGATCACCTGTTAAGTTGGTTGACTTGTGTCCCAAACCATGACAACTTGGGGTGCGGAGGGGGGTTGGAAGTTAGACAGCATCCAGGTGTATTTAAAGCAGAAGTCTCCTGGGCATGTAAAAGAGAATTGTGGGAATATATTGTAGGAGTTTTAAATGTCAGCTCAGCTGTTCTCACTTCTGCTGTGTCCTTGCTCTGAAGTGATTAGCTCGGGACTTTTCTGATGTAATACCTAAGTTTTGACCTCTGCATCTAGCTGCAGAGGTATGGCTTTAAAGGATGTGTCAGCACAAATACAGGGATGAGTCTGCTGACCATCAAGTTATTTGGGCCCAAGTCAGAGACCAGAAGCCAGGGCAGGTCTGAAGCCAAGTCCTACCCTCAGTTGGTTCTTGGTCATAAGTCTTTTGAGAAAGAAGCAGAGATAGTTTCGCATATCTCTGAGGTTAAGGGGAAAAAACAGTTTCATTTACTGCCCTTTAATGTGGAAAAGTCTTCCCTGCTCATTCCAAGCAATCTCGAACTCTTTCCTCTTTTTAGCACATGTGATCAAAGAAACAATGAACCCTTTTTCCCCCCCTCCCCGCACCGACAAGGGTTGTATGTTACTTCGAGCAATGCCAAAGGACTTGTGACTCACCCAGCTAAGCAAGACATTCAAAACTGACCCCTGGCTTTGCAGGCAGTGTGATTTTATTGTCCTTCCTGTTCCTATTCTTTCGACAGGTTCCCACAGCCAGCGTCACCATAGAAGGAGCTTCTGCCCTCAACCGTGTCCGCTGGGCCCAGGCTGGGAAGGAGGTAGCAGTTGGTGATTCAGAAGGTCGCATATGGATCTATGATGTTGGAGAGGTATTACTGTTTTGGTTGGTGGGGGTTTTTTTAAAGCTTGGCTCCTGGAGAATGCTACATCCAAGTTTGAGAAAAGATGATGTATCGTAACACATGAGTAGGACACCTCCAAAGCATAAGCCAGATTTCTTTCAGTGGAGTTCCTGTTGATTTTGGGTTGCCAACAGCATGTTAGTCATAGAGCTACCTTGCAGAAGAGTTAACTAGTTGAAGTCTCATGAGAGAAGTCTTTTTTGAAAGTTTTCAGTGTTTATAAAACCTTTTATTTTTTAATGGTTCTCTGGGTACAGTTGGAAAAAGTTACAAAGGAAAATAAAGAGGAAAATAGAGATGCAAAAAGAAGCTGTGTTGTTCTGACGTTGGTCCAGAAGGTTCACCCTTTATACTCCAGTATCTCTTATTTCATGACTGACTGAGCGCTGCAGATTTTTCTCAGCATGACATCTGTTCTTTTAATACCGAATAATGCTGAATATGTCTGAATATGTGCAAAAGTACTAATAGTAGGAAATGAGAGGTGTCATTGTGGAGGACAGTAGGTGCATGTGTGATAAAGAGTACGTAGGTGCTGAGAAATAGCAGGATGTGTATTCTGTCTCTAAGGCTGCTCTCAATTCACCCTGCTACATCTCATAAAAACCATCTAAACTGCAGTGTATTTGACACTGATGGAATCTACCTCTTTGTTGATGAATATGGTATAAAGTGTTCTGTCAGCATTACAATCCTTTGGAACAGTTAAGGGTGAATCTCTGAGCAATCAGCTTTTATGTAGAGAATTTGTTTTCCATCATTATCTGTGATAGGATACTGAGATATCCATCTCTACACAGTAGGGAAACATTATAGAATACATACAGAATTATCTGTAACTCTCATAAAGTGATTTTATGGCCTATAGCAAAATTGCTTGTGCATGACTCATTTTTGGATTGCATTCACTTGTGCAGGAGTTGCCTTTCCACACAAATGTTTGCTGAAACTTCTTGCCATGTTGTTAGCATAATTTCTAAATTGTCTAAGGTTACTACGTTCAGATTTCCACTATGACACTGGCAGGTCAGGCTGTTTTTTATTTATTTTTCATTTTTGCATGACTGTTCCAAAAAGGTGTTTTTTCTGTCTTCCAAGTGATACGACAGGCTATGGAAATGTCTTTGATGACAGCGCAGTCTGATCTTGTCTGGGAGTCTAGACGGGCTGCAGAAACGTCTCTTTTTGCATATCATACACCAAATTATTCATAGGATTGTTTATCCCTGCAAGCTCACTCAGGAGAAAATAGATTTAGTGTTCTATGCTGAAGAAGTAATATTTAAGTTTTTGGCCTTTCCTCTGTAAAATCAGACTTCAGGTTGCAAAATGAGTCACAGTGATAGATCGAAAAGAAAGACAGGCTTCTATTACTTGAAAAGGAAAAAGAGAAAAGAGAGTCATTCAACAGTGTTTATTTGTGTGAGTCTAGATCAGTGCTACATTAAGCGTTCTGCTTCACGGATGTTGCATGCCCTGCCTGTGCAGAGCCCCAGTGTCCCCAGCGCAGCTCCACAGGCGCTTCCGCAAACAGATGGATGTCCATCCACGTGGGTGCTGACAGGGTCGTGGCCACTCCTGCTCTTCTGTGATGAACAAAGGAGCTCAGTTATTTGTTGCCTTGTTCACTTTGGCAGTATCAGTCTCTGCAGTAATTCCTGTACCAAATTTAGGAGAGGGGGTCTGGGCTGCAACAGCTTCAGATGCTCCCAGCGCTGCTGCAATTGTTGGTGGCTTTTTCTAGTTTAAAAAAGAAGGGTGCTCATATAATCGCTAGCACAACTCTTCTCACTATAAAGCCTTAACTGAGGTGCAGAAATACTTTGCGCCTCAAGAGCCTGGAACCAAGGGCTTGTACAGTTGATAACAGCCACTTCGGTGTTAACCCTCAGTACCAGTCCACGAAGAGCGCTCAGATGAGTTACTCCGTGTGTAGCTGTCCTCAGGAGTGATGCACAGGGGATTCACAGCATGCACATGCACTTTTGGAAGTGTCTGGCAGAAACAAGGTGCTCTCTTTACTTCACTGGGCAGACATTGGCCTGCTCCTTGGCTCAGCTGAGGTCCTCCTTTGACTGTCCTTTCTGCATGGATTTGATTCTGGGATACGACGGGGCTGGTCTGACAGTTTAAAAGGGGCAGTTCTCCCCCTGCCAGCCTGCCATCCCTAGCCACATCCCTCATTGCCCAATTTTTGTGCCGGTAGCAGCACTTGTCGCCTCCCACATTGTGGGCAGATAGATCAGCAGATAGATCTTCTTGTTGTTGTTGTTTTGTTTTCCCTGGGGTATTTTTTCTCCATGAAGTGACTCAGTGTGAGAGCAGATGAGCGAGCACGTGGCTGAGGGGAAGGGGCTGGGAGCTGGACTGTGCAAGCACCTGGCAGCACCTCGCTTTCCTGTATGATCCAGCGGTATTGCAAAGCCCGACGCAGAGCTGCGACAGCTGACCTTTCAGCATCAGCACCCTACCCATCTCCTACAGCATCACCTTCTGAAAAGGCTTCATCACTGGAAGAACTCGTCCCTGCCCCACTGATAACTCAGAGGCATCCACTTGAAGGTGGATGTGTCTGATTTGGGAAGATGGGTGTGATTACTCGTGTTAGAAAGTCAGCAGGCCACTTTACAAAGACCCTAAATACACTCGCCAAAAACATTAATGCTCTGCTTATACTGCACCCTTTTTAAAACCTTTCTTTTCTCGTGACTTCTCCAAATATCACATTAGATCAGCTGTAAATTCAAAAAAGCATTGTTTCCATCAGAAAAACGTTGTGGTTATATTTGTATTACAAGACAGCACAATGTCTTTGGGTTTCACGTTACTGTATAAGCAATTTTTCTTACCTACTCGAACAGACAGAATTGACTCCGTGAATTTTGATCAGAGCAGAAAACATCAGGATATCAAATCATTACGGAAAAAAATTAAGTGATAGAAATTTTTACTTTGGTAGATTGATCACAGTTTAAGGAACTATTCTAGAGACCAGTAAAGTTTACTACTGCTATTAACCCATATAGTGCAAAGAGAAAACGTTATATGGCCTAAGTGAAAATGTAGGACACAAGGTCTAACCTTTTTTCCTTTGTGAAGTCAAGGAGTGTGAGGTCAGTGCTGTTTCGCTTGTGCAAGAATTTAGGATTTGGCCCTTTTTGATATGTTATCGAATCATTGTCTTTATGACGCAGGAAATGGCAGAAGCATGAAGAACGTGGCAGGGTCCCTGACCAGGGAGTTAAAAATTACGGTGACATTTTCACTTAGGCTATATAATGTTATCTCCTTAGAGTATGTACTTTTAGTTGTTTGATTTCAGCATCGCATCTGAAAATAACTGAACACATTTATTTTCACAGTGAGGGGTCTATTTTCTCTTCAATGCGTATGCTTTATGCCCATTAGCATTAATGGGAGTTATACACACACTTCCAGGGGAGAGGAGACTTAAATAGTCCATATAGATGTGCTCTTGTGGATCAGTAACCACCGATTTAAAGAATGTGAATTATAAAATGAAATAAAAACCCAAACAAAAACACAAAAATCTGATTGTTTCAGTGTGGTGGGATCTTAAACCTGTATAACTTAACCAGAGAATATAACCGGTCGTTGTAAATACACTTTACTCTCTGTAAGATCAGTATATTCAAACCTTTGCTGGTCTAGTAGTTGAGATACTGTTATGATAGTGTGTATAACATACTTTACCTTCTGTGGTCTTACAGCTTGTTTACTGGGCAGCAAGTTTTCCATATGGTAGAAGTTGATTTTAACAGAACATGGACCGCTGACTATAGATTTATTCACATGTCCAGATGATTGATAGTTAGACCTAACTGCATGTCTCTCTTGTAGATATATTTTCTAGAAAGCTTGCTCCCATTGTGCATGCTTCAGTGATGTTACACAGTTGCCGCTGTCATAAATATTCTCTAACAACCATGTTTGTTGCTTACCTGGCTTATTGAGAATGCTCTTTGCACCTTTGGTTGTGAAAGAAGCAGCTTCTCATCCACTTTCCATTCTTTGGTTGGGGGTTTTTTTTTTCTTTTTCCATTAATCTCTTCCAGGTCATATTCTGCTTGCACTGTGAATAAAGAGATATGAACTCTAAATCAATTATTTATTATTTCATTGTAATAAAATGTAAAGTAAACTTACAGCACAGGATTGGAGAATTTGAAAGTGTAATCACAAGGAGCTTATTACTATATATTATTTTGTTAAACTAGCTACAGGACAAACTATTGCATCTGTTTGGCGGTCTTTCAGACAGTTGATTCTAGTTGTGCTTTTAAAGGGCAACTAGTATGACAGGTGGAACTCAAGGAAAAGTAAGGAAAGTTCTTTCCCTAGACCATCCAGGAAAGCTGGCGCTGCCAAAGAAAGCAGTTACCTGGGATTCTTTACACATTTACTACCTCTGTCCTCGTTTCATTGCAGTGAAATCAGGATCGTAATGATGTTTTTGTGACTTCGTTAGGTTTCAGAGTTAATAACGCCTTAAGCCCTTTTAAGGCTGCTGCGTTATGTTGTTTGTGTACTTCCCCATTTGTTCCGTGATGGGTGTTAATCCCATATCTCATTTTCAAGTACATGACTGGGGAGGGAGGAGCTGGCAACTACCTGAAGTATGTGGGTGATGTGGTACGGTAAGGAATATTCCACTGGTGTCTATAAAATAATTTCCTTTGATTTCAGCAGCCTTTAACATCTGGTCTGAGATTCTTAAGGTTCTAGACATGGAAGATGGTCATCTTTGTGACCAACTCTCACATTTTAGCATGGCTATTGAGTCACTTACTTTTTCTGGGTAGAGTGGAAAGGGTTAGTACTTTGTACTCCTGTATTGAGATCCCTGTGTTTTACTACAGATTTCGTAGAGAAAACAAATGCAGCATCACTTTCATGCGGTTAAAAACTACTGTAGGCCAGAGAGAGAAATATGGAACTAGGTTTTGTGTTGTCTAGTTACCCAGGTATATTTTCCAGTAGGTTGACTTTTGCCGTCATCAAGCTCCTGTAGAGCATATATTGAGTTAGGAAATGTTTTTGCCGCAAAAGCAGAGTTGAGACTCACCATAAAATATTTTATTTTAAAACTGTGTTGAGTTACATGTATTCTTGGAACACATATTAATGTCTCGCACACACATCATGAAGGCAAATTTGAGCAATAATAAGGGGTTGTGGTTACAACCAAGTTCTATTCAAAAGTATTCAAAGATCAAGTAAGATACAGAAGTTACAACAACATGCACAATCCAAGCATAAAGGATAATTAAATTTATTGTGAGGCAATGCCTGAATTTCACCATTGATATTTTTGCTAGGGAGGTTGGAACGCTGGCCTCGGAAAATTTTAAAAGCGTATTTTTAACAAAGCAGAATCGCCTAAGAGTTGTTGAAAAATGTAAAGAGCTAAGGTTTTGATTTGTTTCCCCTCTGCCTGCAATTTTATAATGTTCAGTCTTGAGAGACTTTTAAAACTGGGAGCTCTTAGAGATGGCCAAAAAAAAAAAAAAAAAAAGAGCATGACAGCATGCTAGGAACTCCAGCTTTTTACTTGAATAATATCTGAACTATTGAACAGAACAAACTCTTCATCCCTCATCATTTCAATTTTGACTGATAGAACCAGTATTGACAAAGGGATTTTTGAAGTAGGTTAAATAAGAACTCCCTAATGAAAAAAATGCACTAGTTTGAAATCAGTCAATTTAATTACTGTGTTTTATGAAGGCCATTACCCATTGCTGATTACTAGGGTGATAAAATCTTTAAGCTTTGGTAGCCTCCGTAGGGGGTGAGCCGATCTAAGTAGAGCAAAGTCCAGTCATTATCACCCTAAATACTTGTGTTTCTCATTACAATATTCATTACTTTAGGTTACTGTGAATGCTTTGAGGTCTTTATGTAAGCACTGGTTTATTCTCCTGTAGAAAAACAATGTTGTTATGTTGATAAGTTAAAACCGAGCATTTATATACTTTTGCTGTTTAAAACGAGGCTTGGCTACATCCCGACATAGAAATGCGTAGGCTGACGCCTGTGAGTGCCCCTCCGCGCGCCTGCTCATGGCCGTGTGCTCATCCGTACAGTCCGACTAGTCTGATAAGAAATGGAAAAGGATATGCCTTGATCTTTCAGCCTGTTTTGGTACTTAAATAACTGGAATGGAGGCTTGTGTTCCTAATAACAGTCTTTATTAAGGAAGTACTTTTCAAGAGGGGAAACTGCGCCATGATCTAACTAACCTGACCTACCCAGGGCTGGTTGCCGAGGGTTGGAGCTGTTAATCTCCAGTGCCAGTCTGGGGCATTGCGTTTCCCTTTGCCTGCCACCCCTTGCGCATCACGTGGCATCGCTGCCTCTCCGCCCTTCTCCGTCACCTTCGTCGTGGCCTTCAGACTTGGAAAGTAGCTTCATAAAACCAATGTTATCTAAAAGTTGACCTCAAAATCACTTCCCTTCTTGTTTAAAAACGTGTGTTTTCCAAAAGAATATGTGAAACGCGTCAGGGAGAGATGTGGATCTGGGCTACTGGGAGAGGAGGGTAGCCTGTAGAAAGAGGCTGAAGAACTTGATGTGACTAGCGAAGGAAGTCTGAGCCTGGTGGCAACAGAGATGGTTCATGTACTTCCAGAGGTAGGAAGGAGTGCCTGGGGCCAGAGGGGGAGAACTAGTGAAGCTGAGGACATGCTGCCACCAGCACACCTTCCTGCAAGCTGGCCATGTATTCATTTAAGTCAAAAAT
The DNA here is from genome assembly GCA_013398295.1 of Chionis minor. Classification (NCBI taxonomy): domain Eukaryota; kingdom Metazoa; phylum Chordata; class Aves; order Charadriiformes; family Chionidae; genus Chionis; species Chionis minor. The sequence continues at coordinate 213,196 of VZSF01001517.1, forward strand.
AAGAATATTTTTAACTATCATAATCATGCTAAAGTTCCAGAGCAGGTAGGGACAGTGGGACAAACAGCCTCTCAAAGTGGAGCCTCTCAACAGGATTTTGTGATGTGCCTGTGTGCGATACAGCAGTGGGTCACACCTGGCTTACAGGGTCATCTCCTGCCTACGCCATGATGTATGCTTGTTCTTGGTAACGACAGAGTTTCTTCTGTTTCACTACGTAGGTAAATGAACATGAAATTCCACTTTCATTTTACTACCAGAGTATTACTTGTTAAACTAATGGAGGAAATAACAGATTTTTAATGAAGATACCCTTTCTCTCATTTGTTGGAATGACAGTGGAATTAAATGGGCATTAGTGCAAACAGATTGAAGGGAGGGTGAGTGGGTTAAATAGTCATCCTAAAAATTCCATCAATTCTTAATCCTTACCTTCCAGTTGTTTGTGATGAAATATTTCAGTAGTTCTCCAGAGAACTAGCTTACTAGCTCCCTGGAGAATTTCATGGAGTAAGAAGACATGAGTTTCCAATACGATACAAATATCTTTTATAAGAATTCCTCAGCTCCTCATCATATGAAATAAAAAAGCTTAAGAAAACCAGTCAACCAACCAACAAAAATCTGGCTCCAGTCCTTTTTATTCATTTGCACACTACTTTTAACGCTGACGTATGTTTCTTTTTCCCTTGCAAAGGCCCAGATCCTCCCCCTGCAGAGAGGATCAGAGAGAACAAGCCACATGTGACAGGAGTTAATCATGTAGCTTAATGCACTATTAGAAGGCACTCAGATAACGAAGTGATGAGAGCGGCAGAAGAGAAGCTGTAAGAGATCATTCCCTTTCTGCACAGTAAAGCCTGCAGGAGGGGGAGAAGGGAGAGCTGTATGTGACAGTCTTCCTGCCGGTATTTTCCTGCTGAGCTGGGAAACGCTGTGAAGGGCAAGAGAGAAAGGAGAAAGGCAGGCTCCCGGTCGGTCGTACCAGTCCATCCACTGTATGTTTAGCACATCGACACTACCTCTGGCTTCACTACTAGTTCCTCAGTTACTGCTTCTCCTGAAAACCTTTCAAGAGGCGTAGTGGAAAAGATCACCTGGGTCCAGGCTTTCCATGGCAGTTGTAGGTGAGGCAGTGGAAGCTGAGCGAATGCTTTAGCTGGTCTGCATCGTCCTGACCCTGCATCCTGGGATGCCGGTGGGGACAATGCATGTTAATAGTGTCATGGAGTATGTATTTTAAATATCTAGTTAGTCTGTTGTCTGTTGGTCTGGGTGGTATTTTCCTTGAAAGGTTTTACACCCTTTCTGATGTAAAAACAAGTGTTACTGAAAAACGTTCATAGCTTTATGTAACAGAGCATGGAAGGGGAAAAGTACCTAATGCAAAATTTAGTTTAAGCTCACTTTGTGCTCAGCACTTCGCAAATTTCATTGAAATTCATGTGTTATCATTGTGGTGTTAAACTCTGTGGAAACAAGAGCTGCTTTGTATAATTAATTTTCTTCATGATGCTTCTGTGGTTTCAACCTGTCACATCCAGTAGCGGTTTTCATTTTGAGAATCCTTAACTAAGTTTTCAATCTATTTTTATGGTTTGCAAAATGGTCTGTATTTTGAACCTGAAAAAATATTTAATTTGTGACTTGGAAGGTAATGGTTAGACCTAAAATATCATCTGAGGGTAACTCTGGGCCTTAATACATCCTATTTAGTGGCTAAAATTCCGTATTCAGTATTTAATTTAAATGTGAAATATATCCTCCAGTGCCTAGAGTGATGGAGAAGTCCGCCTGAAATGAAAAAAAACCCAAACAAAACCCCAGCAAAACAAAAACCTCTGCCATTTCATGGATAAGCTTTTGTACATAATGGAATGTGAGCAAAATCTTGGGGAAGGTAGCAATTCTCCTGTGAACCAAAATCTTTGAGCAGTTCATAAGCTACTTTTGCCAACTAGGAACCAGAAAGCCACGGCAAAAGTCCTTTACAGTTCCTGTTCTGCCAGATTTCCTGGCATGAATCATGGCGTGGACATGGCCGGCTGGGTTTGGAAAGGAAGCAAGCTGAGCAGAAGACACTATGATTTATTTCTTCCCTGAGGCAATAGTCCTTCAGTCAGCTGAACTTCCAGGGAGGCACCTTTGCCATTGCGGCTACCCCACAGGCTGAAGCTCCAGTATTTCAAGTAAAAATGGTGGGACAGTTCTTCCGAGCAATGTAGTTCTTGGTAAAAAAAAAAAACAAAACCAAAGTAGATACTGGAAAGAACAATAGGTTGAAGTCTCCTTACCTTGTAGTTTTGATCCATTTGACGTTTTTAGGCTTTCTAGTGCAACGACTAGAACTGATAACATAATTTGGTAGAGGAGGAATTCTCCCGATCCCTTGGCTCCAAGCATTAAATGTTGTGAAACTCATGCAAAAAGTTACAGGGGTTTTCAATGACTTTGAGAAATGGCAATCAAAGCAGGACTGAGAATCCCCACGGGAGACAAGTGGCAGGCAGTGTGCCTCATGGTTTTCCTCATCAGCCTGTACATTGATGGCATTACAGAAGTGGTGGAAAGGTAGGAGATGCGAGAACTTTGCTGCTTAGGGCAACACCTCTTTTGAAGCAAAATTGTTAGCTTTTCTGAAGCATGGTAGATGGTCTTTCTGCTCCCATAGCCGGTTAATTATATTAAATCTCTTTTGTTTCCAAGGACTTAACTAGGCCGATAGTCTCTGCCATTTAAAGTGCCACTTGAGGAGATCGGTAGGAGAGGATCCCCGCAATGCGACTGCTGAAAGCACTCTGCTGTGCTTAAGAACAGGCTATAAGCTTATAACTTAACGTTTGCATTTTAAAAATGAGGTGATCCAAGGAAACAAAAGTAATCTGAATTTCCACTTTCAGTCATCTCTTTCCAGATGACTGGTGGTTACTCAATATTTTATCCTCTGTAGTTGATATCAAGCGCAGGATTTTGATGAATTAATTGAGGGACACGTAATCAGATAGCTTGGACATAATTATTTCTGGTTAATTCAGGAGTTGGCCTGAGCCAACCCTGATATAGGTGGAACTGTAGCATTGTCTACAATTAAAGATACTTTCCACTTCCTTGTTTTCTTTTTCGTATGCCCTATCAAGTTTTAATCCTTCAGGCTGAAGCTTTCCATAATTGGTGTTTGCTTCCAGCACAGGTTTTGTTGTTTCTTACTTCTTTTTTTTTTTTTTTTAAAGATTAAAGACAGTATTGTAATGCTGTAACACGCTCAAATTGAGGGAGTTAGCTTTAACTCTGACATTTCCTATCTTTGAAGTGTTACAGTCTGCAGTCTTAATGTTCTGTTAACATGCATTTGTGTGTCATGTATGTATAATTTATGGACTACACTTTAGTCTGTTCTCCTGTTAGACTGGCATCGAGATGACTGCTGCAGACAAAGAGGACTAAGTTTAGAAAAGAATTAATGGGCATTCAAATACTTGAGTTCCTATGTAGGCCCTTTATACAGTGTATCTTTGCACATTACACATAAATTATTAAAATAACACCATTGTTTGCTTGGTATTCAAAACATAATTTACCATTAACTATGTAACAATTCAGCAGCTACTGTTCTCCTTCGGAGAAAAAGTTGAAGTTTGCTGAAAATGGGTTCCGTTTCTGTTCAAGATTAAGCTTTTTTGTCATATAAGCTAATATTTTGTCTTCTTTTTACTATGGCAGCAGTAGTTAAATCAGACCCTGCTGGTGAATTGCAAAGAAATAAATCACAACAGACATTAATCTAGATGAGGGCTAAGTAATTAACTTCATGGAAGGGTGGTGTATACTGTGTCTGTGACACTAGACTGACTGCTGTGCCTAGAATACGTGCAGTATTTAGGCTGCCTATGGTATTCCACCCCTTCAATTAAGTAAACAAATATATATAGAGCTACTCTGGAGTGTATCCTTTGTGGTCTAAACACTGTATCTTATTAAAATCATCTGCATGCAGTATGTGGGGTTTGAGTTCCTGCCAGTGGTTTCATCCATTGTTAACAGTGATGCTTGGCTCTCCCAAGAGTTAAATACAGTGGTACTATAGTTATGTGAAAAGGGTGCTCTTGGTTACTTTGGTGGCCATTTCGTTGCATATTACCTCCCACTTTGTTTCCATCCATGTGTGTGGCATAGGGTGTTGCCTGGAAAAATATAGGCTTTTTCAGGGAAAAAAAAAAAAAAAAAATCCATATAGGTTGAGAAAAATATCAAAGGCGGTCTGTAATTGATTCTGGGGGGCAAGACCAGGGCCAGAATAGGTGCATGCCTGCCTGCTGTATGTGTGTGTATCAAGATATTGAATATTTACATTTACATATCTGGTTTCATCTCAATGATAGTGATAAAACATCTGTTGAACTCTCGAAGATAGGATCTGTTGCTTAAAGTGGATCTATACTTGTTTTTCATTTGTAAGTATTACGATCGTTATTCTGCAAGTGCTCTCTTTTACCCGGAAAATTAGACAGATCATCTCCTTTACTTTTTAGAAAACATTAAGCTGGAGTAGTTATATTTTATAATTGTTAAAAATATTTTTACCTACAATGTCATAACTGCATTCAGATGTTAATCCATTGCACAAAGTGTTTGCACCAGATTTCTTTTCAACACAGCACTGAATTTTAGAGGGTGATATGGACAATACAGATTGACAAAAATTCTGCTTGGAGAAAAGAGCTAAAACGGTATTCGCCTGAAGCTACGTTTATTTGATGATGCTATTAAATCGAGAGAATATAAAAATGGTGATAAACCACATGCACAAATAACTTAGTGTGAAGTCTGAGATTTTAATCATTAAAGTTAGTTTACCAGACTTGCTGTTTTCCACAAACTCAAATTAATCTGTATATTTTCTAAGCTTTAGTTGGCTATCTGTTCAAAGTAGAGTGTTGAACTTGCCCTTCTCAAAACTTATAACAGCAGCAGAGTATTTTAGAGATGAGAGAAATATTGATTTTCATACAGTTTTTATGGTTTCTGCTGGATATGAGGGTTTTTTGCAAATACGCCCGTGTGGTAGTGGAGACAAGTAAACAGGATTGCCTAAAATAGGATCAGCCTTTGCCTCCAAACAGCAACAAACCCAAACGCAACTAATAAAAGCTGCGTGTTAATTGGAAAGTTTCTAATGGCTAGGACCATGGTGACTAGCTATAGAAACCCATCAACTTAGATCAGAACAAGGTTTTCTACATGCAAAAATAAGAAGGCATCGTACTTCTACAAACTGTGTTTGAATGGGTCACAGATTTTTGACTTGGGAACCTCTGTCCCCCTTAGAGTGTATCTTGGACCACCATGCAGGCTCGTCTGCAGACGTCTAATTGAAAACAGTGTGTGGCAATAGGGTGCTCCCTTCGAGCCTGTGGGACGCTGCTTCCTCCAAAGTGCAGGTTCCTGCTGCTGAAATTGCATTTTATCTCCTTTTTTGGGAGGGTCCCCCGCCCTCAGAGGAGAGCTGTGCTGGACAAGAACACGGAGGGATGAAGGCAGGAAGAGTTTGTCTGCTCCCATCCCAAAGATTTACAGGCTCCGGGGAAGGCAGGGAGCCAGGAATAAAGTGAAATATCCTCAATGAATAATTCATTTGCTGGAAAGTGGTTTTGCAGGGAAACTGAAGCTGTACAGAGACAAATTGAGCTGAAACACTCTCAACCATAAAAAAGATGAATAGGAGGGGAATATATGAAAATCTTGAAATATGTTGTAATATCTTATTTCAACTTTCTGGATAGATTCCTTTAAAAGGCACATTCAAAGCTTTTATAATTTTTTTGTCTCAAAATTATTCCTTTTTCTTTTTTTTTTTGATAGACTTAAAAGAACAAACTTTACTAGAAGCAAATGATCTGAAAGTGAAAATAGATTTATGTTGATTTGTGTCTTCAGGCACTGTTTTTTTGTAGCCTTTCTACTTGCTTGGGGAGCCCATCACCAGCTGACACAAAGGGTAGCATCGAGAGTTGGCTGCTCAGAGCATCTCCTTTTCCTGAGTTCTGGCATAACAGTTTTAAGAGTAGCAGGGTTGAGCGAAGTTGCTAATAGCCCGGTTTCTGGGCAAACTTGGGACATGCAGTTTGTGTTTGTAAGATCTCTGGTCTATGGATTGGACGCTCTGCAGGCAGAGGAAATCTCTGCCTTCATGAGAAGATGGAGGAGGCTGTTCCTGATGAAGCGCACGTTCGTGCTGCGCTGGTGAGCCTCGGGGAGAGAGGGCTCTGTGCTGTCTTACCAGATGCACATAAACCCATCTGCTTGGTCAGAACTGGCGTCGAGAGGGGTGCGTGCTTGTGCTTCAGGGCTGGAAAGCTGACAGGTAAGGGAAGTGCTTGACTACAGCGGTCACCCAAGAAGCGCAGAGAAGCTTCAGAAGGTTCAAAAATCCAGGGGGTCTGTGGTGGCACCATGAGATACAGTTTTGTCATGCACTGCATAAATTGCATAGAATTGTGACACACTGGCAAGGCAAAACCAGGTGCTTGTCGGGAAGATCCTGGTGGTCATTTCCCTTGGGTCCGGTCATTTTATACTCTAACTGCAGTGGTGAATAGGCACAAGTTGAACAATCTTACCTTTAAACTTTACAAGCCTCGTTGCTTCAAAGTCTGCTGTAACCCCATGGCTCTGACAAAATGAGCTGGGGGGAAACTTCTGTGGTTGACCCATGTGGCCCAGCTAGACAAATCCCTTTTTTTTGAAATCTAGATGTTGTTTAGATCCTTTCTGGTCTTGAAAGCACAGCTCAACACGTTATCACCCAAAAAAGAGGGTGAGAACGATACTAGAGACCAGGGGCTTCAAGCTGGCTGGGAACCACCCACCTCTAGCAGATGGGAGGGAGATGAAGAAGAGGAGAGGGAGATCTTGGCTCCTAATTTACAATCCTTTTGCTGTTGCATCCCATTATCTCACTTTCTAGGCCTTTTGTATTCTGTTCTGTCCTGTCAAGAGTTGCCTTCCCTTGGTATGTGTATGTATGGTGGACTGGGGAAGCACAGGCTGGGAAGGATTGACATAGGAATAGTGTTATTTATCTATAATAAGATAAACTGATAGCTGTAACGCCTCACAGGAATAGGCAGAAGTCTGTTTAGTGTTACTAGCTGGGGGCCACCCCTGGAATTACTAATCCACCTCTCTTGTGCTTAATAGTAATTGTAGCTGCTGTTTATCAGCCCTCGTGTGCTGCACGCAGCCAGTCTCACTCTGGGGGCTCAACTGAGCTCAATTTTCATGGGGGTCTGAAGACAGGCTGGGAGGTGCTGCCCACGGGGACTTTCCTTTTCCAGCCATGTTATTTGTGCTCCCCTGTTCAGCCAGGAGGGGCTTGTTGGAGAGTTATCTTTTTTTTTTTTATCCAAAATCTGCTTATCTAAAATCATAGTAATGGAGGTGGTGGAAAAATGAATTCTGAGTGTTTACATCACATAACTAATTTTTTTAATAGTGGCAAGAAAAACAGTTTGGGAACTATTGAAAATGACAAAATCTTAAATGTATCTAGTATTTAGTGTCTTTGTTATTTGTTATGCGTTATTGATCATGTTGGGAGCACTTAGATACAGATATTGAATGCTTTTGGAAGGATATTTTATGACAGTGAATTGGGGGAGATCTAAAAGGTTAATAGCAATATAAAGAAAACCTTTTTTTTTTTTTGAGAAATGAGAGACCCCAATTGTCCTGAGTTAAATATCTTCACCCCGTTAAAAATGGCTCACCCTCCTACCATCTTGAGAAGATGTTTTCCTATACTAAATTCTCTACTCCTGTAACCAGCTGAGCATGTGTAACTTCACAAGCAGAAGCGGGTTTATTTGGATGCGTGAACTTGTAGTCACACTTGCAGGTCGGTAGGCTTGCAGCTTGAACTCTTCTGATATTTTAAAAGCCAGACAGAAGACAAAAGTACCCATCTTCCAATAGCTTAACAGACAAAGTTTGGCTGAAGTCACCACCTTGCTTTGAAAAAACTGGTTTTCCGCATTAGAATTATTATCTGATGCAACCTAAATGTACCTTGGTATTTAAGTTAAAGCAGTGTGAATAATTCAGTCAATTAATTAGGTGCGGGTAGCACTTACCTTCCATTGTGAAGGGATCAAAGGAGAACACTTAATAGCATTAATGTTCTTGTTCTGCTCCGTAGCTTAGTGTCTGTTCATTCAAATAACCTTCTGACACAAATGTTAATATGTTATTATATTAAGTTATTATGCTGCGGTGAACATTTCTACCCTGCATCGACATCACAACTGCTGGAACTCGACACATGCTGCTTTGTGGAAACTGGAAGTGGACTGAAAAATGGCAAAAATACCAACCAATTGAAGAACGCCCAGATAGCTCTAAACCTCTGCCCTTTCTCTGTGAAGTATCTCCTTCATGCGAGGTGGTGCAAGAAATATCATTTCTTCCACCCCTGCCCTGGTGTTTACGGAAAAAGCTTGTGCTGAAAGGGAGATTCCACAGATGGACTCAGGCCTCCAACACTTGTGGGTGTCAGTGCGCCCGGCTGAAGGAACTTGAATGGAAAATCACTGGAAGGGGAGCATTAATTCAGATAAGAACTGGAATTTGAGTTTGTGAATGTTTTTGGTTTTATTTGTGGTCTTTTGCTGTGTAACTATTGTGGTTTGGTATTAGGGCCTCCATAGAATGAAGTAAGGTGAATAAAACTTGTTTTTTCCTTTAACTTCATTATTGTAAAGGTTTCCCTCTGCATCCTTGAGGAATTTGCTTTAGAAAGGTTTATTCTGCTAACGGTCTATTAGCAGGATTGGCCCCTCATTGAAAGCATGATGCAGTGCGTGAGATTAAATAAGGTAAAATAAGACAAAGTTCTAAGTAATTTGATTGTGTGTGGTCACAATGTTTCCTCTCTTTGCTAAAGGTGTTCATTTCAATCATTAATTGTTTTGTGAACTGAGTCATTAAAAACAGCCCAGGTCTTGCCAACACTGTCAGCTAACAGTAATGCACGTAATTCATACATTTGTGGGGAGACTCGTCAAGTTTGAGATACCAAGTTGTTTAAATAGGCTGGGCTTTGATTGTATTTGTCTGTGGCTATACTGTGGAGTAAAGGAAATTAAATTATCTCAATGTCATAAATTTTTTTTTTTTTCTTTAGAATGACGTATTGTCATATTCAGCCATTTTATACAATGTAGCGCTGTTTAGGACTTTAAAAGACAGGGAGAAACGAGGCTTTAATAAATTCAATAAGTCCTTTGCTAGGATATTGCTCTACTTTAATGATTTTACTGCTTGAAATAAGTGAGACTCATTTCATGTTTTCATTCCAGAGTTTGGTAAATGATAGTGCTGTATGCATCACACAAAATAAAATTTTTTGGGACACAAGCCACGGTAACAGGGAAATTGCTACACAGCTGGTTTTGGTTGCATCTGGGATAGAAGGATCTCTGCGCTGTCCCTTAATGTCCTATACAGTAGCTTGTACGGGTGCGTGGCTGTGACCAGAGCTGTGCTATGGGTACTTGTGCGTTGGTGCACGCACCTCCATTCTGGTGTTACATTTCCTTCTGCTGAAGGTTTTTGAAAGAACAGAGCTGTCTTTCAGCTAAAGACCATAACAGATCCACATCCGTGCACGTGAGCGTGAGGGACAGCTGTCTCAAATGGTTTACTCCTGTAACCCTGGTCTCTGTTCCTGGGAAAAGTAAAGGAGAAACATGCCAAGAAGTGGAAGACAAAGAAGGGAAAACCCAGAGAGCGCAGCGATACCTGTTACTGAGGGCCGAGAGTGTTTTCAGGCAGATTGCATTTGTCAGTCCGTAGCCCTGTTAGATGCTGAACTGTACGACATTCAGTGTTTCAACAGGCAAAAATATCAACTTGTTGCACACCAGCCCTTCATAATATAACTGAGTCACTGATATATATGCACTACGCATGGGAAGCTTTAAAACACATGCTATGTTTCTCCCCAGAATATTGGGCGTAGAGGCAAAGCTAGGTACAGAATAGTTGAAAACCTCATCAGCGCCACTGAGATACGAGGAAGATATTTAGATCTGGTATTGCAAATTCCTGTCCATACCATTAACGCTGAGCTTGCAGCAGTGTGCGCGGAGCTTTCACACGTGGTTAACGCTGGGCACATACACAAGCTCTCTCTCCATCTGGGCTTGCTAGGTCGTGTCGTAGATCCTTTTCTCAGTCTCCAGTTATGTGTATCGCTGCTGGGGTATAAGGAGAGGAGAATAACCTGGCTGTGTTCCGGTAAAGCCTCCTGCACACCTATAATCTGCTAGTGCCGAGCGGACGTAGTTAGCCCGCCATCTGCGTGGGGGTTTGGGTGATGTATTAAAAGAAGTCAGTCAGTACGGATTGAATATTGGGTACCCCAGACTGGATTAGCTAAAGTCGTACTCATTCTTCAGTCGAATGGCATCCATTTGCCGAGGTGGACAGCAGTTTATTAAATGCCCCATGGTTTCCAAACACTTGCCTTCTTCAGTACCAAGCACGGCGTAGTACCTTGAAACAGTTATTCTTCCATATTGGATTCAGGACATGATCACAGGGCTTCAAGAGGGCACTAGAAATGTGCACGGATCATCTGGATGCTTGTTGCTGTTTTCTGGAATTTGAGCTAAAGAAAACAAAGTTTTCTCAAACTGCTTGGGTTTTGGTTTTGGGGTCTTTTTTTGTTTAATTATGTCAATCCCAGCTTGTATTATCCTCTAGAAATTGCAGTGTTGGATCCAGCTGGAACTGACTGCAGTATTATTTTGCCGTAGCACTAAAGCGTTTAGTCTGGAAGTTTAGCTATTTAGATTACACGTCCCTCTTGAAGCCTAATGTTCAAGAGCTCTTCATTAGAAACATCGATGGTATTAAATGGAAATGGATCTTGCATGATGATACACAAAATCAGACCAGTAATGCCGTATCCAGTTGATACAACATTTCCATTATCATGTATTTCTTGTAATTGTGAGTTCCTTAACAGAGAGGAGGGTAACTAAAATAACACGATATGTTTATTTTACTACTCAGAGCTTTAATAAACTTCAGGAAAATAGTTTCAATACAGCGTTGTAAAAGCTCTGCTACCTTGCGCGCATTGACCTCGGTCCTGCAAACGATTACACTGGGGCACAGCCTCGCTGACTTCAACCGGCCAGCTCACGTGTGGGAAGTTAAACATACCTGTATACACTTGCAGAGATCAAGGCCTCGCCTTAGTTTGGAAAATCCGAAAGGTTTTAACCAAGGGGTAGATTTTGCAATAACGCTCCACCAGCAAGAAACTTTTGCTTAAAATCAAGCAGACAAAGCTTTTTTTTTTTTTAATCTCTGCCACTGACTGTAAAAGCTCCTTCTAGCTGGTACTGAATAGGAAGCAGCCAGATTTATCCTGGGAATTCGGCAGCACTTTACAGCATAACCATGCCCATGCCTCCGTCCCTCACCGATCGCGGCAGGAGCTCCCCTGGGAAGAGGTGCCTCGATTTTGGGCCAGGGAGATAACCTGCCTCCCCACGCCCTCTCTTAATTCCCTGTCGGTTTCTCCCGCAGCTGGCTGTTCCGCACAATGACGAATGGACCCGCTTCGCGCGCACGCTGGTGGAAATCCGTGCCAACCGGGCGGACAGCGAGGAGGAAGGTGCGGTGGAGCTGTCGGCCTAGCGGAGGAGAAGGAGCGGCGCCCGCCGTGGCTGGCGCAGCAGCTTTCCCCGCCGAGCGCGCCGGCGTTCGGTGTCGGAGTCGGTCTCGCTGCGGCTTTTGATGCCAGTGTACGTGCCAGTATCGCTCAAAGCATTCCATGTTAATCACGCTGCTTTACACGGGGCTGAAAATATCCAGAGCATTTTCATACTTTATATTTCTGTCTGAAAAGTAAGAAAGAAAAGACAAATCAACCCTTTATGGGTTTAGTTGTTGCCTTTTAACTACTTAGTAGCTGTATTTAATAGCTAGGAACCCGTGGTTAAACTTGTGCTCACATTGCCCTTCTGGCATAGTCCTATTAAATCCATATGAAGCCAGATATGATTATGTGCAGATGTGGTGTGCTTCACTGTATGGGACTGGGCCAAAGACTTTAGATGTGGTGTTTCACATGGTGACTTACATTATGAATGGATGTACTATACGAAAGTTGCTGCTCCTTATTTATTGCGGTGTGCTGCATGGAACATATTTATTTGAAAGCATTAAAATAAACGATCCTAAAGCATGTGCATAATGAGAGAACTGCATTGTCTGTGTGCTGCTGTAGAGGTTACATTAAAGTCCGCGTAACAATTACAGTACATCGGTTGTGCTTAAGATGTAAGATCTATAAAGGTTGGCTTGAGTGGATGGAATGAGTTTCCTTTCCTTTTTTTTTTTTTTTTAAGATGCCTATTATTTCTAGGCACTTTAACTATATTTCACATACAGTTGGTCACTGATACTTGTCATGCAAGTTAACACTAACAGTCTGACAAAGGGTTGTGGTTCCCGAGTGTGACACTGGTATTGCCAATAAAATGCATCAAGCCCGTTCTGTCGCAGTGTGGTTAATCTTTCCTTGCCAGCAGCGCTCAGCGTGCTCATTGCCGGTCACTGGCGAGGCGCTGGGAGAATGAGACTGCCCCGACTCCTGGAATGCTCCTGCAGCTGCTGTGTAAATAGATACCTGCGGTGACAGGGACTGGCCAGCGATGGACTCGCCTGCATCAGATCCTGCTACGAATTTTACACAAGCGGACATTAATCCATGTCACAGAGTCACCTAGGTTGGAAGAGACCTTTAAGATCATCGAGTCCAACCATACACCTAGCGCTGCCAAGTCCGCCGCTGAACCACGTCCCTCCGCACCGCGTCTACCCGTCCTTTAAATATCTCCAGGGATGGTGACTCCACCACTTCCCTGGGCAGCCTGTTCCAATGCTTGATAACCCTTTCTGTGAAGAAATTTTTCCTAATATCCAATCTAAATCCCCCCTGCCATTTCCTCTTGTCCTGTGGCTTGTTTCTTGGGATAAGAGATTGACCCCCACCTTGCTACAACCTCCTTTCAGGTAGTTGTAGAGAGCGATAAGGTCTCCCTTCAGCCTCCTTTTCTCCAGGCTAAACAACCCCAGTTCCCTCAGCTGCTCCTCATGAGACTTGTTCTCCAGACCCCTCACCAGCTTTGTTGCCCTTCTCTGGACACGCTCCAGCACCTCAATGTCCTTCTTGTAGTGAGGGGTCCAAACCAGAGTTCGAGGTGGGGCCTCACCAGTGCCCAGTACAGGGGGACGATCACGTCTTGAGTCCTGCTGGCCACACTGTTCCTGATACAAGCCAGGATGCTGTTGGCTGTCTTGGCCACTTGGGCACACTGCTGGCTCATATTCAGCTGGCTGTCGACCAACACCCCCAGTTCCTTTTCTGCTAGGAAGCTTTCCAGCCGCTCTTCCCCAAGCCTGTAGCGCTGCCTGGGGTTGTTGTGACCCAAGTGCAGGACCCAGCACTTGGCCTTGTTGAACCTCATACCATTGTCCTCAGCCCATCGATCCAGCCTGTCCAGATCCCGCTGTAGGGCCATCCTGCCCTCAAGCAGGTTGAAACTCCTGGGTGTCATCTGCAAACTTACTGAGGGTGCACTCGATCCCCTCGTCCAGACCATTGATAAAGATACTAAAGAGAACCAGCCCCATTACTGAGCCCTGGGGAACACCACTTGTGACTGGCCACCAACTGGTTTTAACTCCATTCACCACCACTGTTTGGGCCTGGCCATCCAGCCAGTTTTTGACCCAGTGAAGAGTATACCCATCCAAGCCATGAGCAGCCAGTTTCTCCAGGAGAATGCTGTAGGAAACCATGTCAAAGGCTTTACTAAAGTGCAGGTAAACAACATCCACAGTCTTTCCCTCATCCACTAAGCAGGTCACCTTGTCACAGAAGGAGATCAGGTTAAACAAGCAGGACCCGCCTTTCATGAACCCATGCTGGCTGGGCCTGATCCCCTGGTTGTCCTGCATGTGCCACGTAATGGCACTCGGGATGATCTGCTCCATAACCTTCCCCAGCTCCAAGGTCAGACTGACAGGCCTGTAGTTCCCTGGATGCTCCTTCTGGCCCTTCTTGTGGATGGGCATCACATTTGCTAACCTCAGCTTCTAGGTTTGATTTTTGATGTCAGCTTCTAGGCTTGATTTCTTTTTTTTAAATTTTTTCCCTCTGTCCCTAGCTGTGCATGCTTGCTTGCACACGCAGAGCAGCACCATGCTGCCGTGGGCACTAAAAGAAAAGGAATAGGAAAGACAAGGCCTCCTCAAACTGTCTTGAGAGACGGGTTGGGACAGGGAACTACTGAATAATTTGCTTTATGAAAAACTTTCGTGGCTTGAGCAAAGAAATGGGTGCAGGCTGATCTCATTGGGTGCTGTGGCCCAGCACGATGGTGAACGCCAGCCTCGGTGGTGAGGCTGGTAGTTATGTTCGCATCCTGTTATGCTGAGCCAGAGTGCAGCGCTGACACCGGGACGGTGGTTCACTCCCTTGGGCAGGCAGGTGACCCCTTACTGCAACAAACACTGGAAGTCAGACAGCAACGAAGATTTTGAACATAAGTTTGCAGGGAACTCATTGAGGAATACGTCATCTAATGCTCTTCAGACCTATCATCAAACCCGGAACCACCGGGAAGTCTCTGCACTGCTAAAAGCCAGAGTAGGGTAAGAAAATGAATCCTTCGGAGAATCTGGATTTCCCTTACCCTCTTGGCCGTTAGAAATAACTCCCAGTGAGAGTGCATAGGCTAGTTTCTTCTTCGCAGTGGGACCTGAAGATATGGATATGGATGGATTGAGGGCAGCCCTGACGACAAGGACTTTGGTGGATGAGAAGCTCAACATGAGCTGGCAATGTGTGCTCACAGCCCAGAAAGCCAACCACATCCTGGGCTGCATCCAAAGAAGAGTGGCCAGCAGGTCAAGGGAGGTGATTCTGCCCCTCTGCTCTCCTGAGACCCCACCTGGAGTACTGCATCCAGCTCTGGAGTCCTCAGCACAAGAAGGGCATGGACCTGTTGGAGCGGGTCCAGAGGAGGGCCATGAAGATGATCAGAGGGTTGGAGCACCTCTGCTGTGAGGACAGGCTGAGAGAGTTGGGGTTGTTCAGCCTGGAGAAGAGGAGGCTCCGGGGAGACCTTGTAGCCTTCCAGTACTTAAAGGGGGCCTACAGGAAAGATGAGGGGGCACTTTTTACAAGAGCAGGTAGGATGAGGGGTAATGGTTTTAAACTGGAAGAGGGGAGATTTAGATTAGATCTCAGGAAGAAATTTTTCACTCTGAGGGTGGTGAAGCACTGGAACAGGTTGCCCAGAGAAGTTGTGGATGCCCCATCCCTGGAAGTGTTCAAGGCCAGGCTGGATGGGGCTTTGAGCAACCTGCTCTAGTGAGAGGTGTCCCTGCCCATGGCAGAGGGGTTGGAACTAAGTGATCTTGAAGGTCACGTCCAACCTAAACCGTTCTACGATTCTGTATGTCCCAGTGCCTGTGGACATGGGACCCAATGCCTCTGGAAGCGTCCTGTCCACTGGGCTGTGGCACACGAGGTCTTTCCCCAGATGGATGAGTCACAGAGCACAGACAGATCCGCCATTGGTCTGGTGGCTCCATGAGACTGGAGCCACGCGCTAGGGAGCCTCGTGTTCTCCTCTGGTTACTTCAGGAGCTGTCCTGAAGAACTAGTGTAGCACCACAACACTTTTGTAGCTGAAAGGCGAAGGCTAATAAATGACCAGGTGAGACACCTGGAAAGCAGCCATTTAGACATCATTTTTGAGCTGTTTTTTCCTCCAGTTTCTCCCTGTTTTCCTTTCAAAAAGTATATGTAAGGGTTCTCTATGTATGTGGGCAAAGCAGATGCGGTGCAAAGTGGAAGGGGAGGAGGCAGTCTTTGGCCATTCGTGGCTTACAAGATTAGGAACCCATGCACACCCAGATACAGACCACACCAGAGCCGTCGCTGAGGAGAAGAGCGGGGTAGCTCGCTGCCCTGCAGTCCCCTACGGTAAATCCACATCCAAAAGCGCAGGGACACCATGCAAGAGTACGCTGCGGTGTGAAGGGGAGGGTGTTTAATCCATGTTGTCTCCCATTCATCGTAACCAGTGCAGTGGAAACGGTTGGCAAATTTGCTTCCACTTTTTCCGTATGACCATTCAGTTTTTGGAACCTAAGGTGTGGNGTTTTGGGAACCGAAGGGGGGGGGGGGGGGGGGACGGGACGGACACACGCATGTTCACCTTCCAAGCTGTTCCTGCTTTATGGCATGAATAGCTTGTAAGATGGTTTTAGGAGCAGACTCAGAAGACCTTCAGCATTTGCTGCTGTGTGTAAAAGAATATGACCAAAGTCCCTCCTTTTTTTTTTTTTTTNTTAGAGTGGGGTTCAGCAGGACACAGAGGGAACAAGGAAAAGATCCAGATTTCCACAGAAATGACCAGGTTTCTATATACAGAGCAACAACAACATGAAAGGGCCTTTACATGCAGCTGAAGCAGATGGAAAAGCACCCAAAAAGAACAAGAGGCATTTGCTCCCCTTCTGCTGGTCATGGCTGCCAGGCACTGGAGTTTCTGCCCAGCCCTTGTTGTTGCCCTTCCAGGAATCTCCAACAGTTTTTGTTTGTTTGATTGATTTTCCTGCAGCTAAACAAACAGCTCCACCTCCCTGGCTTTCCAAAAGAGCCCGTAGGCCAAGATGTTCCTTAGAATCTGCCCGGTAGGTACGTACAAAATTACTCTTTATTTTCAGCAAAGAGAAAGCGTCTTCTCCAGGCTTTTTTGCCTACAGACATCCAGAGAACAGAAGGAAGAGCATGAAGAGTACGCCCCATGCTCTAGCGCTGCTGGGACGCTGCCATGCCTGCTCCGGGCATGGAATGAGTTAGAAAACAGCCTGGCTCTACTTTGGGGCCATTGCAAGTCAGGTTTCTGTGAAGGACAAAAATTGTCTGCTTGGACTGAGCTGGAGAGCGCCTCGTAACCAGGAGGTAAGGAAGAGCAAACCCAGCCACGGAAGAAGCAGGCAAGTGGCACGTCAAGATGAGCGACGTGGGCAAAGAAGGGAAAGGCTGAATTGAGGTTTAGGATGGAGGAGAGGACTGTGAGGTGGATGTGGAAGAGACAACTGTCCTGGGCTTGATGAAGACAAGAAGACCAGAGTCTCCCTTGGTTTCAGTGCCAGGGATCAAAGCCACACCAACACCAATGAGAGGCAGAGGAATGGCATGGCCAGGGACTTGGGATTTGTCCTGAAAGGAGCTGTGAAAGGACATGGAGAGACATGGCGGCAGCACGGGGGTGGGAGCCGAAGGCATGAGCTACAAGGGGAAGCAGGGCCACTTCATCTTTGTGACATGTGGTCTGTTCAAGAGACCCCATGGTAACAGGGGGAGAAGATGGTGGCCAGGGCATGCTGAAAGAGTACGTGCACAGCATTGGCCAACCTGGAACGTGGCCAGGACACACAAAAACCAAACGCAGGCCTATCATGTAAATAATAGCACTTGGACCAAGTGGATGTTTGAAAGGTGGAAAAGAAACGGGCTACCTCCCAAGTCTGAGAGCACCACAGACGTCTCCATGGAAAGGCTGCCAGAGCAAGTGTTTGCTGCTTGAGATTAGGCTTAGCAGAGTTGCCTCAAGCTGGTAACTTCAAAGTGAGAAGGCATGCAGGACAAATGGTGCTGGGTCAAAATGATTCAGGAGCTGCAGCATTTTCCACAGGGTACTCAGTAGTGCTCCACAGCGAATCTTCCAAGATGAAAGGTTCTTCCTCCATGGTCTCAAAACCAATGCCCCAGGCACTTGCTACTTCTGAAAACACAGAAACCCCTGCCACATCCTGGAACATCACAAGCTCTTACTGCAAATGACAGCCTGCGCCTCTGGTGCTACAGAAACTACTGGGAATAGGTTCTTTCACACAAGACATATGGGAAAAGCTCTCAAGAGTTTTAGCAACCTTAGATACAAATCAAACACAGCACAAGACTGGAAACCCCTCACAAAGGAAGACAGCATCCCACGCAGAGTGGGATTGTCCCCACTGACCAGTGACAGACAAAGCAGATTGCTATCACTGGCACAGCACCAGTCCCAAGGAAGGACTTGGCACCTAATGGTGCCTCTTCCAGGGGTAGCAGCCTGTCCTCAGGAAGCTTACAGGACTGGTTCTCCTCGAAATTCGTAAGCAGAGCTACTTCTGTAGTGACACCACCATGCCTGGTACACACTGGCTGCACAGCCTGGGGTGTGAGCGAGCCCAGAGGGAGGCCAGGCAGCCCTTTGCAATACAACTGGAAAAACTGGAACAAATCTTGCAAGCGATGGTACTTCTTGCAGGAATCGCGCAAGGAGCAGTTGAAATGATGAACACGCATCTTGCCACGCCATCTGTGTCTGAAGGGCAACAGACACCGTGATGGCACCCTGGCCTTCAGCACCGGGAGAGGCTGCCCCCATGCCTGCAGCCTGAGCTCTCCGCTGCCAACGCGCAGAACTGCCCTGCGGCTCGTGGCGTTAAATAAATGACTTTCTCCCAGGCTGTTTCTGCACTTGAAGCTCTCTGGAGACACTTAAAATACAAACGGCTTGAGATTTCTGTATTTTCAACTGTTAAATAACTTACAAATGATCACCATCTCTGGAAATCATCTTCTAGCTTATGCAAAAATGGCAAATATTCCAACCAAAAACAGAGTCTGAATTTCACAGCAGTGTTTGAACAGCCAGGTTGGATGATTCCTGTTGTTCCCCTGCCGCCTGCGCCTTGGAGAGCTGAGGAGCTCAGCAGTAAGCAGCACGCCACGCGTGTACATCGTGGAGCGTACGGCAGGGACATTCCCGAGCAGGCTGTCCCCTCCTAAGAAAGATGTGGAGCGGTTTGTCGGGTTTTGTATTTTTAGCAGGTTTAGAAAAACCTGCCCAAGTTATTTTTGAAGCCTGTGGTATGTTTGCTCACAAAAGTGTCCCTGCAAACTGTCAATATTAAGTCAGCTTAAACCCAACCCGTTCCCCGGGGACCAGGCAGAAAACCATCCCTCCGCTTCTGCTGGACCGACAAACACAAATAGGGGGTAACGGCTCCCGGGACACCCCCACCCCCCTCTCACACCGATAGGTGACATCGCCAACCTTCAATCATTGCTTTTTCCTCCAAGTCCCGCCACCGGGAGTCAGCTGGACTGCAGGAAGCAAGCGAGGTTACATTTTATCCAGTTCCTCCCACACTTTGCATAACTCACCCAGAAACCCGAAAAGGACAAACATCTAAACATTGTCCTCGGGGCCCTCTGTTTGTTTGTAAGGCAATCTGACAATTTCTGGGCCTGTCAGCTTTTCCGAGCAGGAATGCGTCCTTTTGTGTCTGGAGGAAGCCAACTGTGGGCACAGATCTTCCCCACGATCTCTGGGCAGAGCTGGAGGGTGCTTTGAAATGTTTTGAACTGGGTTGAGTGTTACTGAAGCAGTGTCAACCCTTCTGCCCTGCCTCCATCCCCTTCTGTCCCCGAAAAGAAGGACAGACGGACAGAACCCTGCAAAAGACAGTTATTGGGGAAGGGCCACCACGGGTCGGGGGGAAGCGTCAGCCCAGCCTTGTTTGTCTGCCTGCCAGGGAGCTGACGACGGTTGTGGCCTCCTGAGATGGACCTGCCGTAGCAGAGCTACACCTGAGCTCAGTCCCTGGGCTTGGAGCTTTGTCCCTTCACCCCTGGGATGAAGGACAAGTCATAAATATACTGCCAAGTCTGGGAAAGACAGGGTGGCAGCAGGCAGAGGAATGGGTCTGGATTATGACTTGTTTTGTAAAACACAAGCAACGGTCTTTATCACACGAGCCAAGAAGTTGTGCAAGTCTCACAATAACCCCGCTCTAGTTCCTCTTCCGCTGCCGGCTGTGTGGGGGTTGGGCGTTGGGCAGCAGAGGGATGTGCTCTGCCCGGTGCAGCCCGGGTGTCCCTCTCCAGGCTGTGCCAGGAGGGAGCAGCTGGTGACCGAACCCATGCATGTGGCCTCTCCCGGACTCAGGGAAACATACAGCTCAGTACTCGGACATCTTCTGAGCTGCTCATTTTCCACAGAAACCCTCGACAAGGTACGCCAGGCAAAAGTGAGGGACGAAGCGTAAAACCGGCTCCTAAATAGCCTAAGATCTCATGTGTCAAGCACAGGCAGCTTCCAGGGAGAAAGTTTAACGTTTATGACCAGGCTTAACCAAAAATCCTGACAGTTAATTTTGGAGTAATAACAAGGGGCATCTCTTTTTCCCCATTTCTGAAAGGAAGGGGCTGTCACTTGGGGAGACTCGGATATACAGGCTTGCGAGGCAGCAGCCGGTGGCTGTCAGAGCCCAGCACAGTCTCTGCACGCTCCGGTTTAGCCAGACTCCGGGACTCCAGACTCCAGGCTGCAGGTAGATGTCATCTCCTCCCCTCGCTCTCATGTGCGTGATGCTGCAGATGCTACTCCTGCCACGACTCCATTTCACTGGTAACTTCAAAATGCAAATTAGTCCAAGAGGATCATTCTCATGACGACCCAAACACAAATACAATAACAGAGTGATTTCCATTTCAGTCCTTCCACAAGTTACAGCAGCACAGGGTGATATCGCATCCCTAACTCATTCGTCTGCAACGATACCGTGACATCTGCATTCCCTCCATCTACAGTCAATGTCAAAGGCACCCATCCCCCACCCCAAGAAGAGAAACAAGACTGAATTCTTCCTGGTCTTCAGAGCTGTCACAGAAGACACTCAACAGTACCTGCAACTGACCAGGTAGTCAGTCAGAGTGTTCATAACACATTAACCTCCCCCCAAAAGTAAAGGTCAAAATATCAAAGCTTACTCCAATCCTGGTTTTTGAGTGAGGAAAACTTTATCTCTTTCAGCGACATCTACACCAACGGATGTCTCTTCTACACAGGGAAATTCAGGTAATTTGTTCTCAAGCTGCAGGTGTTTTTATAGCCTACGTGTCCAAATATTAACTTCATCTTAACCTAACTTTAGAAGTGAAGTTGAAGAAGACATTGTTCTGTCTCTGTAACAGAATACCATGTATACAGCTGTTTGAAAGGTTTATTTCTATCTTCATAAATACATAATTTTCTAAACACTGTGCAAGGCACCAAAAAATTAAGTAAAATCTTTTCTTTTAGAGTATTTTAATCTCTTTTAAGTCAATGAAGTAAATAAGAATCTGAAACCACCTATTTGCCAATTACAAGCCAGCAGTTAAGGCAGGTACCATTGATACAGTGCATGAATTTTCTATTGCAGTTATTTAAACAAGCAGCGTTTCACTATAGAAGTGCATATACAAACTGAATTCCAAACACCAGCAACCCAAGATAGGCACCTAGTTATGAAATTTCCTTGTATGTGTAGTAGGATGCCAAAAGTACTGCCATAAAGTGCAAAGACTATGGACAATAACACTTTCTTTTGAGCATTTTGATACCAGTAACATAATACAGCGGCTAAACATTTATAAATGTGGTTTCCATTACAAAAACATGTTCCACATAAAAGCTTCATAATACAATCCAGAAACAGAACTTGTGCGTGTACATATTTAAAAAGTTGAAGCTGTACTGGCATACTTAGGTACCGGGTATATATTTGCTGACCTCTACAGACACGCACTAAGTTTATATCCAATTTACATGTACAGTCAAGATCATTCCGCTTTGAGCACCGTGATATCCACTGAGTTTTTCCATTTGAGTGACGATGTGCGACATCCGCCCTGGTAATCTGCAACCGAGCATTGCCTGTAAGATGATCTGGTCCACAGCTCTCACCCAGCGCCCCCCACCCCCACCCGCCCCAATAAACGGAACCCAAAATTAGTGTCTTCCCAACAAAAGCACATGTCAGATGTGGACAAATACATTCATGGTCCCAAACTTAAAACAACTGGTAAGAATTTCACAGTGATCTGGTTAAGGAAGCACAAAGACAAATGATTACATTTAAGATGAAAATTGCCTTAAAACTCAAATGAAGCTAAACTGTTCTATGATGAGAAGCTAAAGGAACAAAGTATTAACCAATTAGAAAAGTGGCTCTTTCCCAACTAATAACAAAAAACCTACAGCAATAAACTTAGGGTCCTACTGCTGCAGCAGCCTTTGAGGTAGGTGGCGATGGCTTAAACCGAGGTAGGTAAAGTCCAAACTTGTTCTCAATCCCTGCAAAAGTGGCAACTGCCAATTTATAACCACCAACATGGTCAGGGTTAGGAGCAGGGAGCGTGATCCTAGATTTAGGAACTGGCTCTGATCCAGCCGGTTTTCTGCAAAATAATAGAAATAATACATTAATTTCCATAAAGTAAAGCCAGTATTCACAAAAATCTCCTCCGTAAAGTAAGCTGAATGAGACATCGGAGCGTACCTCCCAGTAACTAACTAAATTAAATGCTACAATGTAATGAGAAATACCCTGTTTTAAAACCTTCCAGAAGAGTTAGGAGTCTGCACGTTGATTGAGTATGGTCAAATCCAGATCAAATTTGTAGTGCATCAATCACAACTGCAGTGTAGGGGAGCAGAGGTTCATAAGTCTCTGCTACAGTGCACAACCAATCCAGGAACCTAGCCAAGTTTAAGCAATTTTTGTCATGGCTTTCAAACTCCTGTCCCCCGGGCTTCATGAGTGGTCTGCAGCTGCTCCTGGGATCATGTTAAACAGCAATATGCACATCCATCTGTATCATCAAGAAGCAGAGCTGGAGCTCCAACAAATAGTTTTTGGACTTGGTGACACCTAGAGACTTTTCTGGATGTCAAATGCCCTGCCTAATCAGGGGCACAGCTCCTCCACCAGACTAATGAGGACTAAGGCAGAGCGTATCCTGACCTGGCAGGCGTCACATTTCCCCTGTAGTTATATCCCCACTCCATTATTTAGCCTCTTGCTGTCTCTGTTTACACTAACACAGGTCCCCAGCTTGAAAGGGTGATATAAAATGGGGTAATGTCTTGCTGTGAAACAGGTACTAGAATATCATCTTAACCTCCACCACCGTAGTGTGGCATAAATAGCATTTACAAAAGCCTTTGCAACATGCCCTATGTAAGAGCGAGACCCTGACCCTGACATACTGAGGAGCACAAAGACCCAGACAGTGCAGCTTCAGGGTCCCAGGTGGATTCAGACACCACATACTTACACTCCTCCGAAGTCCACGTAAAACCATCTCTGCAGTAGCTCGTAAGTCACCAGAGTTACACCAAACTGAGGAGAAGATCGAAATACGCGAGCTTGGAAGAAAAGAAAAGAGTTCGTAAGTGACAAAAACCACGATCAGAAATCACTTAGTAATCAAAGCTCTTTTACACACCTCCTGCTCCTTTCCACAGAGCCTTTGGACCTTCCTCTCGAAGGATCTTCGCAAAGCAGTCTACAACGCCACTGTAGGTGGTCTGTCCTGCCCGGGCTGCCACCTGTAGCCTTGTTTTGATCACATCTGCAGGGGTCACCAGGGAGGCTGCAGGCATACCTACACACAACACAAAAACCCTCAGGTGGGACTTCTCACATAAGCTACACACCTCATTTACCCCCAGGTAACCGTGCCTTTCGTCCTGACGTCAGGAGAACCCAGCCTCACTTGATTTAAGCAGAAGCTGAGAAGAAAAACAAGCAACAAGAGGCAGCTGTGGTGGACGTGGCTTCACCCAGAGAGAGCCTCTCCTAGAGGAACAACCATATCACATGCTTCCTGCCGAGTTGGGAGGCACGGGCTGGATTTTTCAGTGCTAACCAAAAACTTGCATAGTTAATAAGCACAAAGTTTTTGGAGGTGAGGTCGATCTTTCCCTTTCCTTTTCACCCCTCTCTGTGGTTCCCAGCATTCTGGTTGCGCACTGCGCTAGAACAGCCTGCACAGGCACCCGCGCGCGCGCACCCCTCACACAGAAATGTCACCGAGAAGCAGATAAGGCCGTGCACGCTCAGCAAGGCGTGAGAGCTGAGGTTTAAAAAAAAAAACAAGGGTCATTCTTCTCATTAGGAATGGCAGACTGCTCAGCTGCAAAGCCACAGCTGACATCCTCAGGAGAACACTTGGAGGAAGATTTAAATTTACCCCGGCAGATAATGAACTGAAAGCAAAAAATACCAAATTACCAATGGGTGGTATTTCTAAAATCATTGCTATCCAAACCGGGGCTGCCCATGTTTAGAATGGAAAGAAGAAAAAAAAAAAAAAAAAAAAAAAAAAAAAAAAAAAAAAAGAGCCAAAAAAAGCACACCGAGACTCTATCCCAGAAGACACTGTCTCTTATGGTTTCATTACTTTTCCATTCTGCATCTGTTCCAAACCAACTTGGTCAGATGTAGATGCATAAATCTCCTTTGCTTTTTTTTTTTTTAGGCTTAATAATTCTGTAACAATTTTTGTCCAAACCAGCATGGTCTGGCTTCAAGCACCAGAGCACCCTTCCTGCAGACCGCTCAGAGAGATGTAAGCGTGTGCCTATCACCAAAATAAGAACTCCCCCTCCTCTCCTGGACCCCCCAAAATAACACACAAGCTGAACTTGCACAGTGGTCAGTCTGGCAGGCAAGTACTAAAACCCAGTAAATGTTTCTGAACTCCAGAAATGCTGAAATTCCTCTTTGCTTAGCCTTACCCACACCAGGATATTGGTTGTCTTCAATTTAAAGCTGGACTTTTGTCCTTCAAAAGCCAACCAATGTTTTCAAGGAAAACCAAAGGACATACTTAGAAACAATTCTGCTTACTATCCGTTGACTTCCATCTCCTTATTCCTCATTCTTTATTACTGAGGATATTTTGCAGTTAAAGATGTTTCTAATCCTGTTTTTAGGAGCTATGTGTACAGGACAAAAGACTTTACAGACAAATAAAAATTTACAGGTCACTGCTGGGAGAAGTGACCTGTACATATAAGGAGTGACCTCAATTTGATTTACAACCAAAATAAGACAAATGGCACAACAGGAGCTGACAATAAAAAAGAAGAGTGAAGGGAGAAGAAGGAAGTTCATGGACGCAATAAGCAAATGGAGCAAATTAAGGAGAAATCCTGTAACTGATATTAGATCATCTCAGAAAATGCCACGGCATGACAGGTTAAGACATCTGGTGAACAGTGAAAGCCAGAAGCAGATCAAGCTACATGACATGCATGTTGCATGTGTCACTAACAACAACGAAAAGGAACAAAACATATGCCCAGCAGAAGCAAAGGACACAGGTGCGCATCTGAGCATGGCCAGCTGAACATCTCAGCACCACGGGCTGTGGAAAGGTAAAGCTTCCCACATCCAGACGGAGCTCATGCCCACACCTGAAGTCCAATGATCAGGTGAGATCCCCGGCCAGAGCAGAGACATCAGCCCAGAGACCGAGCCAGCGTTTCAGAGGTGGCAGGGGTTTTGTTGACTTTCTCATGGCAAACCAGAGCAGACACATACGCCCCCACCATGCTTTACTCGTACCCAATAAAAGAAATTCCTTGGTTTTGTAAACAGTACGATGAGTGTTGTATCTTTAACGCTGTAATTTGCTCATGAGAGTTAACCTAGGATGGGATTCACAGGAAGCACTGGATAAAATTCACATTATAGCTAGTTTGGTAAGCCATATCAGCAACAATAAAGACTGCTTCTGTGCCTGAACTTCAAAGGGACGGTTATCTCAGTCTGCAATCACCTGACAATGGCTAGAAAGAGAAAAATAGGAAAATCTAAGAAATTACTTGGCTTAAAAATGCCAGCTTATGTTTCAAGTCTGTAAATATGATCTAAAGTTCAAAAATTGTTTTGTTCCATAAAAATGGGTGAGAAATAAGCTGGCTGTAAGCTCCTGTTGGGGGGCTTGGAGGCTGGCTCTGGTTTGGGGCGGGGGAAGGGAGAGGACAAGGGGGGTTTAGGCAGCAGTCATTTGAACACAGCTGGTTTTCCTAATGCCAGGTCGATATCTTTGGACTACGAGCTACTGAATACAGAGCTATATGCTTCAAGAAGACAAACTAACTGATCTTAGCTATATCCGAAGCCCAGATACTGGCTAAAAAAGGTCCCTGCTCCTCAACAGACACAGCCCCATGTGTAATCCTGACTGAGAACAGTTTCCTCAGGGAGGAGAAAGCTTAAAATCAAGCGACAAAATATAGCTAAAGCACCTATCTACATTGGCTTCATGCCACCATCATTTTTCTCACCCGGCAGGTCACAGCAGGCTGTTGGGGGCCACGCTAGAGGAAGAACTCGGCTGCAGCTTGGAGAGACCAAGCAGCCTCTGATGAACACAATGGAAATTATCTGCTGATGTGAGCCCTCCTGCTTGCTACGCACTCCCCCAAAAGGTCCTGTCACACAAATTTTCAAACCCATTTGTTTCCTGAAAGGAAAACCATGGACATAACAGGAGCAGGACTCTCAAGATGCCCTATCCAGGAGGCAGCTACCAAATGGTGGTCCCCTTTGGGTGCAGAAGCTGGGTGCCATGCCAGGGACCAGCTACACAGCAGACGCAAAGGCAAGCTGAGTCTACAAAGCATGTCTCTGTCTTTTCCCTTAGGCTCTGGCACGCTCAAGTTAAATGCATCTGTGACAAGTTAAGCGTGATTTGGCTCTCCTATCCACTATGCAGCAGATTAAAACAAGCAAGTGCTCAAGAACACACTCAGCACCTCTGCCATACCTGGGTATGCTAGGAACCAGCAACCTGTGGCACAGCAGAAATGTTTTCAAGCTTTTCTGTTTTGTTCAATATTAAAAAAAAAAAAAAAAAAAGAAGATAATGGTAAAATCCTCACAAAACCAAGTAACTGCATGGGATACTGTGGGTAGCAAGTAATTGTCAGCATTTTGTCACATGTTATATCATTGCATTTGGAGAACTGTACTGCTAGCATAGATTTTGGACTCTGTCCTGGTTTCAGCTGGGATAGAGTTATTTCTAGTAGTTGCTGTGTTTTGGATTTAGTATGAGAATAATGTTGATAACACATATTGGTTTAGTTGTTGCTAAGTAATGTTTACATTAGTCAAGGACTTTTTCAGCTTCCCACAGAAGGGAGCATAGACAGGACAAGCTGGCCAAAGGAATATTCCATACCATAGACATCACGCTCAGTACATAAATGGAGGTTGGCCCCGGGGGCACGGATCCATGATTGCCGCTCAGGATGGGCTGAGCAACTGGTCAGCACATGATGAGAACGACTTGTGTTGTATCACTTTATTCCGTATATTCTTTTACACTACTACTACTACTATTATTATTATTATCCTCCTCGTCCTCTTCTGTTACTGTTCTATTAAATGGTCTATCTCAGTCCATGAGTGTGGGTTTTTTGTTGGGTTTTTTTGGTCATTTCCCCCTCTTTCTCCCTCTTCTCCCTACCCTACTTGGGGTGGGGGGGGCGGGGAGTGAGCAAGCCGCTACGTGGTCCTAGTTCCTGGCTGGGATTACATCACTACAGACTCTATACAACAAAATTCAAGATTCCTTTGATTGTGAACAATTTCACAAATGCCATGATTTTATTTATAAACCATTTCAACAAAACTTTACCAGTCGGTCAGACGCAGCCAAAATCAGCACAGTAACTTCACAAAGAATGATGATGTATGATAACAAAACATGAGCACTTAAATCTTTCTCTTTCTTTTGCCTTTTGAACATTACGATTATACGAGGAACTTACCGTATCTTTATTTTTAACATCAACTCACTCTACGGCATGGTAGCTTTCTGTTATTTGGGCATAAGGTTGCAAGATACAGTATAGTTGTGTATAGTTCTTCTGAGCTTTTCAAAGTTCTCACTACTATAACTATTGTGCTGCAGATGCAATATAGTCCCAGGCAAAAAGAAGTTTGGGGACTTACCAGCAATGGATCCAGCCAAGAGCAGATTTCCAGGGCTAACCCTCCCATCTTCATTTGCAAATGAAGCTTTCAAATGAGCGTAGCAGGGGAAGTAAATGGCAGAGAAGGGGATATCACGCAAAAAACACGCCTTAGCACCCTGTGTTGAAAAAGAGAACAAGTTTTGAAAATGAGCAAATTTAACATGATGAACTATGAACATCAGAGAACAGAGCAACATTGTGGGGTTTTGTTTTGGTGCAAAGGGCTTATAGAAAAAGCAATTCCTCCCCTCAAATTTTTGAGAGATCCATGTATTTCACCCTGCTGAGGAGTGTCTATGTATTGTTTCTTGGTTCAGTAATTTCTGCCATTGTATTTATCTTGTCTACTTGTTCTTTCTCAATCCCTAGCAGTGTAGTTATTTGCTGGTAATAGAGAAAATATTATGTGTTGGAGTAAACTCTGCTAACACCTTTGCAGAATTTTAAATAGTTGACATGGTAGCCATGCACCTGTAGCAGGAGTTTAGGATGTGTCTGAAGAAGATTGAGCCATAGGACATCTGTCCCCTCTCATTCTCACAACAAATACTTCAGGGAAAATACTGCCCAGTCCATACATCTATGCAGACATTGCTATTGATAATGCAACATAAATCGAGGGAAAGAGCGAAAGAAAGAGAGTAAGGCTGTAACACTAACTGTTTTGCAGAACAGTAACAGGATGATTTACTTGTGATTTTTGAAGTACAGATGACCTGGGATATGTTTTGTTTCAAGTAAGTTTCAGCTCTTGCTGTTAAATTTGCCTTGCTATCAATTTTGTAAGTGGTACAGCCAGCCAACGAAGTTACCAGCAATATTACTGGCTTCAAACCTAAGAGGGTGGCAAACAGGCAAGGAAAGTTTTGGAGTAGCAGCAAGCAATCAACTGTTTTTCAAGCAAGGGAA
The DNA here is from genome assembly GCA_013398295.1 of Chionis minor. Classification (NCBI taxonomy): domain Eukaryota; kingdom Metazoa; phylum Chordata; class Aves; order Charadriiformes; family Chionidae; genus Chionis; species Chionis minor. Next base: position 242,073 of record VZSF01001517.1, read on the forward strand.
AAGTAAAAAAGCCACTAGGGAAGGTCAACCAAAATAAAATACCAAATAATATCCATGTTCCAACTGCAAAAGGGACTTGCAGTCTGCCTTTCCTCAATATGGGGATCCAGAGGACACCAGAGCCTGAACACACCAGGATTGAGACCAGCAGGAAGGCACAAACAGGAGGTGGCTTTGGAAAATGGGTAAAATCTTTCAAGCCTGAGAAAGAAATGGTTCACGGATGAGCCTAAGTTTCTCTTTGAAGCACGGGTGGAGTCGTGGTGAAACTGCTCGAGGTTCATCTACGAGCCCTCCTGGGGTGCCCTTGTTACTGTACTTCTCCTGTGTACAGCTCTACTGAGGCATGGCTCAGCGCCAGATGTTTCACAGGGAACATGCCAATATCCACAGAATCAAATTAAATCTAATGATATGCCTGGACATACCTGTAAGCTTGGCTTGTACTACAACAGCAGTCAAAATAAGGTGCTTATCCAAGTTGGATGGTGGTTACAAAGCAAAGACACAAGTGCTGCAAGGTGTCAGAAAAACGGAAAAGCTGCCTTTCAGCGAGCCAAGGCAGGGGCAGGAGCGCAGGATGTGCGACGGGAAAACCCGGTCCTGTGAGCCCGTTCACAGGAGATGCTAGTAAGCGCAGTTTGTAGCCAGAGAATGCCTCCGAGAAAGTAAAGATTTACCTAAAAACAGCCATTAGATCTTCCAGTTAGACTTTCTGTGTGTCACAGACTCAGTTACTGAATGGGGTGAGCACAATGTGCTCTGCTCCAAGCCCAGCTGCTCTTTCCACCACACATTCTCAGCTTATTTCTTGAAAATTCCAGACTGAGAACTGACCGCTTCCTCCCCAGACAGTCTGTTTGGAGGTTAATGACTCCTGATGTGAAGACCCTTTGCTGTGTTGCCCAGCTGGATTTGTCTGATTGATGCTGTTGGTCTCTGGTTCTGTTATGCCTTTCTAAATACACTAAGGAAAATGTCATAAAGGAACTCAAAGCGCTGCTGTTGCAGCAGCAGCTCTGCTCTTCACCCATGCTGAATAGGGTTATCAGCCAGCCAACAAAGTGATGCTGGGCTGGATCCTCCTCTCAAAATTACCTGGAAAGCCCATACACTTTACTTTGAGGGCACAGAGAAGGTGAACCTCTTGTATTCACCAGAGACACAAGAATCCTGGCCTCTCCTGCGCAACAGAAGCCCGTTTTACAGTTTACCTTTAATCTTCACAAAAAAAGAAAAGACTAGGGCTTCATCAAGTTCTCTGTGAAACCCCAACTTTTTAGTGATCCAACGTCTGCACTGTATTTGCCTCACAGAAAAATTACAAAATTCATTAACGAAACAGTCACAGACCAACATGGTTTCTTCAAAGATTTATTTTTAGAGCATGCTTTTCCTCAGAGCAAATCTCCTCGCTGCCTTTGCCCTAAGGGGACGTTACTTTTATTTTCTTTGCCATGTTGTCATTAAACACTGCGCACATTTTTTCCTCCGCATTTTTTTCATACTCTGAAATATCTCGACATAGTTAAAATAACTTACGGAAATCAATAAACTCCAAATGCCAGCAACTCTTAACTCAGCCTGAGCTGCTAATATTCCTCCTCCTTCATTAAAAGGCCCTTTTTCATGGGGCAGAAATGGCATATTGTTAATATCACTAATAATATATGATCAGGTATGCAGAGAGGGAGGGATGTCCATCAACTTAGTTGGCTCAGTGTAAACAAAACCCGGATTAAAACTTGGATCCACTTTAATAATAACCCGGCTTGGCTCTGGTCCAGTATCGCAACAGTCTAAAGTTTCCCCCCATCGTTCCGTTTAAAGTCTGGGAAAGCATGTTTAAAAGCAGGCCTCATTTAACTTCAAGTTAATCATCCGCAACCAGCCTAGGCCAATTAGGAAGGCTTAGGGAGATTGGCCACAGTATCTTGAAAAGCAAAAGAAACATTTATTTTACTTCTCGCACCTTTTTGATGTGGACAACGTGCTGAAAGCCAAAAGGAGTTTTAATCAATCCCCAGCAAGCTGCAAGGATCATCCGCCCGAGTTTATTCTGGCAGCCAAGGTGCAGACCTGCCAGGCATGAAATTGTTGGGAGATCCTACACACCATGACATGCGCCTCCCTCACACAACAGCCAGTTGGCTCCCATCTTCAATCTCTTTAATAACCTTAAAGCTCTTAATCTCGGATAGTATCTGACTGAATAAACCAACGGAGGGGAAAAAAAAAAAACCAAACACCCTGATTGTCAAAGATTCGGATAAGTACGCTGCAAGCCAGTGCTGGGGCAGGTTCTTTAGCATGCTAATTCCTGCTTATACCAGCTCTACCTGCAAATAAGGCTCTAAACAAACTATTTCTACTACAAGGGGAGGGTAATTATACTGACAAAGGCACCTCTGTGTCGGGTTGGGCAGAAGGAGCCGGCAGGTCTGGGAGACGCAGGCTTAGCCGAGTCTCCTGCAGTGAATGCACATTGTCTAGTGCAGGGGGAAAAATGCCAGACTGGGGGGACCTAGCAGCATTCAAGACAACAGTGGTGCACCTTGTCTGAGAGGGTTATTTAATGCTTCTGGCACCTGTACTTACAGCCACCCCCTCTTTTTCTCCTTTACAGGTTTAGAATTTATTTGGCATGTATAATTGTTATTTTGATCCTATAGCTACAAACAATAGGCAGCATGTCATTTCTTGATCATTTTGCATTCTTCTTGGGTTTTACTACAGCCTTAACCCTTTGGAATCGGAGCCCCGGCAGCACCTAACAGGTTTTGTAACAGGCAGTCAAATATTACTGGTATTTGCTTTCAAAGGGCTGTAATCTTTTCTACTGTAAAATGACATCACCTTAGAAGCTGCTATAAGTTTTTATTCACATGTATTGATACCAACCGATAAATGAAACCGATTTCACACATCAAGTTAGAGGAATAAAATGACAATTTCAAATGTGGTGCCAGCAATTCAGATTCAGATTCTGTTTGCAGACAAAAATTATAGTACTCATTAGGAGGAAGGGCTTTTTTTTGCTTATTTTCGAAGAAAATTTCCAAAGAGCAGGTTCTCACATAGGAGAACACAGTCACAAATAGCCATGGCAGATGCCAATTAATGTAACTCAAAACTTTTACTACTTTGCTTTGTATGTTCATCATCCTGCTGTAAACCCACAACTTCAGGAGGTGAAATACCTCAGCTGGTTATCAAAGCTACCAGGCAGGAGCTTAATACGCATCCTGTCAACTCAGATTACACTTTCCAGGTCAACACACCAGAAGCCCGTTTATGAAGCTGTCAAAAAAAAAAATTGAAGAAGAGACTTTTGGAAGCTTTTCTGACTAGTTTTGGAAATGCAAACTCTGTTGGCAGTATCAGCCAAAGCACAAATCTGAACCAAGTACCTTCTAGTAATTGTAATCATAAACATTACCACAACCAATGTATCCTACCCTTGAAAGATCATCTACTACCGTATTATGTACCATCTTCTTGGGATCACAGAATAACTTTGTTGTGCAAAATTATGGAGTGGCACTGTCATGCTGCAAGGCACTATTCAGAATGATTATTTATAAAAAGAGTAATATTTTACTAAATATTTCATGGCAGATATTATATTGATGAGTTTCTATGATGTACAAAATAAGTAGGTGTACTTACAATGTGTATTTACATGAGCACTTTAAAGACGTCTTTCGAAACCAATAGAATATAAATTCAACTGACTTTAACAGGACTTTATGCATATTACTGTGTAAGACAGGCAGAGGACAGAAAATGTATTAGCTAATCTTGTAGGATCACTTCAACATTCTAACATGACCAGAAATTAAATAAGATCTATTAAAAATACTGAAACCCAGAAATGTATCCTTTCCCATTTCTGCCAACACAAATGACATTTTGCATTAGGTTAAATGGTATTTTCCCTGACTGGGATATGATGTCTCTGTATTTTTAAGAATAGCTGTCATCTACAGAACATCTGTAGCTAAAGAAGAATTTACTAGTTGTAAGCTTCCATGGCCTGGTGCTTTCACAGCAACAATTACTGGCAGAAAGACGACAAACAGAGGAAGCAAATTCCTTCTGCAAAAGTGCTGCTATGTGCCTCCCCAAAGGAGCAGCTGGGTTTTGAGAAGTACAATGTTTTAAAATACTTATTTACATAACTACTTCAGAATTTTAGACACAGGCAGAAAAAAATATTTGCTTTCTAGCTTTAAAGAACTACAGGGGTTCAACCCAGCAGGTTAGCCTAACGAGCTGTGTGTGTCAAATCATTTTATTGCTGGTATTAATGTGCATTTTATTTCTAAGCTGCATATCACTACAGCATTGCTAGTATTGGAACACAGTGCAGGCACAGAGTCTAGGGGGAAGCTTTGACGTTAAATCATTGTACTTATGATGGACAATTAGTCAAAGTGAAAAACCCTCTCTGTTTTTCCAGACCTACCAGTCCTCAGTTCTTTGGTGGGAAAGGAAGAAGAAGAGATATAAATTATCTGACCTGGACCTCTATGCACTGTGATAGCAATTTTCCCCCAAATAAAAAAAAATAATTTAGAATTACAAAGGTATACCAAGATAACACTGATCTTCAAAGACGGTCTCCTCAAAGCACTAGGATGGTCCATTCCACTGCGCAGAAGGTTGAGCAACCACGTCAGAGGGAACTCATGTTTGAGCTCACATGCAGAAAGTAAAAAGGAAGCAGGAGAAATACAGAACCACTGCTTGGGGATGCAGAAAAGGAGTCAGGAAAGCTAAAGGTCAGCTAGAGTTGGATCTAGTAAGGGATGTGAAGGGGGAGTAAAAAGGGCTTCTGTAAGTACATCAGCAGTGAAAGGACAACTAAATAAATTGTGAGGCTGTTGCTCAATGAGGGCAGGAAACCCAGTGACATAGTGCATGGAAAAGGCAGAGAAATTACTTTTGCCTTGTTTTTTACTAGTAAAACCTGCCTTGAGGCCTCTCAGCTCCATAAGCCTACCAGAAAGGTCTGCGGGAGCACAGTATTACTGACAGACAGAGCACTTAAGCCATCTGCACATACACAACCCATGAGACCAGAAGAGATACTTCCAATGGTGCCAATATAGCTGGCTGATGTCGCTGTGAGGCTGTTACAACCTTCAGAAGGTCAAGTCAGTCAAGGGGGTCCTAATGATTGGAAAAAGACAAACATCACACCCATCTTGAAGAAGAGCAAGAAGGAAGAACTGGGCACACTTCTGTCCCTGGGAGGTTTGTAGAGCAAATGCTCGGGAAAGACATTTCCAATTATATGAAGTGCAAGAGAGAGACTGGGAATAACCAATACAGATCTACCAAATCACAGCTGACCAACCTGCTTGCTGGATCTGTGGATGAGGGGACAGCAATGGGTGTTGTACACCTTGACAAAAGCAAGGCTTTTGAGATCGTCTGCCATAGTATCTTGATAGCTAAACTGGAGGAATATGAGCTGCACTCAGCAGGTTAGTGGATAATAGTGAACTGGGGGAGTAGCTAGTGTGCTATAGGGCAAGGCTGCTATTCAGGGACATCTTCACAGGTTGGAGAAATACACTGGCAAGAACATAATGAAATTCAAATCAACAAATGCAAAGTCCTGCATCTGGATTGGAACAGTCCTATGCAGCATTACAGGCTGAAGCTGAGCGGCCAGAAAGCAGCTTTGGAGAAAAAGACTGGAGAGTACTGGTGGTCAAGTTGAGCATGGGTCAGCAATGCCTCTCTGCAGTGAAGACAGACAGCCGCAACCTGGGCTGTAGTAGCGAGGGTGCAAGGGAAACGCACATCTGGAATTCCTCTCCATTCAGCACTGGTGAGACCACATCTGGAGTCCTGTCTCCACTTTTGGGCTCTCTAGTACAAGTCAGACGTTGCGACACTGGAGTGAGTCCCATGCAAGGCCATCAACACAGCTGGGTAGCCCATAGTATATGAGGAGAGGCCAAGGGAATGCAGGGTGCTTAGCTCTGAGAAGAGCAGGCTAGGGGGAGACCTCACTGCTCTCATCCACTACTTGGAGGGTGCAGAGAAGGTAACTCTTCTTGGAGTTGCACAGTGAAAGGGTTAGACGCAATGGAGAGAAGCTGGAACACGGCCAGTTCCAGTTAGATATTATGACAAGGGTGACGATTTTTTGGGTTTCTTTGTTTTGTTTGTTATAAACCATGAAGGTGGTCAAATACTGGTTGGGGTTGCCAAGATGACCTCCAGACTGGCTTTCAACCCAAATTATTCTAACACGAAGTCTGCAAATAGAGTGGAGCACAGAGCAGAGATCTCAGAAGAGTACTACTGTGAATTGTTTTGTGTCACTAGCGTAGTAAAGCACCAAAACAACACGCCAATGAATGACCCAAAAGAACATTAATCTCACTAATATAAAAGGGCACCAAAACTACACAACCCAGCTTTCTGTGATCCTCAAATGGCTATTCATTTGGACTAGAGTGCTGGGATAATTAGAATCATAATCAATACAAGATTCACTAAGCTGGATGCAAAAAGGGTTTACATAGCATTTCCTTTGTTAATTTGTTGACATGAGACATAAGATTTATTTGTCTGTGCCTTGGTTTTTCTCTGTTAATGCAAGACAGGAACACTAAAATTACCTATATCAGGGGTGGGGTGGGCATTTTATTTTAAAATCCACAGAAAGTGCTTCATAGGTAGAATTTAATATAAAATATAAGAATTCAAATAACAAGCAGTAGATCTTGTTAAGACATGTGAGAATTTGCCTCATGAAACTAAGACTGACATACATAATTCTTCGCATCTTCTGGCTGCAGTTATAATTAATGGAAGTACATTCTTCCTTGCTGACTACTATATGGGACTCTTACAGATTTTCACATGAATTTCAGCATAAAAGATTCATAGGAACTAAGCAGAGCATGCCGGATTGATCTATGGTGGTAAAAACAGCTTTCAAGGTGATTTATTTCTGAACTGGGAAAAGAGAATTTTCAGTGCAGTCCTTGCAATGAGGTAAACAAAACAGGTCCAAAGCGGAGCGAGAGAAACAGAAAAGCCAGTGTGCTGCAGACTGGATGACCAGTCCTGATTGAAGAGGTTTGTAACTTATCAACACAGAAGTAAACTCACATTGAGAAGCAATGGAAACCCTTCAGCTCTACTATGAGCTTGCAGACGGACTGGTAATATTCTCATTCATCAAAAAAAACAACTAAAAACCATCCGCGCTCCTATTTTGAAAAATCATCATTATGGTAATATTAGTTTCAACTGAACATCACGTCTTCTGGGCTCCATCTTCCTGTTATATATGTGATATCCCTCCATTTATTCTATCTCTGTAAGAAGCCTATTTTCTCCACTGCTGGCAGTACAGACAAATCATTGATCTCTGTGCTCTGTTGATTTCACCAGCCAAGCATTGAGGGAATCCCTTTTCTTCCCATCTCAAAGCAAGACCTTTAAGGAAATTCTCTAAGCAACAGAGGATCCTGTCCTGCTGTAAAGCTTCTTGTACTATCATGCCCTACTTGGCCTCATGTAGGCAGTGGCCATCTTCACCTTTTCCAGGGACACAGCACTATAGGCACTTGATATCCATTAATCCAGACATCAGAAGTGAATTATTTGGGTGACCACTGGTGGAAACTGCTGTAGAAAACTGCAGTCAACCCTTCTTGGAGCAGTTTTACAAGAATTTCTAACAAGTCAAGTGGAAAAGGAGGAACATTATGGTCTTGAACTAAAACTGATGGAGTAGTTAATTTTTGCTGGGTTTGCTTTCTTTTGGCCACAAAAGGAAAAAAAAAAATTCAGGCCATACCAAACAGAAAAAAAATGAAAACAAAAAAAAATTGTTTTCTATTTCTATAAACTATTAAATAAAATATTACATTTAAATTTTGGATTGTTAAACAAATTTTTGAAAGAAAACTTAGAAAAAAAAGACATCCATTCATTTCAAATGAAAATTGCTGAAATGAAAAGTCCAGAATTTTGCTTTCAACACTTGCAAAAGAAAGTTAATCAGTTGATCCTAAATTGTGTCTAAGATAGACCAGTATTTAAACACCTGGAATACTTACATGAAGGTCCACGATGCATTAAACAAACTCCAAGATTCACAAAAACCCTGTTTTCTAAAACAAGTATCTACTCTTGTTCTTCTACAGCAGTATGTATGGAGTCTTGCTTAGATCTACTCAAATAAGTACATTCAGGGCTTGAGATACAACCTTTGTTTTGAGACACAAAAGACAAAGCTAAAACAAAGGCTTAAGATGTAAATGAAAGAGTTGTTCATATCAGAGTGAATAGTAGGAAAAGTACTGAGATAGACACAAAATCCTCATTTCTGTTTTATAGTTTCAAAGCTAATTTGACTCATTAAGAGTACAAGCATTCCAAATGTACCAAGATATTTCAGTTCTCATTAGTAAAACATTAATTATGATTTGATGTTCACTTGGTCATTATGCTCAATTAATTTACTGGAAGCCCCACCAGAGAAGGTAGCGCCTACCAAATCTAGTCTCATCTGAAATTCATTCACTGACATGTCTGGGCAGAGTTTTGAGGGGCTCGTGACTTCGACGCAAGTTTTAATGAGTTTTCTGTTCCAGATCATTATGTGGCTGTGCCAACACTTGATGGCATACAGGAGACAGGGCAGATAGGACTGGGATTGATATTTTTTTTTTTCCTGCTACAGTGCCAAGGTGTTTGGTGGACAACTGCACAAACCCACCCAATGACCGAGTTAGCCATGACTAAGGGTGCACTTGGACACAAGCCTTCTGATGTGGCCTGTGCTCTGTTGGGTGGATGACTGTGACTGCCAGGTTAAAATTCTCTAGTTTTGTTAAATTGGTCAAGTTTTTGTAGGCAATGAATCCAAATTAGACATACAAAAGGACCTGAATGCAAGCAGAGGGTTAGAGGGGTAGAGACAGACAGAAATAGAGACAACAGAAGAGGAAGAACAAAACAAAACCCTTCAGTGGCTTTTTTTGCGGAGGTAAATGGACTTAAATGAATGAACCAATGTAGCTTGTGATTAAATAACTGCCTGTTTCAATGCAACGTAGTGCTGTAACCAGCCTCTGTTCAGGTGTATTCCTTACAAATATTTACCAAGAATCTACTCTAGAATGCAGAAATAATTCGTAATACAACCCGAGACATTAATGCCATTTAAAAATGGAAAAATATAGCAAACTCTGCTCAACTACCAAGAGCAGGTATTCAGGAAAAGAAAATCTAAAAAATGCGAACTTCAGTAATCCAGTTTATCGCTCTTTCTCATTTCATGTTTTATTTTTACTAGTCCAACTAAACATCAGTAGCTGCCCTCCATTCCTGCACAGCCTCAGGGATGCAGACTGTTTACCATATCCATGTTTTCAGTTGTAAATGTTGACCTGATCAACACCATAATGCCATTTACTAGGAGTTTACACAATAGCATCAGCTTCAGTAAAACACCTAAAAAATTAGCAAGTCAATTTAAAGGGAAAAACAACTCCCCATTAAATCCTATTCAGACCTGCAACTTCTCTCCAGGCCAAAACATACATACATCTCCTCGTGGGCAGGCTTCCTCTTTGTAATGCTAACAGAACAATTTAAAAGGATTGGATGCTTAAAAATGGAGATGGATTTTAAATATTGCAGAGGAGGGGGATGGGGCTTATTTGGTGGTTTTTGAAGCATCTTCAATTTACAGTTGCACTGCTGTAAATAAGAAACAGGAATCCTGCCTGCTGCACTAGACATACTGGGACAAATGGGTTGTGCGAAAGCTTTCTCCCAAGTAGGCTGCAGACTGAAGAAACACCACACGGTGCTCTGCAGCATATGGCATTCTTTGCAGTTTTTGTTTCACTAGTGCATGTAATGGCTATCTCAAAGTACCCCAAGACCTTTCATACTCCTTCATATCTAGTCCCCTTCACCTAAAAGCAGAAAGCAGTATGTTAATCCTTTAAATTATTTGCAGCTTACATCCTATTAGATTCAACAGAAGATATGTCTAATCCTGTTGCAGTCTAACATTAAATTAACCTTATTTCTGTATATTTATGTGTCTATGTGAGGACAGTAATGTAGAAAGCAGGATTGCAGAGTCTGTAGTATACACCCATTAAAGCAGCTTTTCCTGATATTATTTGTGGAAATGTTCTTCTAAACTAGAAAGGGGAAGCTTGCTTTAACAGTTTATTTTTATGCTGGGCTGCCACTGCCTGTATTTCTTCACTATGATTGTGCTGCAATTAATTCCCATCACCAGATTAACAATGACACCTGGGAAAGTTGCTGAAGAGCAAAAACACAGCTCCAAAACTTTAACCTCTATATCATGAAGTAGATGAAAATAAGTTTATTTTTACACCAGGCAGAACATCAAGAATCACAAACTAATCCTCAATGAACAATACTTACACCTGCTGAAGTAAGAAAAGAAATCTTAGAAATATCCACAAGAACCATGTGCTTAAAAACACAAGACAGTTTCTTCCCTTAATTAGAAATGAAAAATGAAGATACAGTATCACATAACAAATAAGAATTTTTTAAGAAAATACAACTATGTCCACATATGAAAGTTTGTGAGAACAACGAAATGATCTTTTGTTTTGAAGTGCATGTATATATAAAAATGTATAATACATGCATGTAAAAAAACCCGTACCTTGTAGAGACCGAAGAAGCCTAAGTCCCGTAATACAGTGAGGGCACTAACTCGTGGACCAGTGGTAATTTCTCCAGCCACCTGTAATCGAATCTTGACAATTTCCAGTGGATTGGTAAAGATCACTTGAGAACCTCCAGCCTGAAATTAAAAGTGGAAGGCAGTACGTTAACCTGTTACATTATTTGCAGTGTATGTACCGTTACATTCAAGAGAAGACATTTTTAATCCTGCTGCAGTCAATTAAGCTATTAGCATACAAGAGTTTTAGTATTAGCTAATAAACTGCAGCTCACAAGGTAAGAAACCTTCCCCCCCATGAGATGAGTCGTTGGGAAAACGAGCGAGGAAGCAGGTCAGCCACTGCAGGACACTGCAGTACATCAGACAGACACTAGCTCGATTCTTGCTGCAAGAACACATTCACCAACACCAATTTATGCAATGCTGACAAGCCAAGAACATTGTAAAGCAAGTAATGAAGTGAAAGGAAGAATTAGTAACTAAGTAAAGAAACTGAGATGTGCATGCCAGTACTTAGAAAGTGAAAACATACTACTGAAGAGTAAAAGTCTGGCAGCTTTTTCAATTTTGGCATGAGTTCATAAAACAAGGAACACATGGAAGACCAGAACTGCAGATCATTATTTGTGCTCCAGGTAATAAAGAAGGTCTACAGACTAAAGAATTCCATTAAACAAGAACTGCTAAATGTTTTTAACATGCCAGTCTCCATTTGTTGGGAAGATACCACTCAACTGATTTTGAAACTTAGATTTAAAACACTAAGGTGGCAAGCATTTTAAACTCCCTGCTCGTTCTAGTAAAGTTCATCTCATTCACAATATGTACTGTAGGGCACAAGCTTTCTGCTACACTGACACATCCCAAGTTAAAAATTTGAAACAAGAAAAAAAAAAAAGGTAACATGAATGTTACCTAAGTGTATTTAAAAAATACTCATTCAAACTCCATCTGGCCCAAATTCAAGACAGCGTCATTCTGACTTGTGTTAATTTCTTAATTATGCGGCCCAACAGCTATGCCCTTCGCTAGGTTCTGAAATCACACAAACTATGCAAAGGGCAACCCTCACCCTTCCCACAACAAAACAAGAACTCTTTTATAAGGTAATGACTAAAACGAAATAAGCTTCATTTAAAAGCACTTGCATCTAGCCATGTCTAGTATGTAAACACTATGTGCACATCTTTTTTAAGTTATCCAAATGTTAAAAGAATTAATCATAGCTCAGATTAACTATCATTCAAAATAAAAAATATACACAGTAATATGGTTTAAATAATGTGCCGAAGAAATGGCAAATCGCACGAACAACTATTCTTGTCTACCACTTAGACTGAGCATACATAGTGTGGTTACAAATTAAAGTCTTTACATAACCCTCAAAATATCCCAAATGTTTCCTATATTGACCAGAAAAAGCATGCTCTTGTGTAACTCAACTGGTTTTGACTTCCAAATTGGCATAATTTAATTTAACTGCTTCTACCAAACCAGAATCCTGGTACATATAAAACTGCTATTCTTGTTGCCATCAGAAATTAGACTGATAAATTATTTGGCACATATGCTGACTTCAGTTTTGCACTTAAACTGAAACATATTCAGTAAGTAAGCATTCAAAACAAAAAATTGAGACAGTTTCTTTTACTGGTCTACTCATCTTGCAAAGTCTGAAAATAAAATAAAAAATTCTGGAAAGGTTCTTATGGTGAATTACACATTCCTGTATAATAAACATTTTGGTCTGCGTATTACAAATATTAAGTGTTCCCACATGACATCACACATATTTTCTTCTTAAAAGGCTAAGATCCCAATTGCAGGTAATAATGTTCATTTCCAAGTTTGCTATACCACAGCCCTCCTCTAAAACACACTACTTAAAAACTTGAATCAACTGATCTACGTTAGCACAAATAAACTACTCGCTCTCAGTATGATATTCTTGCAGTTCACTGTGCCACGACTCCACGAGAAGTGTTCTTTTAGTTTTCACTAAGGGAAAACCATATTAAAATTTGAAAGGTGACAACAAAATTAAGGTTAATTTAGGATTATTAATGCACCAAAACACTGAGTTATTTAAAAATCTAGAAAAATGTTTATAAATGAATGCTGTATTTAGAGAAAGGACACGGAAACATATATTTGATTTTAAAGGAGAATAAAGGCAAATAATTTCCAAATTCAATCAAATGGGAAGTACTTCAGGTGCTAGCACATATAAATGTTTGTGTTTGCACGTCTAACTTGGCTGCGTGAACGCTTGCAGCATTGCATGTTTGCAGCCCTGGGTAAATCATGTAAGACTACCTCTGCTATTTGAAAAATGGGGATCCTATTATTTACCCACCTCATACAACCCATCTCGCTGCATTCAAATTTTTAAAACACTGAGACCTGCATGCAGGAGGCATTACTAAAAAGACCATCGGTTTTGTTGCCTGGAAAGGAGTTCGGAAGAAAGACATTGGAAATTTCCAATGATGTCCATCCAAAAAACCTAGGATGTCTAGGTACTAGCCCAGCACTCCCTGAACAACCTTTGTCGTCCTCTGAACTTGATGAAAGATATACTCCAAAAATCAAATGGTGAATAACTGAAAGCAATGAGCCATGCAATACCTGACAGAGGGTCTCAGTAGGAGGGTTTCTACCACCTGCCTGCTTTGCGATGGAGAGTAAGGCTGGTTTATCCGCCCGTGCGGAGGCAGTTCTAGCGGTAACAAGTACAGTCGCCTGGTGGGGAGCTTTTATCACCCTGTTATTTAACCACCTATGCTGGTAACTGCAGCTTCTTACTCTCAAAATGAGGTGGAAGCAAACTGGAGATGGCTACTATACTCTCTAATGAAATGATTTCTTGCTTGTCTAGTACTGGTAACTCCTATTGTGTTATTCATCATCATAGTATGCAAGTGTCTCATAAATATTAATGGCTATTTCCTCCCAGTGCTCCTGTGAGGAAAGTACAATGACTCCAGTTTTACAAGAAGGGGATTTGAGGTAAAGACGTTAATTGTATGCCCAGCGTGCATGTCCCCCTAGCTCAAACACACACAACTTCTAAACATCTCCAGATATCCTGACCTCCAAATCAGTAGCTTGAAACACAATAGCATGGCTTCTGCCTTCTGAGTTTTTGCATAGTGAATACAATGAAAGAAACCTCATTTATTTTTTTTCCCAGTCTCTTCAAGGTGCTAGTATAAAGTGTTATGGAAAAACCAGACAAAATATCGTAAGTGCATCATTATCACCCTGCTTATTCATCCTGTTTGTCCAAAAGTTGAACAACATTACCTTCTTGCTTGCTAACTTTTGCAGTTGAAAGTCTATCTCATTTTAAAATTTTAAAATACGTTCCCAAAAGTCAGAACTTGGAAACTACTTTTTTTTTGCCTGAATAAACACAGTTTAAATTCCAGCTGCTCAAGCTTACTGATTTCCCCACTAAGTGTCACAAAAAACATTCTAGGATAAACTTTATCAACTGTAGTTCCCAGTAACACCATTTTTTCTCTACTGAAGTTACAGACTTGAATACTCTCAACTCTGAACTCCTTATCACCTCTTCCAATCAGTCTTTAAAGAAACAAATGACCTGACTGTAAAAGCAAACCCATTAGTTTTCAGTTATTGTTATATGATTAAAATAAAAACTGCAATTTTGACTTATTTATAGGAGTAGATACCTAGCGGTACTGCATAGATAATTATCTGTAAGGGCCCACAAAGGGCCTACATTATTCTGAAAGAATTTAACATTTGACCTAATCACAAGCACTTATGGTCTTGTTTGATGTAAAGCAAGAAAATGAAAGGGAAATACCTCCGTCATCCAAGAACTCCTCATACGCACATAGCTAGAAATCTGCATGCCTATAAAATGTTCCATGTGCCTTAACAGACGGACAGCTAGCTATGCATCCACACATATGCAATTTTTTAAAAACAAGCTGGTTTTTAAAATTTTTGCAGTTCTTTAACTCTGCACTTGGTATGATATCACCCAACACCTCTCGATGGCAGTATAGTCTTGTACAGTAATACAGTACTGTCTATCACATGCCTCCTTCTACTTTGCTACTTTACTGAACAGAAGGGAGAAGTAGAAACAGTTGAGGGGTTTTTTTTTGTCCATGGGGAAATAAAATCCACTCTGTAGTAAAAAGAAAATAATTTTAATAACAATTGCTTAACCACTCCAGTTTAAGAAGTTAGAATGTTTTCTACGTCTTCACATGTTCAAATCACCTTGTAATAAACTTTACTGGAAAATAAACAGATTTTCATCCCCCTCATTACACCAAGAGAAAAAATTCCCGTTCTTTTTAATGTAACTGTATTTTGTGCCCATATAAGATTAGATACAAAATGAGCACACCAGACCCAACTCTCCTAAGGCTTTCACATCTCCATTTGAAAGCTTCAGTGTAGGTTCTGAGAATACAGCTTGCAACTCAAGAAGAAAATTCTGTGTTTTTCAGCCCAGAAGTAAGTACTACATTCTTTTCCTTTTGTTGCTACTGACCATCAACTGTTCTTGTGCCTCTAATTAACGTTATTACCTACTTCAAATCATAGCCTGTTTCCTGTTCTCAGCTAAGGGCATTTAGGGTTAGCCTGTATCTTTCTTCTGCATCCCATCCAACTTGTCACATATCACCTTTTAAGGTTTCACGGATGAAGAAGGGATTACAACTACTATTTGAGTGTTAATATTTCCCAACAATATCACCCAGGGACAGCAATTATGGCAATTAACGGCAACCATTAAAATACATAAGCAACATATTATACAAATTATCCAAAATCGACCTCTGCAAAAGAAATCGTCTACAATCTTGGTTACTCATTCAATTTACTAAAAGACAAGCAGGTGCAAGTTCCAAAATTTTTAGTCAACTGTTTATCAAATTCAGTCATACTGAATATTGTACACTCTCTCAAGACCTTACTCTTTGCCAGTTGCCAGATGCGGCTTGTTTTCCTGTGCATTTGCTAGCACCCATTAATTCTAATTAAAGTCAAGGTTCCTAAAGTGCTGAGCACTGTACGGACACAAAATAAAGATTGCTCCCTGTCATAAAAAAAATAAATATATAAATTAAAAATGCACTCAAGGGATGCAAGAATGGAAGAATTACCATCCTCATTGTATAACAGAGGGCAACTAAGGCATAGAACTATTCAATGATTTACCACAAAATCACATACTAACTCTACAACAGAACAAGGCTTAGAAGCCAGATTTACGGAGTGCCATGGCAGCACTTCAGACTACCTCTAAAAGTCTGGGTCTTTGTACAGCAAAAGATCCCAGGAGCATCAGATGAATTATGCTGAGCTGCTGCAGAGGTGATTTCACTACGGACTTGCCTGTTACCAGGAAGAGCTACTGAGTAACAGACATCTGTCCAAAGGGACTGTTTTTCTTACAGATTTCAAAGGTGGCAACCTTAATTATGTGGCGCTGCATGTCAAGGGCAAAGCGTACGGGGTTCTCAAAAGCTTGGTTCTATGTTACCTTTTTTCCCAACAAAGCCAGGCTTCAAAAATCCAGACGAGCCATCTCATGCTATTTTGTGTGCTCTCATCTGTGGTCCTATCTATACAGGATCCTGACAACGCTCTTTAGCAATAGGAGTTCATGTAGTAAATACCTTTTCTTCAGACCACAAGGAGATTTCCTGAGCCCTCAATCATCTGCTTTTCACTACCCTGACCAGGCTAGCACAGAAACAGCTTTCATGCTGCTCAGGCAGAATTGTGTTTTCCTCCAGCTAATCTTTCTTGTCTTCCGCGGAGAGCCTTCTCTTGGTCTGGCTAAGGCTGTACTTCGGGCTGCTCAAACAGCGAACGCTGCTGGAATTGCAGAGTCTTGTTAACGTCCAAGCGTACATAAAACGTAAAGCAAGCTCCTTCAAACGCTCACGTAAAAGTGCTCATAAATAGAATCGCAATTAGTCTGAACAGAAGTACATTCCTGCTACTGCTTCAGCCAGATTTCCACACTCGGGTACAAGTTGTGATGATTGCCCTACAATAGTACGTTAATGACCTGGCTAAAGAGAAACAAACAGGAGTGTGGTTTGTTTATAAGCACTGACCAAGTCTGCAGTGGGAAAAAAAATTAAAATTGTGGATTTGATATTTTCCACGTTATAGGTAATTCAGTTCTCAGAAGCCTAGCCAAAAAATCAAAGTGGAGCCTACTTGATTGGCATTATAAAAGCAATTAAGTTGCAGACCTGTCAAATATGTTAACATTTGGTTAACTCTGTCTGCTCTACTTGTCTATTTTGACTAGTTGTAGAATCATTTAATGATTTACAGACCTTTCAAGTCTTAAGGCATGGTAGCTGTATTAAAACTGTGACCCATTATTTCTTGGTCACATCATAAATTACCGTGACATCATAAATATCTTCCTTTTCTCATAGAAAGCTAGATTTTAATTCCTGATTTGAGTTTGAGGCTTTGTTTTGGGGGTTTTTTTTTTGAACCTGCACTGTTAAACACTAAAATATTTTACTGCCAGTAAACGAAGGAGTAATAGGGGAAAGGGATATGTAATGAAATACAATTGTCAAAACAAATACATGTTTTAAACTGTAATGTATATTCATATAAAACTCTGCAGTCATTATTTCTAATATAATAAAAAAAAAGAATGCATTTCAAATGGAAAGAATATTAACTATCTTTTTTGGAAAAAACCAGACTTTTAAAGTCTTCAGAATTGTTTGGTTATGCAATCAGAAACATATCAACCTAAACCTATGCACCTCTCCTTGTTTTACAGTGAGAAAATTTCCTTTTATTTATTTTTTTTTTTTAGGAGACAAGGGAAATTAAAAGGAAGAGGAGAGGGGAAGCAAAAGGGGAAAGCACCTCTAATTTGTTATGGGAAAATACCTTTGGAAAAAAATTAAAATTAAATTAACTAATCCAAAAGGAAAACTCAAAATAGAGTGAAATCACGTTCTGTGTAACTCCTTACCGCTTTCAGGAAAGGCCAGTTTTGACAGGCATGACTGTGTGAAAATTTCAGCAAACTATTTTTTAAAACATCCAAACCTGCAAGGAAATGTGGGGTGAGGTCAAAGAAAAGCAGGAACTCTACACCAGGAACTTCCCCACCCTTTGGTACAACCTCTTGTAAGGGCCATCACGTTACTGTATGTTGCTTTCCCAAACTTCATTATAAGGCTTAAATCTAAGATTAGCTGAAAATTAATCAGAGAGAATTAAAACACAGCAGTGTTGAAATACCATGGGTTTGCAATTGTGAAGTTAAATTTAAGTCCAGATCTAGCTGGGGTTTTTTGTACCAGAAGTTTACAATTAGCTTAAATTATTTTCAGTATGCTGAAAATAACTACAATTACAGTGGTTCAGAGGATAAAGCGATGCTTTAAAAATACCTAATTATAGTATATTCTGTTACATTATATTAAATAGACTTTAAATCTAATTAATTTATTTAACAACATAAATTTTATGTTAAAAAAAAAACCTTTAAATTTAATAAAGAAAAAAAAAAGTATTAGGAGCTTCTGAACTTTTCCTTAAACAAGAAATGTGAATGTTGGGCTTTTATACATGCAGGTAGAACTCCCCTTGAAAGTAATGGCAGTTAGATTCCCTGACTACAGGGAGAATAGACCTCTGGGAATAAATCCGTTAAGAGTTCCAGAGATGTATGCCATTTGCTTTCAAAGCTAATATAAGCAACCATCAAGAAGACCATCATTACTTAGCTATCTCAATAAACGATACCAAAACTTTTCTGTGTGATAGCAGTTGTTCTTTTTGTTTTCAGATATACTTGCAGAGATATTTTTTTCTCCCCTGGCATACATACTGCTCAGTTTCATTTTACCCATAGCTCAGCCTCTCTTGCCAAACAGAAGAATTTTATCAGATTTAGGTTTCTGAATAATGAAAGCAAGAATGACACTTTCACTCTCCTCTACCCTACAACTTAAAAATGTCTGAATTTTTGCAAGTAAGAGATCTAAGCAGTGCGGGAATTGCAGTCCACATACCCTCTACCTCCACTGCAATGCCACAGAGAAAATGTAGCTCAGATGTGGACTTATCTTTATTACTCTCTGAAACATAAAATAAATGTTGTAAGTAGTTTAATAAAACTATTTGCACTAGATTGGTTATTTGGCACAATTCAGCTGGAATTTCACATCATATTCCTTTATAAAAGTGAATTCTGGACAGGATTTTGCACTTTCTAGATGAACTCCATCTTAACCATATCTAATTTTTATGTTCCATAGCAGAGTTGAGGTTGTCCAAGCAGGTCCAATATGTTTTAACTTTATTACAATTACTATAAAGTCTCTAGAAATATGCCTAAAATTGTCTTGACAACTTAAATAAAAGCAGATCTGTATGGGGTCTGTAATTGTACTGTGCTACATGATTTAAACTGGCTAATAGTGAGCACACACTGAGCAGCTGGGAAGGAAAAGACTGTGTGTGCTTGGAAAGAGGCGGGAGAGCAGAAGGAAAGGTTAATAAAGCAAAATGTTTTCCTCTTTTCTTGCTGAAAACTAAGCTTCTGATTTACCTATGTAACTGTATTACTGTATGCAGACAAGGCAACATATATTACATAGCTACTTCTTTTTAGTCATGCTACAGTACTTCCGTTTTTCTTAATATTTTGTACGTGTTTCATGATCACGCTTCATTTTGCATCTTTGCATCTCTTTCCCAGTTACTACCAGACACGCAATGTACATTTTTCAATTAAATGTGGAACTGCTTTATTTAAGGAACTAATCAAAATGACAGTCTCACCTAAAAGCTTAGTGTCAAAGGCAATACCTCAAAACCCTTAAAATAATATTTACGTCACTTTTACAAACAGAGTTTTCAGCTGGTTAATATAACTCAAAAAATAAGAATAATGACCAGTGCTGTATCAAAAAAATCAGATTAACAGAAGTTTTTAAGTGAATTAAGTTTAAAAGAAGAAAGCAGCTAAACTTAGTATGACTAATGATTATTTTTTATTTAAAGTAAAAAATAAATTGAAAGACCATGAAAAAAAGCTTACAGAACCGTCATTATTGCCACTGTAAAAAAAAGATTCCAAGCTGTACTTACAGCTGACCCAAGATCATCCCCGAAGGTAAGTTACAGCATTATCAGAAGTCAAACCTAGCATATTTGTGCACTTTTTCAGTGAAGGAGGTAAGGTTTGATTTGTGGTCGAGAGGCTCAGCAGATCCTAGCTCTATAGTATCATTACTTTATGTCTTGGAACTGAAGCTTTTTACTAGTCTAATAATGATAAGGGCTATATAAGATTTGCACGAGTGATGAGAGTCCTAAATGCACATCAGAAACCAGAGTTCATGGTGGCTGTCAGGCATTGTGCAAATCTGGAAGCTACATGTATTTTTCTGGGTAACAAATACCATAGTCACTAGGAAAATTTCTTACAGACAAAGGAGATGGAAATTTTGACTTAGTAATTTACATAACAACCCTCCTTAAGATTCTATATAAAAATACATAAAGGTTACACTTTTAATTATATTCTTGGGGGTCTCAAAAAAAAAAATCTCAACCAACCTAGCACTTTCATCTTCACATAATAAAAAGCTATTAATCAGGCTGTTAACTGAACTAAGTGCCACGAGGTCACGAAGTAAAAGATCTTTCTATTTTCTTCTTTTCTATTCTTTTCTTTTTTCCCTTTTTTTTTTTTTTCAGGAGAGAAAACAGTTTACAAAACAGAAAAAGACTTGTTCAATGAAACAATCAGCTTTAGTTACAAGTGCAAAAGTCAGCCATGTGTACTAATTCTCAGTAATTATGATGCAAAGCGAACTCGTTGGGGACATAAAAGTCAACGCCTGGCAATGGTTGGGCAAACAGCCAGTGGAGCTACTCAGGTGATACTGACCCCTTTAAAGCCCTTTGTGTTACTGAACAACCCAAACCATCCAAGTATCTGCTCCGTGCTCCCTTTCTTGGGTATTAATGCTACACTGTACTCAGACGGCTGGTATTTAAAACACGATAAAGTCTAGCACGCATCCCAGCACACAGCCTTCGCACAAGAAACGAATACGCTCCAAGGAAACAGAAGCACAGAAGAAGGAAAATTTAACATCCGTGTTTGTAACACAATCACAGCTGGGAATTGGATGTAGAGAGCGGAAAGGCGATAGGGCAAGTGTCTTTTATAAAATTCATCTTAGTTGGCTGCCCCTTTTTAGACACTAACACATCATGCACTCCTGTCTTCTTGCCTCCCACATAAGAGATTACTATATTGTGAAATGAGGTAAAAATCCAAGACTGAAAATTTTCAAAAGCATTCAACAGCGTCCTCACTGCTTCCACAGTGAAATCGCAGGTTTCATGTTGACTTAAACGGGGACTAAAAGTTAGGCAAATACAATGCTGAAAGCCATAGGAAAAAATCCTGTCTCTGGCATCTCATATTTTATGCATATATTTACACCATGAGAGAAAAATTCACCCCAAAAAACTAGGCACCACTTGTAATGAGAGTCTCTGTTCCTAGTCTGAATTGGGTTTAAAATTACAAAAAACCCCAAAGACCACCTGCAGAAAAGACAAGTTGCAACCTATCTACCTGGCATTAGACTATGCCCTTAAGTGGAGCACTCCAGTTAAAAGAAAACTCAGGGCGTTCTGCCACCACACGTCTACTGCTACAACTTTATGCAGCATCTCACTGTTAATATTTATTTCAAATACCGAACAGGACAAGCCAACATTTACAGCACATTTAAAATACGTCTCAAGCCACCAATCTCTTAAAGCAGATCCTTAGTTTACAATGAACTACTGGCAAAAAGCTTGCTGCAGCATTCTCATGAATGACAGGTCTCTGTAAAGAGTGCTTTCTGCACTGCATTAGAAAATTCACATCAGTCTGTAAAAATAAAAACTCTAGATCAAATGACATTTTAAATGAAAATTTTGCTAAATTCTCTATGGCTGCTATGTTCGTAAGATGTTTTATTAGCGTAAGGGGCAAATACTTTCTACTCTGCGAGCACTTTATTGCATTTTTCCTTCATTTACAGCATGCTTTTTATTTAGGGCTTTAGAGACCCACATTCTTCTCTTCCTCCCCCCCTGCGTCCCCCCCGCCTTCTTTTTTTCCTCCCCTGAATGCTCCTAAAGTTACAGAACAAGGGGATCCTACCTGGCAGTCTACAACAGGTCAGTGATCAAACAGAAGGAGCAGTGAGACAGCAGCCAAATCCTGCCCCATCTCCTGGGAATTACAGAAAGCCAGGGCTTCTCAGCCTGCAACGCAACCGAGACACTGCACCCTGAGGCTCGGATAATCGCAGTACGCTCCCTGCAAGCACACACAGCACAAACCTCCGCACCTACTGAGGTTAAGACACAAGCATTTGTTTTTCAGTTGTTCGCTGTAGTTTTCGACACAGGTAGAAGCTGCCTGAAAATGTGACCTCATCTGTCTTATGACAGCAGAAACAAAGATAGATTGAAAATACACCAACATTGCTCTGCCCCAGTGATCAAAGCCAGTTTAAATAAACAGTGTTCTTTATCTGTAAAGTGCACTGGTCTTTGAACAACTATTCATTTTGCCTAAAGTATTTACATTTGCTTGAACAAAATCAATACACCAGATAAAGCAAGCTGTAATATGAACAGACAGAACCAGACCAAACCGTGAAGTATTATCATTTATCCAGTAACACGCCAGTTGTTCATTAAGATACTACTTTGTGCAAGCAAAACAGTCTTAAAAATTTAGTGGGCTTTAAATGCAGCCTACATTCAGGAATGCATTATGTACTGAGTTAACGTTACACAGCCTACGTCTGCTATGAACTCAAAGAAGCATGAGTAGTTTTTGCCATTTCAAAAAGCCAGTATCGCTGCAAAAAGTGAAAATTAGTGGGCGCAATAACACATCAGGAAAGAAGTGACGTGGCAGAGTGGGTGCCACAAAGTAGTAACCAATTATTAACTTCTGGAAAGGTTAGCATGAATCCTCTTCAGGCCATAAGCTACAGCCAACAGGAATAAAGACACATTCTTTATTAAGGAAACCAACTCTAAGCTGTGAGAATTATACAGTGCAGCTGAAAGGCAGGATGCATAGAAACGTTTACCCTTTCATCAAGAACGGCTGGCCTATCTAGGAAAGAACTGAGATGCTCTAGCAGAGTCTGCTCTTGAACTGGATCTGTGGTTAAACAGAAGCCTTAGTCCACAGTTAATCTTGCACGCTGCGCTTTCATGTAGCTCATATGAAGGAAATTAAAGATACTTACACAGCCACCAGCAAGAATTTCGGCAGCCAGTGGGACGGAGCCATCTTTAGACATAAATTTATCTCTCACAAAATCATTAACCTTAAAAAACAAACATTTATGGAAGCTGGTAAATTAAAAGGTTGGAGAAAAACACTCATCAGCTGCAAATTCTGTGCAACTGAAAATGCAAATACATCTGTGAAGCTACCAAACTAACAGATATCAAATAAATCTTACATTTTATATGAAATATTGTAAAGCTTACTATGTTTTTCTCTCTAACAAAGACTTGCGGGATAATTCAAATATTTATCATTGAAAAAAAAGATAATCAGTAATTAAAGAATAAAATAATTATCTGAAAATTAACGATAAAATCATTTGCGATTTTAGAAATGCTAACTACATCTACAAATTTAGATATAATTTCAGATTAATATCAGAATGCTCAATAATAAGTTTTAACACAATAGTAATTCAAGTCCTAGCATTAAGTACCTTTCTTTAAATGCATACTACTAGCTTTGGTAAATACTAACTTACCAGTGAATACCAATACAGTATGATTGGGTTATAATAATAAATACTTCAGTGCCTTAAAACCATTCAAGAAATAACAAAATTACAGAAGTAAAACATTTAGGAAAAAAATGCATGCAAACAAGTTCCTTTTTACCAACACTTCACTACATGCTCATATTATCTCCTGTTGTGCTAGAATTAGACATGCAGGAACCACGTGGAGATACAAAAACAAAAGCCCTCCAAGTCCAATAAATAATTATTAATTTTTGCTAAAAAGCGAAACCAAGGGTCTGGACTACTTACAAAGAAGCAGATGAGCTGAATGAGTTGAATAAGCTTGTTATAGTTTGGAGTGAGTCCAAAAATAAGTTTTCTTAAAGATTCTTAAAGTATACACATATATATATATGTACATGACTTGTATGTCACTTGCAATGTTCACAAGTGAGATATTGTGCTTTTGTAATTAAGTTTGTATCAAGCAAAAATAATGGAATACACTACCATGTTGCTGACACATTAAGGATAAAAATCACTAATTGTAATTAGATGGACATTACATGGGGAGAATTGCGAAAGCAGTCCATTCGCAAACTTACAGTGAGTTTTATGGCCTTCTCTGGTGCTACTCCTAATAGCTGCGGTAACAGACCTGTAACATGGAAAAATAGAGAATTCAATGCATTGAGTAACTTGGTTAACTAAACAAATCAACAAATATACATAGAGATCACCACCTAGAAATGGGCAATTTTTACAGCAATTTTGTGTTATTACGTTTCATGAGAGTACTTAAACATTCCATTTTGAGAACAAACTTTGTGCTACCACTTCAAGTCAAGAGTAACTGCCTATAGGTATTTGCTACTTTAGCTTTTTTAAATCCGTGATAGTAGCTCACTTTACACTTAAAGACTAATACAGATTTGCCAACTACGTTTCAGCACTCTGTCCTACGCTAACATTTATTTTCTGCATCTTCACACAAAAACTAAGACTTTCTAATTGATTTTGTGAGACACAAGACATGTGCGTTTCAAAAAGCACAAGCACAGTACCTTTTTCTGGCAAAAACAATGGCATTAGATGGCAGGACCCAAGGGGATAGGAATCAAAATAATGCAAAACATTCAAACACGTATGACTGCATTCTTGAGCACTTTGGCCAGCTAACTCACCTGTTCTTAAATCAAAGGAAGTTATGCTGCTTTTTTCCCAGGTATGGAATTTCCTACTTTTTGTTAGAAGTGATGTACTACAGAACTGGAAGTGGAAATCTCTGACTGCTGGCTTCACTTGCTTGAAGTGAACAGTCGATATTTTGTAAACTTTTGGACGACACAACCTAAAAATATGCAGAGCTTACCAACTAAGCCCCGGGCTAGAATGGTATTGCAGGCATTTATCAGCATAATGAAATTAGAACACCTTTCAGAAATGTGAGAAAATCACTCCGGCTAGAGTTCCTGGTGCAGGCCCCCTCTGCTTTAGTAGCTCAGACAGCACCTTTGGATACTTCCTACAAAGTCTGACATTTGTGTGTCTCCATGGTTTTATTTTTGGGGAAAGAGACAACAATTAAGGCTCTGCCTCTAAGAGCTAACTTGGGAAAAAGTATTTCCCAACAGCTAAATGTCAGAATAACAAAGAGAAAAATGTACATGCGCTGCATTAGTGTATTCTCCCATTCTGCCACCATCCACCAGCTTTACTGGTTACTACTGATGCTCTTAATAAGTAAAAGACATCGGGAAATAGCACCAATTGGGGCTTGTGGTAGCAGAAGGGCCGGCTGTATTTATATATTAATGCCTTTAAAATTTTGCTCTTGTAGTAGGATTTTTGTTCTTCAAGTGAAAAAAAAATAGTAGTTAATTGTGAATACTCACTTAACATCTACCCAAGACAACTATGTTGAATTACAATCATATGGCTGAATATTCAAAACAAAGAATACAGTAACGCTAAGTTCATATACTGTTGCTCAAAAAAAGAGATTCTGCAGAAGAATGGTTGGACTTGATGATCTTAAAGGTCCTTTCCAATCTAAATGATTGTTATGATCTTATGAATAAGTTAAATTTCAAAATCTGAATTTCTGAATGAGATTTAGTTGCACAGGTGACTTGAATCCAGACTTCAATTGAAAACCATTAAGACAGTCACAATTATGTAATTAAATACTACATTTTCTGCAGCACTATGAAGAAAACACAAGGATCTACAGCAAATAGGACTTCTGCAGTTCTAACCTTACACAGACCAAATTATCCAAGTGCTATATTAATCAAAATGTACATTTTTCTGTAGAATATGTGTGGCTTTGTATAGACATTATGACTAATGAATTTGTATCTTCAGAGGTTAAAAAGATGTTCCATTTACTTTACAAACATGGTACCCGATCCCAAGTCTAATCCAGTAGAACTAGAGCAAGTCTGTAAACAGATACGTAATTCCAATAGAATCCCAAGATTGTTAATTTTAAAATAATATATACATATATTATTACACCTACTATATGTAGCATGAATTTCGAGTTATATCATATCAAATAAGTTACAGAAAAAGACATTCTAAAATATTAAGATATAAAATTCTAAATATACTCCAATTTGAGATCTGTGTGAACCTCCAATTTTGAAAGCGACATAAGCAGGACAAAGCATTTTTTCAGATGTCTAACAGTGAAACTTCAGCCTTTTATAAAATTCATCTTAGTTGGCTGCCCCTTTTTAGACACTAACACATCATGCACTTCCATCTTCTTCAAAACTTCAGTTTCACTGTGTAATGGATGTGCTTTTCCCTTCATATCAAACTCATTGACTGAAGGAGTTGTTGCTCAGTCTAGGCAAAATATTTGAAACCGTTTGGACATCTGATAGAAAGGCGGTAACAGAATACTGCCAATTTTTTCTACTATATGATTCAAACAATAAATTGGACAATTAATCGCCAGTTGCCATTCAAGCACAGCTTCCTCGGACTGGAAATGGCGTATTTCCTGAAGATTTTGTGCTTTGACAGAACTTTGGGGTAGGAATACACTTGTACTTCTATTCTACAAAAATGGTACTTCTGGAGGTGAGCTTCTGTCATGGTCTTGCATTCTTAGCATGGGAGTCCACCACTAATACTGAATTCAGATGATTAAAATCTAAGATTAGAAGGCATCTGGAGCCACTGAAATGCTAGAAACACCAGTGGAAGAAATAAAATTAACAATGTTTTTCCTTAACAATTAATGATCACAGATAACAGTCTTCCACAGCACTTCCTGTCTTTTTTATCTGCTAGGAGAAGGGGCATTAACAACATGGCTACTGAACATTTTCATGAGCTACATTTTATCTGTAGTACTTAAATTTCCCATAGAATTTCTATCAAGTGTGGGCAAAATAATCTCTATTACATGCACTGCTTAAGGCTGTGAAGCTCTCTGTGACTCATTAGGTGGACTTCTGATTAAAATGATATTAAGAAATGTAGGTGACCTCATCAGTTAGAAGAGATGTTGGCAAATCACAGCTTCCATAATTTTCTTGTATTTGCATATGTATGCATATGAAATGTGTAAGTTTCTAAATAAGTATTTGAGGTATAAATGTAGGCACAACAGTAAATTATATGTATACGAGATGAGTATTCTTTTCAGTCACGCTCAGAAAGAGACAGATGAAAAATTTATCTCAGATGTACACTCTTAAACTAAGAGAATCTAAGAACACAGCATTCAAATAATGCATATAATAAAGATTTTACAGAGGTCTGTATCGTGTTTGTTTTCTTGAAAAAATCAACGTATCTTCTCGGTGGAAACACTGATTATCCATAGAACCAAATTCACATTAAACAAAATTTAGTGCTCTCTTTATATCCACAAGATGGTGTAATTTATCCTTATCTGAGATGGTGGTTTAAAATATGGTGGTTTTGCTCTTTTCAAGTTTGGAATAAAATAATGATACAAAAAAGAAAAATCAGTTCACTTCCCTGGTTGAAAATATGTGCCTTGCATTAAAAATATAATTTGAAATGGCTGGGTTCAGAATACGGTTTATAATTCCTGCTTGCTTTCTTGCCATGCGGTATGACAAAGAGACCACTGCCCCAAATGTTTGTACTGTAATTTTTTTAAAAGGTTTTGCATCATTATTCAGCCTAGCAGATGAACTCTACCAATTACTAGTCCCTCCTCCAGGTGGGAAAACCCCCCCATGTTTACTTAACTCTGAACCCACCACAGTGTAAGAAAGAATACCTGTTACCAATAAGCAGCAAAAAGAAATGTACTATGTAGTCTGCCTTGCCTAGTGTAGTATTTAAGACTAGAACAAGATGATTCTTGTATAACTTTACGGCATTAAATTGGATGAATATACTAATCTATAAAATGTTCCTTTCAAATTTTCTTGTCCTCTCAAGCTTAACTGGAAACCTTCATTTTGCACTCAAAGGCTCAACCTTCTCCAACACGTTCTCCTCAGAAATCAAGCAACAGTCTGAATTTACAGAACTGCACAGAGGAAGCTCCACATTTTTAAGGAGTTTTCCCTATTTGACTCTTTAAAAAGAGAAATTAAATCAGGGTGTGCTTTAAGCAGAGAATCTGTAGAAACACAGGTCTCAATTTGCCTCTGAAATTATGGTATCCTTTGCCATCACACAATTTCTACTATATAATCCAGAAATGAGATTATTGCCCTGGGTTTAGAAGTTCAGCTCCACCAAACTATCTGAGATTTCACCATTCAGTACACAGTGGAGGACTGAAAAGTGGTAAAGGACATGGGGAACAGAAAGACCAGCTATACTGATGAAGGTTCCTAAAGTTCCCCAAATTTGCCAATGAAAAAATCACTCCAAAACCACGACAAGCAAATGGATTTAAGAATACGCGTTTATGACATTTCTGAGGTTTGTTTTTCCAGGTGAAAAAATCACGCTTCAGAGTTTCAATGTGACAGAAGCCAGTAATAACGGAATTTTGCACATTTGTTCTTTCAGGATCATGTAAGAAGCAGGCATACATTTGCAGGGAATACATTTTGTTGTTTAGCTAATAACTGTGACTTTTTATGATTCTGATTGCTATAATCCTTACAAAATAGAAATCATGTCAATACTCTTTATTAAATTACCAGGCCTACTCAAAAAATTGCCTCAAACTCAGTCAATAATAACAGTGTCTTCCTATCTCCAATTGTGCTGAAATAACTAAGAAGTCTGTATTTTGCAGATGAGCTACTTAGCCAACCTCCAGTAACTCAGTTCATATGCTAAAGAGTGCACAAGTATCACACAATTTACTTTTAATGTTGTTTCACATGTTGTCTTATAAGCTGTCAAGTTTTTTTTTCAGGTGCATGTAGCTTTGCGAGATCATAAAAATATTTTACTGAAATCCTCCATTCTTCATTCCCGACTCAACTGCTTCTAGCAATTAATTTCCATCATTACAATATTCTTTATGAATATTTTCAGAAGTTTAAAAGAAGTTTCTAAGCATGCTGGCTAAAACAGAAATAAATAATGCAAGTTTCAAATCCTCCTCAATGCATATGGCAGAGGGGGATAAGAGATCTCAATAACTGGGATACCAGAAGTATAATTTGCTTTATCTCTGTGACACAAAAGAAGTGCAGTTTCATGCAGTAGTTCTTGATTCTCTGTGACTACTTCTGTGTTACTCAAACTTACACCACTGATACCATAACTGGGACAAGGACAATAATAAAAAAAAAAGCCTCCATCTAACTGCAGGCACTCACCTGTGATGCCCAAAGTGCAGATGATTTACATTCTGAACAGCGTAAATGAGCTTTTGGAGTTTTCTCCATTGACTACAAAGGGAGCCTGGAACAGCTAACTTTGTAACTTGGGTGTATTGGTTAGGTACATAAATCTAAGTGGGTTGAAACCCAGCTAATCTGTGGCTGACTCAACACTGGCAAGCTAAGAAGAGTTACGCATACAACTCGATAAAGATGACTATTCCAAATGATTAGTGAAGCACATGCAACTCGTTCCGACAGACCTTTTTGTCACAAAAGATATCACAAAAAGAGATCTGGTTAATAGCAAGGTACCATATTTTCTCTACGTTTTTATGTTTTTAAATAGAAAGAAAACAGATAAGAAAGAACACTGAAACAAATCCCTCCCTCCCAAAAATGGATAATCGAAATTCTTACCAAACAGGACAAATTATTCTTGATACTAGGACTGCTAAGGAAATGAAAACTTGACCAACAGTACATTTTTGCTGTAGGAAATTGTTACTGTTGCCCTATTGCAGATGAGGAAGGAAAGGACAAAGAATTCCTACAGAAATGGTCTCATCACAATGAGGTTTTAATTATCAAGAAGCTTCCAAACCCTTCACCTGTAACAGCATAGAAGCAAAAGCCAGGCAAAACTGAAGTCTTAACAAAATAGGTTTAAAAATCCAGAGTTCCACTGAACTCTTACTAGTATCTCATCATTAGTATACATGACCTTTTAAACTTACCTCTATAAAGCCCAAAGAAACCTTCATAACGTAGCACTTTCTTGAAGCAATCAAAGCTGTTTTTATACATAAGTTCTCCCACAAAAGAGCCTGTAGAGCGCTGGTTTTGCATTCGAGTCTTTACCAAATCAATTGGGTAGACTGCAGTGGCTCCAACAGCTGCAAACAAAAATCAGACTATAAGAAAACATGATTTTGCATTGCAGTGTTTGGCTGCAACTGTCATCTTCCACATTTACATCTCAAATATCAGTTGTATCTTTTTTCTCCACGATATATTCTGGATACATTAACCTACCTCCCACAGTTTTAACCAAAAGCACTTCCTGGCCCTACCTCATTATCAATCTGATTCTTCTGAAACTGGTTTGGTGACAAATCAGATAGCAACACCACCTGCAAACTCCAATGGCTCGTAAATTCCAAAATTCTTGTAGACCAGATGACCCCTTCCTCTTCAATCTTAGAGTCATCCCATCCCCTTAGACACGGCTCCAAGGGAAAGACTGAGAAGCCTTCCACACTTAAATAAAAGGCAGAAGGGGAAGAAGGGCAGAAGAAAAGAAGAAAAAACCCAAACAGAGAAGATGAATATTCTTTTGCTCGGCCATGACTAACCTCCAGCAACTGAACCAAGGGCAAACCTGTATGCTGATTCTGCAATCTGGATGAGAACAGGTCGAGACACATCGCCTGGAGCTTTCTGTCAAGGCAGAATTTAAAACAAAAGGAAAGACAAGAAAAATAATCAGAACATGATATTTCACTAGAGAACACCTCATTATACCAGCATAAAGATACCTGGAGAAAATCCCACAATACACTCAGGATTTTGTTTTCAATTATTGGTTTTTTTCCACTGATTTCTAAGTGTCATATAATATAGCCTCTTCAGATTCGGATAGCAAAGAAAACAAATACTGAAACTACAACAGAATTATACAATTCCAAAGTCAATGGTCCAAATGTGCATACAAGGCCACACATACTGCATCTTAAGTCATTAATTTTCTACAGCTAAAAGCAACTCCAGTTTGGAATTTCTTTCTACTGTCGCCAAGACCAGGTACACCTAGTACTTCTCAAGCTATCAAAACAAGTATGCAAGCATTGTTCATACTTATTAACTACAGTAAAATAAGGTTTCATAAAGCATCCCCACTACAATTTCATTCTCCTCACAGTCTATGAGTGCTAGATTCAGCCCAATGAAAAATAAATTTCAGAAGTGCTCCAGATTTAAAATTGCTATTTAATGAAAGAATTAGGAAAAGGGAAGTTCGGCAGGGTTGTTAAGTCTTCCATCCTCACTAACACTTTTCGTAATACTATTTTTTTAAGATAGTACAAGTAAAAGGACAAAATAAAAATGTGGATATATTTTTTCCTGAAAATGTGTTTAGGTTTTAGCTAATATTCCAATGTAGCTGGAGTGGCCAGAAAATAAATTGAAGGTATCAATGTAGCTGAAAATCTTTTCAGTCTCAGCATCAAGAAGCTGACATTAAAAAGGAATTGGATAGAAAAAAGAAAAGGTAAGACACATATGGAGAAGAAATGCTAAGATTTAACCAGGCTCAGATGTCCTAGCCCCTTAAAAAGGCATAAATCATACAAGCAAAGTCAGTGGCCCCAAAGCAAAAATTGAAGAAGCTGCTCCTTTCAGCACCGCATTTTTGGCTACATTTTACTGCCACCTATTGTAACTTACATTACTTGATATTCAGTCCAATCCAAATGCTTTTAACTCCTTTAGGAGTCTTCTAGGAATAGATGGTGAGCTTTTGGGAGCCAATTCATTTGAATTCATCCCAGCATAGTCAACATTTAGTCACTTCTCAAACAAACAGAAAACCACCACCCTAGATACTGTCTTGGAGTGGTGGTGGGGGTGTTCGCATGTAGGGGAGGGAGGAGAAGAAGAAAGAGAAGCAAAAGAGACGCATGTGTGTACACACACACACACACACACACACACACACTCACACTCAGGCCTGGCTTATGGCCTGGTAGTCCTAAAAATGTAGCCTGCATCAACTCATTGTGGTCAAACTGGCGTCTCCGCACAGACTCAGAGCAGGAAAAAAAAACCCAACCAAAAAACCCTTAGTCTCACAAGACACAAAGTTAAGATTGCCTTAAAATAGAGACAGAGAGAAACAGAAACAGAGGGTTAGTTTTAAATCTATCTGTAGAGAAACTTGTGTCAATGAAAATACAAGATATGCTAAAATAATATCAAAACTGAAAGATCAACAGGTTTGACATTTAAAGAATGCTCCTATTTCTTTCTGCCTCAAATACAAGAAAAGTTCATTTGCTGTTATAACATTGAAAGTCAATATCCTTTAGTTTTTGGAAATGCAGAGAATATTAATAATTATAGTGAAACTGTGATGGTAGACTGAACACCATCTCTCCTTTTTTAATATTCAGCAGAGCATAAGGCAAGGCAGAGAATACTCTGAAACCAGGAACATGCGCATGTGTTCAGAAAAAGGGCTGTCATTTAATAGGCTAGATGCTGAACTTATCATCCATATTGGAAGCAGGAAGTCTTCTTTCCTCATTAAAAAGAACTGAGAACAACAGAATCACAAAACATAAACACCTTAATTAGGTATACCCTAATTTTTACTGAATGGCTGGATGACACTCATATACATTTTATCCTTCCAAAATAAATTACATTTAACCTGCCAAAATGCAGCCCAAGAGAAAGGGGCACAGAGAAGAGATGGAGAGGACATGACACAGGTTAAAAATAAATTCTAACAAGAAGGTATTCCTCACAGATATTACAGAACACAAGAGAAAAGCAACTTAGCTGACAACACAGAAGGAGGTTGGCTATCTATTTGCCTGGCACCAGAAACAGATAATAGCATCATACTGGCTTCGGTTCTTACCTGCCTCTGAGCCTCAGCCAGGTTGTAGGGCAACGTCCCCTCCTCCAGAGGAGCAATTCTTTCAATATCAGCTAACGTCATGCGCCTGAGGAAATTAATTCAGCTTAGCATTTGCTTAGAGATGGGTTTTCCGATCACAAGAAGTTACCTGCACGTGACCACTACACTACACTCTCCTGTTCCCCAACATCACCTCCCACTCCTTCAAAGAAGGAAAGAGGAGGAAAGAAAAGAGAGGAGGATAGACAATTCTCCACTTACCCCCGTGGCTCATACAGATCCGCTAATTGAAACAAGATGTCAACTTCCATGGGTGTAACCTGACCAAATTTCTGAGCTGCCAGAACAAACTCCTCTGCAAGAGAATAAAAATACAGAAAAGAAAAACTAATTAAACCAGAACAAGTAATCCAGAGCACCCCAAGTTGCTTTATATTTTAACATTAAGTAGAAGACGCTGGTGGGCACAGGAAAAGGGGAATAAAAGTGACCCACCACACAAGTGTTCCTGCCACTACATAAACATATGTTTTAAATGGTATATCCTTCATGCAACTAAGTACAATCTCTCTGGTCTTAAAGCTTAGCGCTATCAGCAGGATTTAGGATATTTGACAGACGATATCAATCAGTTGTGGGTCAGAGGGAAAAAAAAATAAAATAAAAGGCAAACAAAAAAACCCCAGGAGTCAAGAGATGAGGAACTTTTCACGCATAGTCCCAGTAGGCCACATTAATGAAACTTTGGCGTTGCACAGGGAATTCTCTATAAAAGTGGTTAGATATAGCAGATAACATCTTGTTCCAAGCTTGTAGATCAGCTTACTGTGCCGCCAATACAAGTTTATGGAATTCTTCAACTACCCTTGAAGGTCACTTTAATAGGCTGCCAATTTGGCAGGAGTCCTAGGAAGTTTTTTAAACTTTTAAACATCTTTACATACTTTCCCTACCCTGCCCCCACAGCCAGTTTACTAGGACCTTTTTCTGATTGAAACAAAATGAAAAACGTGGAGGGTGGACTCCAACAGGAGTGTACAAAACTGAGTGGCGTACCAAGGAATGCTAACAAGGCGGGCTTTCTCCCCCTCACATTGATTTAAAAGCATACAGATGAGGTCTTCCCCTCCACCCGGCCCAACCAAATGCCCAAGGAAACTTCCAGACTGCAAACATTTCTACCAACCCTTAGTGACTTCCACATCTTTTCTATTTCCAGCCAGGGTACTGTAGATCTTTCTAATGAGCTCCATGTTGTTAAGGAGAGAATTAAATCCATTAAAATAGGAAAAGCTGACCTGATGGGAAGTGGTACCTCCAGCAGCCTAGAGTAGAGACAGTAAAAGAAGAAAAGAGAAAGGAAACTGTTACAAGACTAACAAAAATCTTGAAATAAAGGTTTTTAAACAATGTTATTTTACAAGAGTGACAGTAGCACAGGGTTGCTTTTTCAAAAAAAAAGCAAAATAAAGAAAACTATGAAAGATTCTTATGTTACTGAAACTAATCATGACCAGAACGTAAAACTCTCCCCACCCTACAAACCTAAACAAATACATATGCAGGATTATAACAACATAACCAGTAGTAATTTACAAAGTTCAAGTTTCAGTACTGCTTCAGTTGGAAATGTTTCATAAGTTGGCTTATTTCTAGTAATGAGGAAATCTACTTCTACAAGTAAAGTATATTACTATACAGAAAATTTCAACAAAATCAAAACATATTCCGAAAAAGGTCAACTGAAACATTTAAATTCACAGGCGTTTCAAGTCATGGAAAACCAGCAGTAAGCTCTCAGGCTTATATCAGGCAGTCAAACAAAATGGGAACAACACGGTTCGAACAGTTATTCATTCTCAAATAAGAAGTGAGCCTAAACCTTTATTTTAAAGTGGTATTGGATCTGCACATAGAGAAATTGTTGGATCAATTCCCTATTTAAAGTATAAGATCAGTGATCAAGCGAATTTCTGAAAACAATGCATAAGCTTGCCAAAATTTAATTGACCTTGAGGAAGAATCAAAAATCTTATCTTCTGTTTTATGAGAGTATATGAACCAAGAAAGCTGATAACAAGACTGGGGAGAGAACCGAGGAAGAAAGTATCAGATCTCATTGTCAGTCACTAAGTCTTCTGGCTCTGCTTTTTGCTGTATGCTTCTTCCAATATTCTGTCCAGAGTTTGCAGTTCTCATCACTTCACACATCTCCCTGGAATTCTACCTTGCAAGTCGAAGCAGAACAGATTTCTTGAAACTTGGATATGGCCAGACTTTGGATTACTTGAAAAGTGCTGCTACGAGTTCCCAAGATTAGAAACTGTGGTCAAAACTGAATGTGCCTTTTTTTTTTTATTCAGTGAAATTGCAGAATTGTAATATTTAATTTCATTTATGTACTTCAGTCTGAAAAAAGCATACTTTCAAGTGTAACAACTGTCACTTAATATATAGTGAATGTCCTTGTATGACGTTGCAGTTCATACACTGTCTCAGGTGCTTGGAAATTACACTCAGGAGCTTAGAACTGACATTAGAATCAAAGAATCACAGAACAGTTAGTGTTGGAAGGGACTTTAAAGGTCATGTTTCCAACCCCCCTGCCCATGGGCAGGGGGACACCTCCCACAAGACCTGGTTGCTCAAAGCCCCATCCAACCTGGCCTGGAATACCTTCAGGGATGGAGAATCCACATCTTCTCTGGGCAACCTGTTCCAGTGCCTCACTACACTCATAGTGAAAAATTTCCTCCTGAGATCTAATCTAAATCTACCCCTCTTCCAGTTTAAAATCATTACCACTCGTCCTATCACTACATGCCCTTGTAAAAAGTGCCTCCTCATCTCTCCTGTAGGCGCCCTTTAAGTACTGGAGGGCTGCTGTAAGGCGTCCCCGGAGCCTTGTCTTCTCCAGGCTGAACAACGCCAGCTCCCTCAGCCTGTCTTCATAGGAAAAGTGCTCTGGTCCTCTGATCATCTTCATGGCCCTCCTCTGGGGTTGCTCCAACAGGTCCGTGTCCTGCTTATGTTGAGGACTCCAGAGCTGGACACAGTATTGCAGGAGGGGTCTCAGGAGAGCAGAGTAGAGGGGCAGAATCACCTCCCTCAACCTGCTGGCCACACTTCTTTTAATGCAGCCCAGGATACGGTTGGCCTTCTGGGTTGCAAGTGCATATTGCCAGCTGATGTTGAGCTTCTAATCAACCAACAGCCCAAAGTCCTTCTCCTCAGGGCTGCTCTTGACCCATTCTCCACCCAGCTTGTATTTGTGCTTGGGATTGCCCCAACCCACATGCAGGATCTTGCACTTGGCCTTGTGCAAGGCCAAGTCCTTACTTACAAAGCAAGGCCTTTGGGGATGACTTCCTAAATGAGATGCAAGGGCATTTTGACATATTTGACACAGTCTACATAATGATGGATTGACTGGAAATAGTCAGTCAAACTCTGCCTTTGTAGGCCATTACTAAGGCCCATCTACCTGCTTTGCCTTTTGTCTTAGGAGACAGGAACGTTGAGGATACAAATTCTGCAACAAGGGTTATCTTTCATATGTGTAAATAATAACTGCTAATTTTAAAAACATGCATCCATAAGCTGGACTACATGCCACATATAGTGGTTGAGTTACATAAAAAAAGGAATGTCACGTCTGTATCCCACATCTTTCCCAACTGAGATGCCAGAACTACTCACAGCTACTAGACATTCTTCCACAAATGGTGTCAGCATGTGTGGCCGGATAGTGACCATAATGTCCCTGAAGTCCATAGCTGTGACTCTTCCGGCCTGAGCATTGTCCCTCTGCACAAAAGCTTGTTTTGCATGTTCCAACTGTATCTCCTGAAAACACATGAGGAAAAAAAAAAGAAGTTAGATTCAAAATAATCACTTTAATAGTCAGATTTCATATAATGCAATTCTACAAGATACCTCATACTTAATAAAACACAACTACATGTAATCTAATTTTAATTCAATATTGTATGTGTAACTTTCAACCTTTTCTATCGGTGGCATATATGGTCTATATCATTGAGTGCAATATCTAGGACAACCATCATGATTTCTCTGCTGTCTGGACATCAGGTCATGCAATTCATTTAACCGAGAAATGGAGGACACGTATCAACACACCAGTGCAGGTAATCTCCCACTCATGAACATTGAAGTGTTCCATGATGTGCATTATCCAGTTTATTGCATGTGTCACAGCAGGTCAAAATACTTTCTGTAAAAGCATTTGCTACTCTTTGAATGAGGACAATGCAATCAT
Source organism: Chionis minor (assembly GCA_013398295.1). Lineage (NCBI taxonomy): Eukaryota > Metazoa > Chordata > Aves > Charadriiformes > Chionidae > Chionis > Chionis minor. The sequence goes on from VZSF01001517.1 coordinate 279,334, forward strand.
CAGAGATTTCCACATAGACACCCACTAATCTTGAAAGCATTTCCTCAAAAAGCATCCTCATTTAAAACATAAAGTTATTTTTCTACAAATGACACGAGCAGTTTAATTCAGAACTCCTTGTATCATGACTGATTAAAGATCAGTTCTCAATATTTCAGCAGTAGTAACAGGCAGAGATCAATCACAAGCATTATCTGATGCAACCACCTGATAATCTCACTTTGTGATTCAAATGTACCCCTGAGAGAAGAGGGGAGAAAAAAGGCATTTAATCTCTCAAAACTGTTAACTTTTCCTACTGTGACCTTCACCCTTTCTTCATAAATTACTGTTAAACTACTTTCTTATTTTTTTTATTTTTCATTTAAAAGGAACAATCCTGCACAGACAGTAACCTGATAATACATATGAACTTTTTGTTGTTTGTTCAACAGGTTTGCTAAAACCAGAAATACGTTTTGGTGATGTAGTTAGACTTCCCAATCTATGTTTCTTTGCTGAATGGAGGAAAACAAATCATTGCCGTGTCTTCCCTTTAAACTTCAAGGCTTATAAAAACAACTTCACTGGAAACACAGTGCTTAGTCTGAATATATATTCATAATCAGTTCCTCAGAAAATTGAATCAGAGCGAAAGTATGTCACAGCAATACTATGCAAGTCTTGAAGTGGACCATGACACTGTCCTATAATATTCATATATTTGCAAATATATGCCTTAAAAGTCATATTAAGCCAAGACTCAGGCTAGTCAAGAATCACCAGCACGATGCATTCATGGAGAATCGATCTCCTCTAAGTTGATATTTATCTCACAGCAGCATTCGACAGAATACGTCGAAGGGCGAAAGGCAAATTCAGCTGGCATAGGATCAGAGCTGCTGGAGGCCTGCAGCTGCCATCCCTCCTTCCGCTCGTTCAGCTTACGCCATGGCTACCAATGTATGCAGCCATTCAAACCATTCTTGTCCTTTCACTTCAGTCTTCTGAACTCTCCAGTTTTAGTCCTAATTTCTAATTAAAACACCTCACCTGAGAGGTATGATGAAAGCCTCCTAATACATTAGACAGAAAAAGGAAAAAGGGGAGGAGAGGGAAGGACTGATCAATGTTTCAATACTGCGTTTCGCTTATAGAATTATTCAGAAATTTCTGCTTTTAATGAGAAACGCTTGCGGGGGTTATAATTTGAAGTGTTACAATTTCAGTTCTGACACGTTTCCTTTACATTGCAGCCCCCTATGTGGAGGTGTTACAATTCAGCAATAATAGTCACTCTGGCTGGATAGAGCCATGTAAGCTCCTGCTTCACTCCAATTGTGACTATAATTTCAACAGAAATTTGGAAGCAAGCAATTTTGGGAGGTTTACGGTGGGAGGAGCACAAGAACACAAAAAACCCCTGGTCAGTTGAGGCAGGCAGCTACTCTGGAGGCAGAGAGCTCTGAAGAGGAGTTAGGTATAATAACTCCTAAATACTCACCACCTGGCAGGTGGTGGATGTATGAACAAATGAACAAAAATGTTTGTCATTAAGTGGTAGCATCACCAAAGAAAAAATAAATTTAATTTAGCTGAAGGATTACATGGGAAACTGTGAACGTTGCTTTCTTCCCCTTCTCTCATTCAATTTAACTGCTAAAACTACCGACAGTATTGTGCTGGCAGAATCCAGCACTAAAATGCAGCAAAAAACCTGGACACCAGTTGCAGAAGGCCGATCTATTACCATCTGTGTACACTCATCAGTGAGTGGGGAGGCACATATACCATCAGCGGGACCCCGGCTGACAGTGATGTCTCAGCCACAGAAGCAAAGCAGGGCTCATGTTCCAGAGAGATAGGTTGAGTGCGTCTTTCTTGTCATCACCCAGCTAATTGCAAAAAGGCTGTTAGTACTACAGTTGAGTACAAGCCAAAACATGCCACCCTCTCCCTGCTAACGTGATTCCTTTCAGTCTTCTTGGTACACGTGGAACCCACTAGAGAGAAGAATTATCCCACTTGGTTAAAGACATGGCCAAGGACTTAGTGCTGCCATGTGCCCGTAGTCTCCTCAGCTAGGAAAGAGCCGCTCAGCTGTAGATAGACAGCAAGAGAAAACTCTGAATAGGGTGATGTCAGTCTTCTGAAGCTCCTGTTCCCACCTCCTCCCCTAGTTCAGAAATGAAATGGTTTAAGCACACTGCAAACAGATGCAAAAGACTCATTCCACCTTCTCAGAAAGGTAGGTCTTTTTAGGCTACGGTTATTTTGAGCTGTGCTACGCATTTTCTAGTTGTACCAAGCAGGCAAAAGCACAGGGATTTTCAGCTACGTGACATTCCCAAACCATAACCAAGGCAGTGACACGGCATACAAGAACATGCAGACCACTAAATGGTAACATAATTAGTCTCAAAACTATATTTCATCTATAAAGTCTGTCACAAAAAAAACAGACAGATGTCACTCCTCTAATTACTGTACATTGCGTAACAATATAATAAACTCTTTACAGTGTTTAATTCAAAAGAAAGGCTATCTATTCCCTCAGTCTCCAAGCCTGAAAGTTGAGACATCTCCCAGCATGACTAACTACGTTTCAAAATGAGGCTCAGTACCTATTAGCAATTTATTACGGAAATCTTGACAAGATGTTTGTAACATCACCTATATGATGTGTATATGCAGCTGATATAAAAAATACCACCTTAAAAATAAATGGAAAAACAGTAAAGCAAAGTTGTAGTGTTTAGAGGTGCTACCTGATTTGCAATAATTTTTATTGTTCCACCTATTTCAGCCCAATAATGTTCACCTAGACAGGTTAAGGTTTAAAGAAATACAATCCTCACTGCTTTGCAATACAAATTACACATCCTAAAGAACCCTCTCTGACTAGACTTTCTGTAAACTTAAGATATACTTAGAAAACAAGCTTCTCCCTTGATGCTGGAAGTCCAGAATTCCCCCAGGTAGCATAAGACTGTGAAAAATTAATTTGCACTTCACGGCAGGCATGCTGGCAGCAGAATTTTCATGAACTTATTTCCTAACTAGAGATTTTACCCCAGCTTTCACTTACAGCTCATTAGAACCTTCTTTACTTTCCACTTAGATAGAAATTTATGCTTGGGTTCCATCCCAATGGATCTACAAGTCATCCGATAGAGCATGATCCTTTCCATGGGAGTAGAACCTGGGGTTCAATTATAAAGAGTACTACTTCATCAACTAATATGCTGGGCACAAATAAATTCTCAGGCAACGCGGAAATGGATTTACGAGGCCCACATATAAGCATATGTTAAAATTCATCCTGCGGAAGATTTTACGTGCTGAGAAAAGGGCCAGTATTGCTCTTTGTGAAGCAGACTTGCCACTTAAGTGATGACGGAACATGACCATATCCAAACAGATATAGATGTGACGGTTCTATAGTGGAGATGTATGAGCTAATTTTAAGCTAGCAAAATAAGAAGCAGAGTAAAACAACAAACCCTGAGCTCTGCGTTGATGCAAACAGATTGTTAGCTGTGTTAGAGCTGAATAGTTTGGAGGCTATACTTTTGGGCATCTCTGTTACTGTAGAGAAAAAAAAGTGCTGGCAGGATATAAATATTCAGAATCCCATAAAAACTCCTCTTACTTAAAACCAGAAGAGATCCATCTTGTGCATGGATAAAATATACTAATGTTATTCTCCACGTACCTTCAGCTTTGCCAGAAGTGATGATTAGCCCAAATGCTGTGACAGATAATGAATATGTAAAAACTTCATGTAGCATAATAGGACCCAATGTGAATGAATTTGAATCTAGCTGGATTATTTCATTAAAAGTTGCAAATTGCATTGTACTTACAAAGCAGTACCTGAAGCGCCTTACAGAACCATCTGGTCCATGTTAAGTGCAATGTAAAGAGCATTCACACATCACGAATGCAGAAAGGTAATTTGGTATCCACTGTGGTCTCCAGCTGTCTAAGGTCCAAGGTCTAGACACCAGACCAAGGAGACTGACTCACGCACGGGCAGACTGTCAGAAGGAAAGGCTGAGTACCAAAGGTTACAGACCTTAAAGGAAGATTTCTACGTCTGTGAACAATGAGTCTCCAATTTGTGCTGAGAGTCATCTCTGTGCCCAAACTTCAGTATCTATAATGCAATGCTGCAAGGCAAGAATCAGTAAGGAAACTCATGTGTTTCCAAAATTTACAGTTCTAGAATGTGGGTAAACAGATGTACCCAATTACTGCAAGTGACTGAGCATCCTAACAGAATGTACTGATAGCGGACAACTTCAGCAGAGTCTTAGGACAATTAACTTATTTGAAAGTCCTTGCAATTGCCCACACCAATGCTGAGAGTATCATTATTAGCAGCCTTAGAACTTTTCCTGAATGCATCTCACCTCTCTAGAGGACGTCTAGAATCATCATTCTTGTTCTCCTTGTTTATACTCTTCCTCTTTCTGTCCTATACAGATCATCACCAAAACGGCTGTCTGGCTTATGAGAACCACTGACATGTTCCAGCACAATCTTTTATTCTGCACTGCAACTAGCTAAGATTCACTTTTGCAGTAGAGCCAGTTAAAAAAAAAAAAAAAACAAAACAAATGAGGCAGGGGCAAGACACACCAAAACCAAGTACGATTCTCCCCAGAATACGATCATATTCAAGAAAAGTCCTTTCAGACAAGGAGAGAGGAATACCCGTTCACAGAATGAGAAAGCCTAGTAGTTCGGATTAATTTCCAAAGTTAGAAGACTCTTGCCTCAGCTCTTGCTTTTCTTAATTCAAAGACAAAAACATAAAAGAACCCAGAGACGTAAAGAAAGAACTCATATCTTTGAAATACCCAGCCAGGAGGTTATGGGCTCTTTTAGGCCTGTGGCTCTAACCTCTCTCGCTGCTTCCCCTCTCCTCCTTCCTTTTTTTTTTGGCAAAAAAAAGTGTCCTTTTTTCATTCAGGGTTTTTCTTCAGGTTTTTCTCAGGTCTCTAAACAAACAGATGCATGAGGGAAACAGGACTGGTACTCTGTGAAGACCGTGATTTTAATCCACCAAAATCAGGATACATGAACACCAGAACATGTGGCCGGAGATATTTCTTCCTAATTAACAAACACATTTGCTTTTTTATCTAATAGAGATTCTAGTTCACTATTCTGTCACAAAACTAGTCTATGTCTTAGCCACTTAGGAGTTACAACAGTCAATACAAAACCTAAGGGAATATGATTTAATCATGTGATACCTGACGTCCTCTTAATACAAAGTTAATTAGGCTCTGTTCGACAAAGTCAATTTGAAACATTTGTCTCAATAGCATTATCTTAATTATTCCTCATCAAAATGATACCACCTCCTACTGTGAACTAACATACTTGTGTAAACAAGAAAAAAAGAAACCTTGCAGTCTTGAAGCAGGTTCCCATTTTAAAACTCTCTAGTGTAAATACAGGCATTAAGTATTCATAAGGAATACAAATAAGAAACTCACGTGTTTTACCACTTCAAGGATCACTTTTCCTACTGAAGACTATTTTTAACAGTACTGCTGAAATACAGATAATCTGTTTATTTTTTTATTAGCACAATATTTTGTTTTCTGTAACAAAGTACCCTAAAGTATGAGTAGCCAAGAATTCCTTGCAAAAGAAAGATTGTATTTTGTTCTCTGTATACCACATTTCCCTCTTAATTCAAAAAAGTTCAAAAGTAAAGAAGTAGGTGGAAAGGGCTTGCAGCAAAACAACATCTTTATTGGATATCAGCACTGAATTAAATACAAATTTGGTAAACATGCTATTTATAGACAGTAATTCTTCTCAATACTTGTCTGTCAAACGAGTCCAAAATGTTCAGTACTGTTATTTAGCATTCTTTGACTCATGTGATCTAAATACACAGGAGATTTTCAGACTTTGAGGTCTAGGTTTTTAATTTCATGTCTCTGTCTACACAACAGTGTAGAAAAGGTCACCTTCTGCACACAGGTGTTAAAAATAAAAGAATAAAAAGAAAAGGAAAAAACCCAGCTAGCCTGAATCAGCAATTTTACCACAAGCATATTGTATTTATCAACACGCTACTGAAGCCCATCACTCTTGACTGTAAAAGCCTACACTCAGTCTATCTTGCTACTTTCCTACCAGCATGGTATTCGGCAAGTTTGCAAATCCTTCAATTCCTGCATCCTTCTTATTATTCTTGTCAAACTGTATTGTATTAGACCCACCAGTAAAAACTGGGTGAACTCCGCATATGTTAGGTGTCTTTTTCTATCCTTTCCAAAATGCAGTTGCACGAACTCTGAATTCCAGTTAAATGGAATATGTTGATGAATCGTGGTCTGGCCAAAAACTTGCTTAGCATCCTCTGGGAAGAAAAGAGAAATGTTCGTTTAATAATAAAATCAAATAACAATAAATACAAGCATATATTTATACAAGTAAAATGAATATTATATTTTCTCACATGAAACCAATACTGTTCATACAGATTAGTAATATATCGTAAAGCAAACCCGATTTTTTTTGTTTACCAAAATCAGAACAAATGAAAAGTTTTGAACACCCTCACAAATACAATCTCTGAATAATCTCTTTATTTGTGAAGTTTTATACTCACAGCATTTGATTAGAAGAGACTCAAATAGATATTTCAAGTTTCAAAGTCATGCATGAAGATTAAAATTAAAAGACAATTTATAAAAAGATGACTAAAGCTAAGCAGTTTTCAGCATAATCTTTTCAAGCTGCTAACAATGAAAGTTTTGTGTCACTATAATTCAGGCTTTTGTATTATTCCCAGAGTTCTCCACATTCAAACAAATCAACTACAAAAATACCAGTATTTCAAGACCCACTTTTCTGTAGGTACCTTACAGGGGCAATAACATGCAGGGCAGGGTATTGGGGGGACACGGCAGGCAGGAACACAAACTCAGCACCACCTCCAGCACACAGCATACTTTAACCCTAGAGCTCTGCTACAAGGAGGGGGGCAACACGACAAGTTTGCTTGATCACACCTAAATCCAAGCTTCATAGTTTCATTCAGTTTAGTAGTTTTAAGTGGGCAATGGTTTATTATGGGCTTGACAGATACTTTTGGTGAAGAAACAACTGTCTGAAACAGACCAAGTTGTACAACCAGTAATAAGGACCATTGATTGCTGGAACCGGACTGTACACATTTTAACTAATGGAAACAGCAACAAGATCTGAGGAAGCACGTGTCTCACACGACAGCGCCCACTTCAGTGTGATAGTCTGTCTCAGCAAAAAGTACAAGGCAAAAACATCTTCCGAAGACAAGCACAAGGCCAGAGGTTCCCAACTGCCATATCTTCCTAATTGCCATACAATTCCTCCAGCAACGCCAGCCAAGAGCCAGCTCTTGTCTCCTCCTAGTTCCTGCAGGCCTGGAGAGCTGGTTCCCAGGAGACACACCCTACCCACAGGTCTCCTGCTCCCTTCACGCTTTGTGGAATAAAGACCAGGAGCCCAAACCCCGAGCTCCTGTCTGTCTCTGCAAGCAGCAGAGCTGGAAGCCAGTTCCCAAGCATGGCTGATGCCCGGGGTTGAGGAAATCAGCACAGCTTTGTGCCTGCTCACCTGTGTGCTCAACAAACTGGGAGCCACCTCGCTGGAGCCAGCCTCTGCCTACCAGGCAGGCCTGGGAGCTGCCTTCCAGCTCACCCCAGCACCACAAGCGAAGGTAGGAGCAGACCCCTTGGGGCCGTGAGGTCTTGTCTCCTGTGCAAGTTGAGTTCTGGCTTCTGGTTCAGCCCATGCCGGCCAGGAACAGTGACGCTGCTGACCTGGGGAAACCCAGCCAAGGTGGAATTCCCACTTCTAGGCAAGGAAGTAGGAAAAAGTGAGACCAGGATGGCATGGCTGAAAGCCAGGAAGATGTCAGGAAGCACCCAAGTGGACGAAGGACAAAGACATAGGAAAAAACAGCCCCAAGCAGGTGAAAGAGGCTGGAGTCCTGCTGTACAGCCCCAGAAGCGCTGCAGCTGGTGTTACCCACAAGGACAGCCTGTTCTAAAGCAAGGGGGCTTCAAAGATGGGCAGAAATGATGCTGCAGATACCTCTTCCCACCCCTCAACACAGTGAGTAGTTTCATCTTTAAAAACAGCCCCCTCACGCTGATTCCAGGGAATCAGGGGTGAAAGAGCAAGATGGATTTAACTTACAAACAGAAAGATTGACCCCAGTTAACCTCAAATTCTTAAAATTCAGAACTTCAAGTCCTAATGTCCTATGAGAATTTTCTCCAAGCAATGTCAGTGCCCCTGGGACAGCATTGTTCATTCATGTCTTCAAGCTCCATCACGGATGGCTTGGATCTTGTCCGTCGGCATTCTCCAGGAGCAAAATTCTGCTCTCAAGGCAACAGGAGGGGAAGCCAATTGGTTCAGGGTGAGGTCCCATCCCTCTATTGAAAGTCTTCTATTTAGGATGCTTCCTACTGACACAGCTCGAGGCACCTTGCCACATATCATTGGAGATCACCTTTATAAAGTTCCTGCCTTCTGCCAGACTTCCTTCAAAGAAGGGAACCAGCATGAAGAAGACAGCCTGTCTTGCCTCCAAATAAGTGGAAATGAAGGCTGTCTCTGCCTCGTAGCGACCATTCAGCTTTTCCAAAGGAACAAAAATATTCCCAGAGCCACTCTGGTACCTGTCTTTCACACAGAAGTCAGACACTCATCTGCTGCTTCTTTCCCTCTCCTACTCCTGAATTTCCCCAGAGCAAGACACTGATATTGTTTGGATAAGATTAGGAACAAGTCACTGTTTCCCAAAAGCTATGTTTGGTTGGACTCCAGATTTCTCTTTGTCAGAGAAAAAAAGGTGCTTTCTTACTTTCTGCAAGGTAAGTGATAGGAAAATCTTAGCGAGTATAAAAGCAGTCTCAAATCCCTTTTGATGGGGCAAGGTTCCTCACAATCTTTACTTCCACTGATTATGCCACTGTAATTTTATCTTAATTCATTATCATACATTAGCTATCTTGAAGGAACAATACACCTTGCTCCCCCAACTCTGTGCCTTGTAAACCCTCCTTAGTTGGGGCCCAAAAGAAAAATTCCAGCTCAAGAAAATCAAACATCAAGAAGTAAAAAGGATGGACATTCCAGACTAAATACAATGTTTAATTATTGGCATTATAAATGGCAAAGGAACCCACAGCAACGAAACTTAAAACCTCATCAAGCCAGTCAGGAATATAGCAAGTTCTAGCTCCAGGGCATTTGCATCCCTTGTCTATTTTAGAGATTAAAGTCTGCATGCATCCCTCAGAAGTTCATGTAAGTACAAATATCCCTCCGCACAGTCCAAGCAGGAGATGTACACTTAATTTTTGCTATGACTTGGAAAACAAAGACTACCACATTAGTGTAGCTATTTAGTACAATAGTAAGAGAACTCCCTACACTACTTGAGTTTTTCAAAATCATACTGTATAGTGATGTCAGTATGACTTGTCAACTAATATCAGATGCTTTTCGGACAGAGTGCACGTTGGATTATACAAGTGCAGGCAGCTGACTGGAAGATTGCCTACTATGCTTCTACTGATTCTTTGATGGCATGAAACGTGGTATCCTGTTTGCCACTGCCTTTTTACACATATCCTGTACTTCCTTTTCACAACTACTTATGGTTCACAAACCCCTATATATGCTCAGTGGACAGTGTTTCTCCTCTTCCCTCGCTAGGTCTCATTACCCATTCATCTACAACAATGTCACTGACTCAAATCTCATCTGTAGTCAGATTGCCTATTCAGATATTAAAGACCATTCATACTCCATGAACAAATATTAAGTGGTTTTGTCTATGATTTAACCCCCAAAAAGTATCCAATTACGTACTAGAAATCACTTCAAGTTATTGTTCAGTTCTAACAGTATCATCTCCTAAGCATCTAAGTCCAGTAATAAAAAATGAACAATTTTGAAACATAGTTTTGCCTTAAACCTGCAGCTGAAGTTCCACCGCTACCCACAAGTCACTGAACTAAACACAGGAAAACATAAAGAAGCAGCAGTGTCCTTCAGTAGCCAGGAATTATTTTCTTTGTTTATACCATTTTTAAAGGAACTTGTTTCACAGAGTTACAGACTAATTTGTGATGGAAAGGACATCTGGACGTCATCGGGAACAACCTCCAGCCAAAGAAGGTCCAACCAGGTCAGGTTGCTCAGGGCCATGGCAAGCTGAGATTTGAGTGTCTCCAACAATGGAGGTTCCAGAACCTCTCTGGGCAACTGTGGTTTAATCCTAAACCAATATTTAATCATATCTGATAAATAGAAGCTTTTAATTCTATATTAAAACACTGTATAACTGTTTTAGTTTTAAAAATACAAAATGTTAGTGCTTCGCTGTCTGGAGCCATAGGTGCACAAGATCCAAAGCTAGCAAAAGAGACAACCATTTCTGTGTTTGCATTGTTTGAACCAGAGATGTTGGAAAGCAAAATGAACAACAGGGTGGAGAAGATTTCAAATATTTGTTTTTAGAAATCCATGCTGTCATTTCTGTCAATCTTTAAAAAAATTAAACTTTGAAACTCGACTTTAAAAGAATTTGCAAAGTTCTAAAGCAAATAATTGTTTTGTCCCCGCACTGCCTCTAATTAAAAAATAGGGACCTTGCCATTGGTTTCTGATCACTGTACAAAAAAGTTGTTCTATTTTCCCACCAGGTGAACTGCCTGCTGGTTTACACTGTGGGTTTTTGGTCCTTTGAGTCCTGGGGACTTTCTTCTCTCCAGTGTACTGACACCTACGCTTAAATGCTTACTGTACAAACAAGTATACTGCATTCACATTTCCATACTGTCATTAAAAACTATAATAGAAATAAAGTGTACTTTGGAATACTACAGGCACACAGCACAACAAAGACTACCAATATTCTCTAAGTGAAAATTATCTATTCGGAAATTTGAAATTTTAAAAGGAAAAAACTGAGTCATTCTCCTACTTTAAAGAACACAGGCTACCTTCTGCAGAGACGAAAACAAAAAACAAATTTGAAAAGACATGAATTATTTTAAGTTAACAAGAGTTCCACACACCAATAACCTTTTCAAACCCTTCTGTCAGTAACTGATTCTATATTCATCACACTTAAGGCCCTGAAGAGGAACATACGAACATTACAGCTACAACTTGGATTAAACAAAGCAAATTTAATGCAAAGAGAATGGAATAGATATTTTAGTATAAAGAGATACTGATTTTTAAACCTGAATATGCAAATCCCTGTCATTCTGCTCAGACAAAAGGTGATACCTTTATAAAATCATGTTTTGTTAATGGTTAAGCACTTCTGTTCATGCATTTGGAAACAGTTTCCTTTAAATCGCTGTAATAAAAAGTGCATTTGTTTTCAAAGTCATTTAAAAAAAAATGCTACACAGAAGAAAAGGCAAAGAAGGAAGTCCAGTTGGTCAAATTAAACTAGTGATGAGAGCAGCTGCTTCACCATAGTGACCAGGAACCGCAGCACCTTGCCAACTGCCATGCAAGACCTGACCTAAAGCTCAGCAGAGATGAAAACAGAATGATTTCCACACACTTTGGTCCTCACTGATCATTTGAAACAAATCCACATTTTTCACAAGCTTCAACATCCTGAGTGCAGCACCACGTTGTGCAACCTCTTCCCCGTGGCCCACCCACGAGTACGAGGGATCAGGGTGCAGGCAAAGAGCTGCAGGAGAGAGTTGGGAGAAGCCTTAACCTTGAGTCCTTGATCCTCCTTGCCTGAGCCATACTGTCTGGACGCCTGCACCTTGGTGACCCCAACCCCCTGACTTGACTTCCCAGCCTTACCTTGGACCTGCCTAGTCCCTGTGGAGTTGCCTGGCCAACCCTGGTCACTGTCACCAGACCTGCTCTTCTGTCATTGCTCAGGTAGTGTGGGACTGCACCCCTGGTGAGTGAGACCCGTGCCCATGCCCCAGCCTCTGTCACCCTTGCTCAGCTGCAGGCTCACCTGCCTGGCGGAGCAGCCCGTCCTTGCTGCTCCTGGCCACAGAAAAAGTACAATCAACTTGTGCAAAAGTACATGTGTACAGAAACATGTGAATATACACACCAAAACCACTCAAGTAATAATATTTTGTATTATCTTGTTCTACTGGAATTGCTGGGGTTTACCCAAGGTTTGGGTTGGCGCTTTTTTTTTTCCTTCGGGTTTTTTGTTTTAGTTCGGTTGATTTTTAACTTACTGTTGTGAACTTCAAATACACAGCTAGTTAGAGTTTATTTCCATCCTTCTACTGTCTGGCACTTAAGTGTTCTATAATGATGACTTTTTATTTTGGGAAACATACGTGGACATTGCAGCTGCTCAGCTAAGATGTGGAATGATCGGTACTCCAAATATTTGGCTGGGTTGTTTATTTCTCCCCATTCACCCAGAAGAGGTACAACACTCCTGAAGTACAAGTGCTACAATCACTTTCTTCATCTCCCTGCTGCTTTGTCAAGGAAACGGGTTGAAATAGTTTTGGAGTGGCCATGCTGAAAATTAAATAACACATTGGAATAGCTTGATTACTAAGGACTGCAGAGAAAAGGTAATCATCCCTCCAACTTCCCTCAACAAAGCAGTAAGAGCAAGAAGGGCTGTACCAGCCACCTTTTTCCACAGGTTAGAAGCCCTGAAATAATACACTAATGCTGTATTTTCACTGACTCTTAATTCCTTGCAAAACATGGACTACAACCTATTCTGCAATTCTGAATTAAAAAAAATTAGGTTATTTCCTTTTTAAAATATTACAAGCAAACTATCTGGTAGAGCACTCAAACTAAAGCTGGCAGAGTAGAAACAGAGCACATAATTTGAAGATAATGGGATTGTATTACACATCTCAAGAACGGGGTGGGGGTGTGATTTGAAGAAAGATAGCAGCTCAGGTCAGTGCAATTTATCTGTGCTCTATCATGTGGTACCGCTACTGTTTTAAAACAGATTCATTCAAAAGAGTGCAAAAGCCCTCTTTCGATCCGTTTAGACCAAGATCAGTTTCACCTGCACCTGAAAAATACGACTGCGCATACACACTTGCATATGAACATCCAAAAAAACCCCCAGAACTCACTTCCTCTGATAATTTTGTGTGTGCACATGCATGTGCAAGTGGCAGCTTATTTTTTTATAGGATTAGCTACTCCAAATTCAGAGAAAATCCCCAAAGACAAAATTAAACTCAAATAATAAAAATTTTAACCCATTTAACTATGTTGAGCTAGTCCAGCTGTGGACTAGTGCTGAATTGTAAAGGACAAGCAGGGGTTTCTGCTGCTTAACATAAGCCAGCATTGCTTCTGTGTAACCAAAGCCGTCATATCAAATTAAATGCCCTTGTTTCCATGTGGATTAGTGGATAAATGATCATCTGGACTCATTTCTGTAATCCCTGTCGTGGAGATGCTAAGAACACTGGACCTTCAGACTGACTCAACCCCTTTTTTTACAGTGGCATGGGCTGATTTGACTGTAGTTGTCCACAAATACAAATTTACTTCAGAATTCACGTGATTGTTTCCTACAGCAGTTTAATATACCAACCAAAGTGATAAAATCAAATTCCTGGCTTGATGAAATTATCCTAAACTTTACACTTTACTCTCCAGTACAGACTTGAGAGCTCTATTTCTTTAACAGCTATTTTGCTTAGATAGATGGTATTAAAAAAAATCACTTTCTTGCAAAGCATTAACATACATTTTCCCCCACTTAAATACTTCAATTTCAAATGCACCACAAAATGTACTCCCACAACAGTACTGTATTAGTATAAAACTATTTTTGTTCAATTAAAATGTCTATCTACCCCCAAACCTACCTAAACTGTAATTTTCACTTTGAGCATTTCCAACATGTTCTCAGTTTTGTTTTCTTTTATCAGCTTATCAAATCAGGTCCTGCATTCCAAATGTTGGAAAAAATAGTCATTAACTGCTAGGTAACAGTAGATTTTCCAATTTAGAATACTAAATTACACACACTGCAAAAGTACGAGTATTTTGCTATCTGAAATTTCACATTAAAATTTGTAATAACAAAACACTTTCCCAGCTCTTAGAGGCTGCTGAAGTTTTTACTTCCTAATCTGTAATTCCAGGACAATTTGAAAAGGGGATGGGAAAAAAATTAAAATAAAAATCAAGCTCAATTTGGTATACTGCTGCTGCCACAATTTAAATATATTCCGGTGTGGAAGCTTATGGCTCCTCCCCAGATGCTGCCTAGGAATCATGTTGGGCTTTTTTTTCCCCAATAGGATATATACAGCTGTAGGAAAGATGGGTAACCCTCAGCTCACAGTTAACCAAAGAGTGACCTCACATAGTTGAAATTTACTCTCAGATGGGCTTTTTCTCACCTTTTGCCCACCTATTTTTTTCTTTTTACATAGCATGAAGTAGCAGCAGAAAGCACAATGTTTTAATCATCTGAGCATGTAGTATTCTTGAATTATCCCACCAACTGGAAGTGCCCTCTGTTAGCTCTGTCTGTTAAAATTGGAGCCATTATAGTAAATTGTGCAAATCTACAGTTAGGATTTCATAAAAAGTGGATTTTTGACCCACCGAACTGGAACAGCTTCTGAGAAGTTCTTCTGATCTCTGAAAAGATACCATACCATACTATGCATGCCAATCTGATATTGATGTGCATATACATTCAGACGGTCAGAAAACACCGCTCACAAGACATTTAAAAAGTTCCAAAACCCAGGGTGTTTCTTTTTGTAGTACAAACTAATCATTTAAACAACTGCAATAAAGCTCCACATATATCAAATAATGGATGCCTTCACAATATTTTTTCACCTCCAGGTAACCCAGTAGATTCTGGAGCACATCAATGGAAAGCAAAAGCTGGTGGTATTTGTCAGGCTGCGCCTATAAAACGAATTGTTTGACTCAGCACATCTCCAGGCAGGAAAGAAGATTGTACCGTGACAGCCCCAACAGAGTGCCAGCAGCCTTCCAAGCAGTCACAGCTGGGTGGAGAAGCAGGAGGCTGGAGCCTCTCACCTAAAAGTGGCTGCTTCCATTCAGATGTGAACCACATCCATTTTGTGGTTGGAAGAAGCAACAAAGGCTCTACAGCACCTGTTGTACACAGAGGTGAGGTTAAGACCAGTATTGCTAACCAAATGTCTTTCAGACATCCTAAGTAGACTTTAAAGATCACAACCAAAAAACCTCCCCAAAGCCCGCAGCAAACCAGAAAGTCCAGTATGAATCCTAACAAAAAGTTCAGCATGCATTCCCTTTTAGGAGAGAGGCACCAGCTACTGAACAAAATTCATTTGGTTATAAATTCAATGCCCTTTCCAAAATTTTCAACAGGGACGAGACAGTCTTACAGGTTAATTTTACGTTAATGAAAACACCATAGAGAACATGCTTGAGCCTTTGTGGTTTTTCCCAATCAAAAGATCCCTGATAAGCTTCAAGTTTCACCTCCCTGCTGTAAATGTTCTCACTTTTTTATCCTCTTACCTTCCCCCTGCTCTGGTTGTTAATGTTCTTGTCATTTCTAAAAACTTCACTTCCTCGTGACATAGCCATACACTGTCCAATTCGGCTTGGCCCTGATTTTTGGCTGATATACCTGAGCACTTTTGTTACCTCTGCTAAACATTGCAAATACCCCCAAAAAGCAAGCTCTTTCCAAGAGTACCATCACTCTCAGCACTTAAGACTGTGGATCCAAGCTTGTCCGGTCCTTCTGTCCTCCTTGGATGTCAGAGAAAATAGCGTGAACTTATACATGGAATATGGGCTTACAGAAAATGTTTTCAATATTTTCCCAAGATGCAATCCCTTAAAAATATTTCTAATTGAGCTGTGGATACCCATAATTTCAGTTTACTGGCAACAGCTTACATTTCTTTATTACCTTTCCTGGCCTCCTTAGAAGCGAGCAACAAACTGCCAGAGCCCAAAGACCAAAGGTTTGGAAAGCACTAGGCCCCATGAGGGCATAAAAACTAAATTTAAACCTTTTGCCCTGAAGAATAATTTTAAAACTCTGATCACTTCCACCAAGGTAAACACCATAACATGGCTAAAATAAAACCCTACTTCTATTCTCTCCATATAAGATAGATGGGGGTTGATGCACATGACATAATGTGGAGAGGCTGATGGTATGGGTTCTTCTCAGCCTGGAGACGGGTGGGCTAAAGGCGGACCTCATTGCTGTCTACAGTTACCCAGTGAGAGGGTGAAGGGAAGACAGACGAACAGTGGAAGGACAAGAGGCAATGGATGCAAGCTGAAACATGGGCAATCCCAACTAGGCATCAGGAAAGTGCTTTTCACTGTAACGGTGGACAAACACTGCAAGATGCTTGCTGAGAGTGTCTCCATCCGCAGAGATACTTAAAACCTTGATTGGATGTTGCCCCCAGAGCAACCTGGTCTTGATGGTCCTGCAAGGGTTTGAGCCAGATGGCTGCCACAGTCCCTTCCAACTCATTCCTTGGGTTTTGGTAATGAACAAGAGATATGCTCAGCCTTCAGCCTGATGTTTGTCAGTAGGCAACTTTGTTCTAAAAAAAATTAAGAAAAAAAAAGCCAACACAAAGAACAAACAAAAACACCACATTTCAGTTCTGGATGATTTAGAAAACTCAATGGAATTGTATTTTCTAGACCAGATGAAACACAACTGTGTAAAAGGATGGAGCTTCTCCTAGTATTTAAAATGACAGATTCACTTTGTGACAAAACAGGCTTTGTTTTACTTCAGATGCCTTCATGAAAGTCTGCCTGGTTACATAACATTTTAGCTAAAAGAAAAAACAAACCAAGAAAAACTTGCCAAGTTGACATATGTCTAGAAATTAAATTCTCCAAAAATAGTATCGAAAAGATTTCAAAAATTGTTTTGAAGAAAATAAATATACTAACAAGTCTACTTTACATCCTCTTTTAATTAAAACTGTCCATTATTTGTGCAAAATCCAGTACAAACAACAAAAAATATCAGAGACTAAACAAATTTTGCATTTGTAATGTTGCTGTTGGGATCATCATATCTAGGCAACTGTCATTTATAAACCAACAAATGTTTCACTGTGTAGGTGTAAGCTAACACATCACTAGCTACAAATGGTTTCCAACCAATTTGAACCAGCAATGGAAATTTTCACTGAGAAATAGTGAATATTGCAATTTATCAAGTGATCAAAGCTTACAGCCTCAGCAACTTATTCTGGTAGTTCAGATTTAGCCTTTCCTTGCTTTACATGGTACCAGGCTGGGCATTACTAACCTAGGTGTTGTGCAAGAGAAAAAAAAAGAATTACAGATCCCATAAAAAGAGCCAAGTCATACCAAGCAATTACAGGGCAAAGCATAAAATAAATAATCCTCTGTAACAAAAGCAAGAGTTAGCTCACACAGTCTGAACCTAATGCTTTGATCAGGAAAGTAATTGTGAGACTCCTGTAATAATTCTTTGCGTATTGAAAAAGTATCAGAGCGTTATCATAGAGGAAAAACTCTGAGCTCATCACAATAGCTGCACAGCTATTTAAACCTCTGTTAAGAGCTAAGTGCTTTTAGAAAGTTTACAAACAAGTATTCAGGCAATTCAAGTATCAGATAAGCAAACAGGAGTGCTTAGTAAGATGTATCCTTAATTAATGTGCTTATCCAAGAACTGTTCTGATATAATTAATAACAGAAGCAGAGATCCACAATAGCTGCTGTCTATATGTAAATAAAGTTTTGTTTTGAGACAAAAGCAGACTCAATTCTGCAGCTGTTACGCTAAACAAGCAACAATTTTGGGTTTGGGTTCCCCATTCCCTTCGTGTTTTTCCTGGGTTTGGGGGTTGTTTTGTTTTGCTTTTTCATTTTTTTTTTTTAAATTAAAGGACTGACTTGTTTTACAGCATACTCATATTTCTCAAAGCAGTGCAGCACAGCACAGCACCCATTTTGAAACAACATCAGGTTCAGTTAGAGGACCTTTAAAAAAAAAAATCAAATCCAAAAAACCCCGAACACTATACCACAGCTACATTTCATTAAGTACAAGAGCAAGAATTTCTGTCTGGTGTCAAATTCTACCTTAAAACACATCAGAATGAAAATCTTCAAAGCCAGGTTCAACACTGGTTGGCAGCAGAGACTCGGGCAAGCACATCTTTTTTCATGTCTTTCCTTTCTCTGGGCAAAACCAACATGGACAACACTTACTCTGCCCTTCACTAGGGCTCTGAGTACTGGTGTAAGAAAAGGAAAGTTCCAGTCCCTGGCTATCAACCGCTGCGTTATTCACAGCTCAGAACTGTTACCTTCCATCATTTCATTTATCCATCCAAAATTAGAGATGGAGGTTAAGACGACTTAGTTTTTAAACACTGACATTTTTACCCAACCATCTCGCCTTTTTTTAAACACCATCTAGTAAAGAATTTCAAAGGGCTCTGCTTCTTTAATGAGGCATTAAAATACAGTCATACGACAAAAAAGCAACTCTAGTAAGTCTCTTAAACCCCTGGACTTACATTATCAGCTTTTATGTGCCTGTCAACACTCAACAGTAAGAAGCAATGGTTTGCTCTTTGCCTCGAATTTAAAAGCCAGCTAAACTTCCTCCCACTTTCCTGCTGAGAGCTTTAACTCCTTGCAAACTGTCAAAGCTTTGACACTTCAGCAGCAGATAAATCTACGACATGATGCAACAGCCAGGTGTAGTCTCAGTCTGCCACTGGCCACTAATTTACTAGTGGTCATTTCACTCACCTCGAAAAGCAATAAACTAGAAATACTTCCCACCCCCCACCACATACCCACGCTGCTTGCAGATCAGCCCTTTTAAATAGATGCTAGCTCTGTCAGAGAACCAGGTACAGTTAACGTGCAACTTGAAAGAAATGAAACGTTTAAAATTGTAGAGATGTCAACATACGGCAAAAATGCAAAGGCATTCCCAACCCAGAAGCTAAAGTAAGAGTGCAGCATTTTTCAAGGAAAGTAAGTGCAAAGTATTAAATACTGGAACTTATTCACCCAGAACATTCCTCTAAATATCCACAGCCTGGATGTGGCATTCAGTGTAAAAGGTCATTGATGCAAAGCCCATTATTAATTTGTTTTATAAAGGTGCCAAGCTAAGTGTACCAGTGGAAGAATAAGATTTGGATGATTTGCTGAGTAGAAAACGCAAAGTTCACAGCTGTGAAGCCCTATATTCTATTCGGTATAGGCTAAAATATTTATACCATTATCTCACTATACAGAAAAACAATGACTGCACAGAAAAGCCGTGCTATTTCTTTACAACAATAAAATGAGATACAGACTTATAATGGGATCCTTGAGATACTACACTTAACAGCAGTATAGTGAAAAACGATCCTTTCCCTTTTCTTCTGTTCCTTTCACACTGTAATTCCACAGTATACAAAACCCCTATTTAAGTCTCCTAACCTTGATAAGGACTTGATCCCACTCTCATTCAAGTCAATGGAAAAAGATCTTATAATTAACCTCAAAGAGGCAGGACTGAGGCACAGAGTGGCAAGGTTACAGGATAGTATTGTAATAATTTATTCGTGAAAATATGAAGGTTTTTTGCACAATAGGGGGAAAAAACCCTTTTTTTATTACAATAGAAAATAGACACTAGCTTTCTTTAAAGGTCAGCCATTTCTGCTGAGAATGCACAACAGTGAGATAGCTCTCATCCTCCTCACTCCGGGCGTTTGCTGGGGTGGTAGCCACAAGGTACTATACAGAAGTTAGAAATGCACTTATGCTTTCAAAGGGGGAGAGGAAGGAATTAAAAAAAGCTATCTGAGGTTCTGCCAATGTTGGCATGTCTCCTCTTTCAAATACCTTAAATACAGCCTGGCACAGGAGCTTCTCTCATCACTAGGACTTCAATGGACTTCAAATGCCAAATGGATCCCTTGACTCACTGTGTCAAACCCCAAGGGAAGCATTTGCCAGCAGGAAAAATATGAACAAGAATGCCAAGAGTTAAAAAGTTAAGTTGGACTGATTCAGCATTCAGATCAAACGACTACAGTTCTTCCTAGCTTATAAACGAGCGCTCCAAGCAACCGGGGGCTCTGACGCAGACAAGAACCTGCACATCACAGGCATTCCAGGAACCCTGGTTTGTCTGCACTGGAACAAAACCTCTGCAAAATATGCGTGCCCTCCTGATTTAAAAGCATGCCGTCTCTCGTTGCCTCTCTGTCCATACACAAGCATGAGACTGTTAGGCACAAAATGCTTCCTTCATCAAGGTTATGATCAGCAGGACTTTTTCCTGAAATTCTTTCAAATCTTTTAGCATCTGCAGTAATTTTTACAAAGCTGTTCTAACAATATTGCACACAAAAGACACATCTTTCACAACTTTAACAGACAACCAAAATAATGAAAAAACAAAACAGACACAAGAAGAGACAGCAAGGCTTTTCACCAGCCACAACTTCAAATACAGATTTTTGGAGATGGCAGAAGGCATACAATGATGCTTCAAGCAATGGTAACAGGATCTTGTCAGTTCAAATGGAAAGGCAAGGGCTTTTTTAACTGAGCATAAAACGTGTGGGGAATACCAGCAAAAGACAAAGGACATGTGAACCATACATTTTGGAAAGACAATGCGCTAACGTCATCCAACTTTCCTTTTACTTAAAACTGTTTAACAACCAATTAATAAATCTTGAGACACAAGGATAACCGTGTCCAAATGTAGCAGGTTAGAAATAGCAATTTTATCCAGTGTAGGTACTTAGGCCGAAAAAATCCCCCACACGATTTGAAGTGCAAGCTCAATGTCTGAAGGTATTCAAAACTGCTGATTTCTGAATCCTTCCAGACAGAATGGCCCTTATCATTAGGCAGGTGGCAGATAGTCCTGCAGATATCAAAAGCTGTCTCTACAGTGTCTAGAAGTAAACAGTCCCCATAATTAAGTTTTAAACTGGCCTGAGTATTTCCTATGTTGTCAGTGCAAACACCACACCTCCAATGCACAGCTGAATTTTCAGGAGGGAGGGGAGCGAGGGGCAGGTAACAATGGATTTATTACTGTAAAATCTCACAGAATAAAGTTTTAAGCCTTAAAAGGAAGCCAGCTTGAAACATAGCCAATTTAAACAAAAAATAAGTCAAGGTAATTTCAGACTCCACATTCACCCAAGTGTTCTGGCAACTTTCTTGCGGTTTTACAATAATTTCCTATAGTCACCTTTCACTGCTCTTCTGAAGACCTGCACAAGCGTGTTGGGGAGGAGAAAAAGAGAACTGACCAATTCTCCAGAGAAAACCATGATGACCATGACATTGACTTCACATTGTGCATATGTAAATGACTAAAAAGCTCAGCCAGAAAGTTGCTTGGCACTAGTGTAGTTCCACTACCAGTCACTGTGTTTCCTACAGCAACAGAAGGTGAAACGGAGTTTGGCGTAAGTAGGGATTTTTAAATGAACAGCGTACATTTAAGAACAGTCTTACCAAAAGTAACTTCTCCTTTGCCAGTCTTGTCAAACAGCTGAAAGGCTACTATGAACAATGCATCTGGAGCACACAGGACTGATTCAAATGCCACAAACTCTTGAAAGGATATCAACCTAAGGGATGAAGCAAAAATCAAGAGCTATGAAACCGCTTGCTTGCAGAAAACTGAAATACAATAGAACACAGATTATACAAAAGAAATAAGATCACAAACAAAATGTGTACAAGATGTTACCAATAGGGATTAAAATTTATCCTAAAATGCCCTATCACCGACGCTGTCAGGAGGCCTTCATATTGCTAGATGGAAATGACTGTTGAACAAGGAACTATTCCTCTCAGCAAGTCACAACAGAACATAAAATAAGCAAAGCACTCAGCATGGCTACTCACCTCAGCTTTAATGTCTAACTGAACTGCCCTCTGGGGGAGCCTACCTCCCTCCGCTGGCAAGACAGAGAGCTAATAAAGATATGAGTAACTTCCCTCAAGACTCAGTACTTAAGGCTTTTGGAAAGCAAATCCATTCAAGACCTACATGCTGCCACTCACTTCAGAAAGAACCGATCAGAATGCCTTATCTCTTTGCTAGCAACTTATTAGTCATCCATCACAGCCCTCCAGTCCTGCGTGTTGAGTCACAAATTTCAAGCAGTAGTCTGCACGTTCTTCCTCAGCCCAAGAGCAGTTTATTCATATTCATCATTACAGCCAGGTTACCAATATGTGAGTGCAGTAGCAGAGCACAGACAAAAGCAGAGGTGCCCTCCCTTAAGTTAGTTAATAAGCAGATATATGTAATTAGACAACTTGGCGTTGTTTCCAGCAGTATATTTGCTACAGCAAAGACCCTGAGCAGTTCTAATTTCTCTGGGGCACACCCAAGAGTTCAAATGGAGATCAAACTCCTATTCTTAAAGAGGCAAAGGCCAACCATTCTTCTCTTTTGCTATGTCTTTAATGTCGAGGTTGCACAGTTTAAAATCATCTTCAAATGTGTGGCTGCAGGGCCTGCTGGCACTCTGGGAGGTTTAAGACTGCCCCTTCTCAAGGCTGCTTTATGTCACCGTAGCAAGCACATAGCTGTAATGTGTTCACGTGGCAGGAGCCGAGGAACAAAGATTTATTTCTAAGAAGCACAAAATTCAGTGTAACAAATGTCAAGAAACACACACACAAAATAATTGTTGGGGTCTTTTTCTATTAGAAACTAACTGTATCCTTGGGATTTTGACTCAAAATGGCACTGCAGCTGGTTTAATGAAAACTTCCACTCAGAATAAAGTGATTGAATAGGCTGGAGAAGCCATTCATTCCATCAAGTTGGACGACCCATGACTATACAGCAATTTCCCGTCACCCTATCTTAAGGGAATTAATTTCAAGTCACACAGAAGTGTGCCTGCCGCACATCAGGAGCAAAACAGTCACAGGGTAACAGAAGCTGATTTCCATGAAGAACATGAAAACATGAGAAGATGAACAAAAGAGGACATTTTTAAAAAACTATGCCACAGACGTCAAAAAGCTGTTCTAATTTACCTGCCTTAATATATATGCGCTAAACCAAAGTAAAATAAAGCATATGTATAGTCAGAAATAGTCTAACAAATAATTAGCTCTGGGAACTTGCCACCATAGGTTATTATGTACCGTGAGAAATAAGTAAAAAGAAACCTTCTCAGGTATTCTTAATATTAAACTCACAATTGATAATGCCAGAAAACATATAAGCATGCCTTAAGCTTTACTGGCAAAGAGGCCAATGACTTGCTACATTCCCACACGTTAGCACATGGTCAGGCCATTAAGTCGTTTATTTTAAACTCCTTGGGCGCTCTCAGCGCTCCCCACTGTTAAGACAGAATACACAGATACTCAGGCTTTAAATGGAAGAAAACTTCCATCTCTCCTGAACCAAAAGAAAATTTTAAAAATGCAATATTTGCTTCAATTTTAAACCAATATATCACAACGTACTTAGTTTTGCATTTATGCATATTTATTGTTACTATGTGACTTACAGGTTATAGAAGCTCATCATTATCCATTACTATTGGTTACATACCTGGCAACTTGCACAATAGCAAACAGATACAAAGCACTGAATTCTTCTGTCCCAAAGATTATAAAGCCCACACAGAGAAAGAACAAAATAGACAGCAAGTGACAAGACTCTAGAATAGGATTGTTTAGAATTAAAAACATAAAATATCTGCCAACACCATTTTGATAAAGCCGCTTTTTCTGTGAAACAACAACAAGCGTATGTCCTTACCAACAGATCCCAACACAGTGATGACAGCACAAAAAAGAAAAATAGCAACTGTGCCAGCAGAATCTCAGCACCATGCTAAGAACATTTTCTGTGTTATTAGGCCTGTGTTCGATTAAAACTCCACGTATTAACGCTGCTACAAGATTTTATATTGGTAGAAGCATTCTTTGTCAGTACTTGCAAGTAATAAAACCCCTGAATAAGTCAGAGATGGGTGCTTAAAATAACCCCATATCCATTTTAAAAAACAATTATTCATATTACTAGGAAGATTAAAAGTGTACAAATTGTGTGGTTCTAGCCAGAATGTTAAAGAAGAGACATTAATATCTGCTGTGCCAGCTGAATTCAAATTAACCCAATTTTTACATGTTAATTAAACCAGCTATTTTCTTCTTATTGTATTTTTGCTCCCTAAGTAGACTAGCCTGCTAGTGATTCCCAACAGATCTATTCTAACAACAATGACGTATTCATTTACTTCTATTATGACCATACAATACAGTAACTGAGCAGTAATTTTTCACAGTCAATTACACGTGCGATTCTTAATGCTTAAAGATGCTGAAATAATGTGTACTACATAGCCATATGCTCACTTCTCTGTACTGCACAAGGGTAGTTGCCTGGGTAACACATTTTCTCTCCGGTTTAGCAACACCCTTTTGGGTTTAGCATAACCCTTCACTGAATATCATTAGGTGTCATTAAACAGCACATATTAACATGGACTTCAATATACTACTTAAGAGTTAATTTATCTACCTAAACAAGTGCTCATTAATGTTACAAAAGCAGAGAAAAGCCTAGTGATTTTAACAGCGCAAAGAGAGGAAGCTGAAACGTTTACAAAATTTTACTTCAATCTTGAAGATATCCTACCATCCGGTCAAAGTCTTCCTTCACCTTCACATCCTTATTGTCAGTGCCAACACTGCCTGATTTATTCAAGAGGGCTGAAATCTTGATATTTTTAAAACATACACACACAAGAGCTACAGTAGAAACACAACAACCGGGTAGGGTGTAGCAAACCCACTATTTACTACTCTCTCCTTTCCTCTGCGCTGCTTCTTTTGATGTTCACATCCATGGTATCTGGGCACCACATAGACATGATGCGTTCCCACCAGAGAAAAGTCCACATGCAAAGAAAAAAAGCCATTACCACTGTAATAATGCATACAAATGCAATGATGAAGAGGTTTCTTCAGAAATCAATGCATATGTTTTTACTGTATCAGCAATTTAAACATGATAACATAATGGGACACAAATTGAAGCTATATCTATTATTTTACGCTGCAACCTAGGTAAACTAAGTATAGTGTAAATTGGTGCATTAGAGGATAAATTTATATCCAATAATAATGGAAATGCTGGCATTTCCAAGTGTTATTTTTGAATAGTTTGTCCTTTCTAAAAATAAAGCATACAGTATTTCTCAGTAAAGTGTTAGTTACTACAGTCCAAACAGATATGTGCAGTAAATACTTATTTTGTTAGACAGATGTTTAAAAGTACAACAAAAGACTGAAAAACAATATGTTACAGTAGGCAGGATGGAAAATGCCTGGCCTGTTGCTGAGAGGCCTTGGGAAAGCCACTGTATTTTCAGGGAGTTTCTGATCCACCTGAAGCCAAATTAAGCATTTTTTGGAACTAAAATTAGGAATGAGAAGCTTAAGGCCAGAACCCAGTCAAGGCTCTTAAACCCATTTCATACAAACAACAGACACGTGATATAGTGCTTTAACAATCTGTGTTATTACCGATTGACTACTTTGAAAGGTTTCTCTGGCCATTGGCAAGAAAAGCATTTCCTTTTCTTAAGTAAAGCTTAAAAAGATGCCTCCCTGAGAGTTCAGAAGGAAAGCCTACCTCCAAACAACCCTATGCCCTGACTTAAGATGGAGGCAAAACTTGCTCCCATGGCAACAGATATTCATTGAACGACAGAGTCTGCTTTAAGCGGTCTCGTACCTTTGTCACACCAACAGCAGCTCCTGTAGATATCCTCAAATCCTTAACCTCTGGCAATGCAGGAATTGTGCTAGAGCTACACGAGAGATTTTGTCCACAGCAACCACAACAAGATTGCACGTAACAGCTACTGTTCTTTACACACTCAGGACTTCTTCAGCTCTGGGGTAAGCAACTCTTTGCCCATTTATCTGCTTTGCTCACGAGTCACAAGCTCTTGTGCTGTCTGCCCTTCACCCGTGTGACCTACCTATTTTAGTATTTCTCACTGATAGTACTTGGTACCTACACCTAACTTCTCACCAAAACCAGAAGAAATTAAAAAAGTGCTAGGAACAACCCTGGTGATTCTGGGCTCAGACCCTTTTAGTGGAGTGGTCATGCTCACCAGTCATGAAGAAAAGATGCTTCTTTAGAGCAAAACAGGGATCCAAGGGAGTGGATAAATGCTTCTAGAAACATCCTAGCAGTATTTTCAGAACCACACTACTTTAGGCCACAAACACTATAAAAAAATTAACTTGTCATTGCTCTTGCAAGCTACTTTCTATTTCATGCTAGAAATAAAGCTAAATTAATGAACAGTCTCTCACGACCTTAAACACATGTAAGTCTCTAAACATTGACCCACCTAAAATGAGCACTAACAAAAGCAGTTTTGTACTTCACTTTAAAATTAGGACCTCTGGACTGACAAGTTGGAAAGAATTCAATAGAAGACCAGTAGGTCCTATTGCTATCCCTAGATTTCATTCCAGGAACCAAAAAGCAACTGACCCTTGCTTCAGACAATCACTCCGCAAATTACTTTATACATCACTAGAACAAGGTACAAATGCCTGAACACATGGCAAAAAATGCTACAATGCCAGGTTAGAGAGATGGATGCGAACCACTTTCTGTGCTTTCTCCATTATTTCGCATATAGTGTAGCAGCTAAACAAGAAGACAGCCTGAACACCAGAAGAGACTCTCCAAAGAAATGTTAGGAACGTGCAGTCCCCTGTCACTGCACAGTCTGGATTGCAGAAATAGTCCTTACCCATGGCAGAAAGCAGCAATTAGAAACCTCAATACTACACCGCAAAACTCCTACAAGATCACGCCAAGTTATGAAATCCCAACTTGTCAACAAGTTCACATAGGCTACTGTTTTACATTTTGCTCTTCCTGACACCAGCTTCTGCTTGTGAGGGAGATCCAAATCACAAGGTATGGATTATACTCTCAATCTTCTTATTTCAAAATGGATTTGAAGCTGTGCAATTTGGAAAATGCCATTTTTGCAGGCATCAAACCAAGGAAAGAAATCTGAGAAATGTCTGATGTTTTCAGTCAAACACTATCTGAAGCCACCACTCTCTTGTTGCCGTCACACCAGTGTTACCAATGCAGCCTTTTACACAATTCTTTTACTGGGGGCAACAATCATCACATTAACTCGTCTGCAAGGTTTAAGGTGTCCAGCCGCCAGATACATGAGGCTGGCTGGGCAGAAAAGAGAGCACACAAACTACAGCAAAAGTTCTCAGCTATGCATGCATCTGTTTCCTAGGAAGCCTGCATTTTCAAGTCATACTTTATTTATCTCACATTTTACCCTCTGCAACCACTGATATGAGTCATGCCTGAAGTTTTCTGGTTTCTAAAAATGCCACAACTACAGACTTTAAGTCCATAGCTAATTATTCTAAAGTTTCTCGAAAGATACTTTAAAGGCAGGGTTCAAAAAATGCACTCATATGGGTGAAAAGACAGCTTGCCTGAGCAAGTACCAAAAGCAAAAGCTAGGATTTCATTAAAGAAGGAGGGAGGAAGATGGAGGGGTAGCTAATCTTGCCTATTGGCAAAGTCAGCCTTTCAAATGCAAACCATGTGCAACCAAATTCGATTCTGTCTTCCCAAGATCGCAAAGTGTCTCCCTAAATACCTTAGTTGCTCCTCCTCCCTCTTAAGGGGAAAAAACAGTGGCAAAAATCTTTAACTGTGCTATGTCAAAACAGAGCAGGGGCACTTTTTTTCTATGATCTCTTCCTACAGCATCTAAACTTATTTCAGACTGCTATTTGAATGTGTTTGTGACAGATTCATAAAGTAAACAGAGACAGAAAGACTCATGGAAGGAAAGAAAAGCAGGAGTTAGGGGAGCCAGCCAACAAACATGAAAGGTCCAATGAATTAAAAATACATAGTAGACAGAAAATGATTTGCTCAGTTAAATGGTACATGGAGCCCAAAACATTGTTTCTACTCTTTCCACTTAAAAGATACTGTGTTCCGTTATGTATCTGCAGGCCAAAAAAAAAAAAAGCAAAAAACCAAAACAAAACAAAACCCCACCACCCTTCAGGGATCAGACTGTTTTGGAAAAATGGTTCTGTATTTTTTAAATGAACAACAGAAAAAGAAAAAAAAAAAAAAAACACAAAACCACACTTACCCATCTTTTGTCTGATCCACCACACCTGCAAGGAGCTGTACAGTGCTTGCATTAGGCAAACCATCTCCAATTATCTTCAAGTACCGTGTGACAAAGTCATTAGGAGACATGAAGAATTCGCCATTCTTCTCCACGCTCGCATACTGTTAAATGAACGCAATATTTAGTGACTCAAATACATCCTTCTCCAGGCATTTATTACCACCACCCATAGGTTCTAATCAGGAGCAGGCTTATGTTACAGCAGATGACAGTTCTGGTCTGAAGAACCTACAGCCTACACTCAAACAAGAAAGAGTAAGTGGGGAGTACTCAAGCAGCTGAAGGCTTGGCTTCTCAGTCAGAAAAGTGGCAGATGTATCATTTTTTTGTTTATAGTGTAAACAATTTCTCCATGGTAGTCTAGAAATGCTCCAGTACTGAGTGTTTCTTTGAAGTAGAACAAGAAGCACATGTGCATTTGCAAACATGTACATGGCACCTCAGGCTCACTGAAACCCCGACAACAATGGGGTACTACACTCCAGCACATCTTATTTATCTGAAATGACTCCTTTGCGTAGCCATTCTACTCCGGGATGAGAAGGCAGGTTTACACCCACAAAATGACATTGCAGCGCTAGTGGAGTAAATGATTCCACGAAAGTGTCCACCTGGGGGTGCTGTTTTGGAGGAACGCCACTGCGTATTGCCTTCAGCCACTGCGGGTCCCTACAGAGTAAAGGAGAACCTATAGATACTCCTCTGTGGTTGAACTGCTTAAAGGAGGCCAGAGAACAGCATTTGCAGAAAAATGTAACAGAAAACAAGAACTTTGACAGTTCAGCACACTGCAGAAACACGAAAAGAGGTCCAACACCTTTACCAAACACTGCTGGTGTATGTTACTCCCTCGTTATACCATAGTTACGGCATACTGCTCCAGAAAACAGCTATTGACAGACCCAAGCATATTTGCTCCCAAGGGAAGCCTCCAGTAACATGCTACATATCAAGGAAAAGGAATACGAAAATATTTTGAGGATAATACATAAATAAATTAAATCGCCTTTGTTACCACCTTTACCCTGATTCCTCAGTAATCCCACAAAGTTTAAAGCCTTCACTTTCTGTAGAAGGGTAAATTTGAAATCAACTCTGAAAATGTTTTTAAGTAAAGAAACAGGATAAAGGCAATAATTAAGAGGAAAAGAAATCCCAGGCATCATTTGCAGAACTGTGTGTTAGCTTTAAGGGAAACAGGTCTCTCTTGGGATAACAAATGTGCACTGAAAAAGGGAAAGCAACTATTAATTTCTTATTTTTTTTGAAGGCAAGGTAGGATGATGAACCATTGTTGCAGCTCCCCACAGAGCATTATCCACACTAAAGTAATAAATAAATTAGATGCCTATTGCTATTTTGTAGCGTACTTCAAAGACACATGTTTTGTTTTATATTGCTACGTCTCCACTATAGGAAGGAAACTCACAATCTGCATTTCATAGAGCCACACTGGTGCCTGCAGAGTACCGTTATACCTGCTGTAGGCATATAACTCTCAGAGGGATGCCAAAGTGTAGCAGTAAGTAGATTATTTTCTTCTAGGGCTATATAAATACAGTCTTCAGGTATAGCAATATCATCAAGAAACATGGCTTCAGAGAAGCAAGCCCAAACAAAACATAACTTGCTGTGGCATCCATCTATTGGGTAGCATTTAAGGATTCCTTTTTCAACAGACACTGTTCGTAACGCAAGCTTTCTAGTTGATACACTGCACAGAATTTTGAATTGTATACTTTTATAAGAACTAGCAGATCAATTGATTTCAATGTAAACATTTGCAGGGAGACAGAATCTTTCAGAATCCCAGCCCCAGAAACTTTTACCACAGCTGCTATTGAAAAACAAATCAAATAAGTCAGACAGCCTATGCTTCTGTATTTCATTTTTTTCATCCAGGCTAACCCCCCGCTAGGGCACTCAATAACAGAAAACAGCACAAGGTTTCAGTGTCCCCCTGTTTCTTGTCATTGTGATTTACTCAAGTGTATTTGAAATCCAATCACGTACTCTATACTACATATAGAAAATGACCTTGGAAAATGTCACCTTGATCACTTTGACTAAAATCTAATCTCTTAGGAGTTATGGTAGAAGACTTAGAAAAAGTAGAGTTACTCTTGGAAATTATCATAACAAAAAGAGAAAAACATCAATTCTATTGGTTTTGGAGGAGAGACATTTAAAAAATGGTTCTTTACAATTGTATTTTTCCCTACTTTGGCAATTATACCCACAGAGAATTTGATATTATACAATAGTACTTAATGGCTTTTTGGTAACTTATTTACATACATTTTAGATAGTCAAGTATTAACCAGTTCAACCCCATTCTAAATAAGATTTCCAAACATTTTATTGGGAGTTTGATGTACTAAATAGGCTAAAAGTTGAGTGTAACCAATTGTATTTAAACTGATAGCTCCATATTTACGTCTACACAGTGGGTACTATTCCTACCTGGCAATCATATTTTTTAAGTCTTAATTGAAGTAGAAAGAATGGCTGTCAAGTTATTTTGTAAGCAAAGGTCCCACAATCTGCAGAAGCAACTGTATTGGCCTCATCACTTACAATCGTCTGAAGCAGCTTAATTAACACTCTGGCCATCGCTTATCTGCAGAGCACGAAACAACATACCATATTCACTCATCCTTTTTCCTTCTCATTAGTAAGCGTCATAATAACTTCTGTATTACACTGAACCAAATGTTTAGCTCGTATTTCATTACTCCACTTTATTGAGACCCCTTCTTTTCAGTGGAAGGGGAAGCAGAGAAGCAAGAAAAAAGGACCTGTAGATGGTATTTAGTGTGTTCAACCACGACCCATTCAATCCACTAAAACTGAAAGCTGAGGGAGCTACAATCTTCAGAAATGCAAGAGAGGTGAACACCCACAGGCAGGCAGGAAACCATTTTCACACTATTGTCAGCAAATCAACCAACCAACCCCCCTCCCCGACAACTGAGCACTGCCTCACATTGCAGAAGGGACCAGGCTTCTCTCTACTGTGTTTATTCCCTTCCTCAATGCTACCATCTTCTCAGGTCAGCAGTCAACTCCCTGTCTGCCTTTTCTGCTGCTTTGCTCCTGTTCTTCAAGCATTTACCGCTGAAAATCACATTATCCAAATCTTTTTCAAGAGTCTTTTTGCTCTCCTGACAGATACAAGTTCCAGGACTTAATAAGTTAAATCCTGGCTTTCATAACTGAAAATCTGATTTCAGAGCTATAAATACTGACAGTATATGATAAAACTATAAATACTGGCAATATACATAGTGACACCTACACATATTGTTAATAATAGCTCACAAGGGACAATGGAAAACATGCAAAGAAGTGCACGGAGAGTGGGGCATGACGTTGGAGAGAGGGAAGGTGGAGGGTGGAACTTGGAAATGTATGAGCTCTCTCAGGCACTCAACACCTTCATAAAAATAATTCAGATAAAACAGCTCCCTGTAACACTGTGGCACCTACCTCATATACATTCTCCAGACCAACCAATTTCTGTACTGTTTTTTCATACCAGACTACCAAACTAATACAGACACTGTACTAATAAATCTTAGGAAGGTTAGGAATAGTTATTTAAATTTAGGAAATGGGTCAAAAAAAGCCAATTTCCAGCAAAACTCTAAAGCACACCTCTCCCAAGTATACAAGCAAGTACAAGAGCCATTTCTTTACTTGCATACTTCTACAGCAGGCCAACACAGAAGGAATTTTAGTTAAATAATAAATAGGGCCACAACTTCACAAGGTGACCTTCCCAATGCTTCTATAAATTACAGAAGCAGAAGTAACCCTGAAGCAAGAAAGGAAGCAAAGAAGGAAGGAAGGATTGGAGAAGAAAGTTTACCAAATGGTCTAACAGCAAGATGTCTACATGAACATTTTACCATGTGTAGGAACAATATTGAAACTCCCACCACATTCTCCGAACAATGCAGTTTTTTTCTAAGATAGTATTACTTCTTCTGAGTCAATACAATAATCACTCAGGAATGTATCTGACTTCTTGGTGAGCATTGTTCAATTCTGATAATGGTATTTAAGTCTAACATGGTAATAATACAGTGAATGATTAACGGTTGGAGAAGCTATCAAGAGCTGTATGCTGCAATAAAGGAGCAAAAGATATGAAAAATTTAAGCAAAAAGAGTAAAATATTTACTTTATACATACCTTCAAAAATATTGTTTTCAACTCAGCTGGATCAGCTCTCTTGGTTAAAGCCACCTACAAGTAAATACAATTACATTAATATGCATAAATTATACAAAAGATGTCGAAGTGTCATTTAAAAGGAAGAATTCAAACAACAAGAATGAGTGACGAAAATAAATGTTCACCTTAGAGAAGTCAGGTACAGCTTTAGCTGGCCATGCTTATTTTACTCATTTCACATTTACGCTAAGTTATTCAACATTTTTGTTGTAACTGCTTCCCCTCTGCAACCCTGCAATTCTTAAACAAGCCCACATTAACAAGACATAAAGACATTCAAGTATCAAATCTTTTCAACATACATCTCTGCTGGGATCCGGCATTATACCATCTTTACCGTATAGATTTTTATACTTTCAGCATCTTTCATCTAAGGATTTTAGAGCACCACATGCAGCCCCCCAACTGACAGAAAGCAAGAATAAAATACTCAGACTTACAAACTTGCCCAAGAAAGCAACTCTGAAAAAGACTGATTTCCAATGGTTTACTTGGTTTATTTGGTTTACTGGCACTTCAACCTCCTACTTCCAAAACCCTAAACTTACAGTTCAGACCTTTTTGATGAGGTAAATTCAGAAAGTACAGTATCTAGATTTTTCTGCAGATCAGACAACTAACCAGTTCCAACTAAAATCCAAGTTACATTTACTACTACAAAGCTCCCGACGTAATTAGAATTTTTTTCCCAAAACATTGAATTAAAAAATACTCTATATTCACTATAGAGTAAGCCCATCAGTATTTTCCATGTTGACATATCATGCCATCCATTTGCTGCTTTTGAAAGTAAGTTGATTTATTCCCTCAGTCTGTGCCTGCTATAGAGTTTCCCTTTCCTTCTTCAGAATACTTTGATAAAATCTTGCTTGCCAACATAATGACCATCAACTGGTAAGTCAATTCATCACATCAATCTATTTCTAATAAAAAAAGAAATTACTTTGCAAGCAAACCTTGATTTTCAAAAAAACTTGTGAAAACATCTCTCTAACAGCCAAAGGGCAAGATGTAAATTCTTACACTCACCTAGGAATTAAACATCAGAAACGTTATCAATAAAACACAACTACCTACTTTCTTGACTCTCCAGAGCAATGGTAGACTATAAAGATGAATATGAGTGCAAGTGTATTTCTAGTAGCACGCTAGACTACTGCAGAAAATTGTGTAAGTCTGTACAACAGCTTTATATCCTCATATGTACATTTAATGAAGAATCTTTAGTAAGTTTTTCCTCACCCTAAATGGGTCATTTAAAAACTAAAAAAAACTCCCAAAACAAAAAAACCCAAGAGTATTTTAAGAAAAGTGTGTGAACAAAATTTCTCATAGAATTCTAGAAGTTCTTTTTTGAAAGGGAAAAACCACTCCTGAAGTTATGCTAGGACCCAACTCACTGAGTCCACAGCTGAAGTCCCAATTCTGTGTTTGCACGGAAATCCATGTGGAGGCAGTGGCAAAAAAAATCAAAGTGTAATTGTGAAGCTGGGCATCTAAAAATGTGTATTTTCTAAAGTACAAGCTGTCCTAAATGAATCACTGTGTAGTAAGCAGAGATTTAATTTAAATCCATTTGTAAAAATCTGGTACTCAAGAGCAATTTGCAACTTTGTGGGAAGAAAAAACCCCAACATTTCCATACTGCTGCAATACAGAATCTTGCCGCCATGTAGGCAAACAAAAGACACTTAAAACACCTATAGCCAGTAAAAATAAATCAGTACCACACTTCATCCATTTTACAGTTTAAATTTTATACTCTCACAGAAATCTAAGCCTAAAGGAAGCAGGGATGAAAAGAACAAATGAAAAGGGTGGTAGCTGAACTTACACTCATTTTCCTTTGGTTTCACTGACAACAATCTCGAGAAACTCAGGAGACAAAATGTGCTCACAGCCCAGTTGCCATTTTTCAACCTGCTTTTGATTATGAGGGGATATTGGTGGGGTTTTTTTTACAGCAAGTTTCTTTCAAACCATATACTGAGAGACAGGCTGAAGCTGGTCAGGTCAATGAACACGTAGAAGCACTGCAGACCGGCAGCCCAAGCAGCAGCTGTGGACCATGGCTTCTCTCCATTTCCCACATTCTTCCATGTCCCATGGAAAGAGGAGAGGAAAGGGACTGCATTAATTGCTTTGTTCATGTGTCATCCACCAATCTCCATTTTGAAAGGTCTATCAGTTCCCAAATATGGAAAAGAGCCTCTATTACTCTGTGTTACCCCTTCAGGAGGACCAATGCTAACGCAGCCATACCAGTGCTAAGAGAAGTAGTTAATTCAGCTTTTCATCCATCTTCAGCTGTGGGTAAAGCTGAAGCACACACAGACACAAGAACTGATGACAGGCACTACTAGCAGATTCCCTTTCTGGAAAAGGTCAAAATATCGCTTTCAATACCATTCTGAAACTTGTTCCCAGTTACGTTAGCAGTTGAAGGTGGGCTAAGTAACCTGATGCCAATGAGACTACAAGCCAACAGGTAGCGTGCCTGATGAAAAGTGACCCACAGACACAAGCTGCTTCTTCTCCAGTCAACTCAGGTGATATTTACTGACTTTCATATAACTGGGATTAGGTGATGTGTTTTGTCACTGGAAAGACTTCTCCATCTTACTTTCTCTTCTCTCCATAAAGACAAAAACCAGCTATGACCCAGCAAGCATGACATCTTTCTCACTGGGCGAGGAGGCATTTGATAAAGCAGTTCCAAGGGAAGCAAGGTATGTTACTGCTCTTTACAAAGAGATGCTTTGTAACAGACTAACACTTCAAAAAAACAGTAACTTTTATTAAGTAAGGTTCAGTGAAGAAAGCTCTCCAACAAATAACATTTCTTGTTAAAAAAAGCGGCAACAACAGGGAGCACAGAAACTAAAGCGCAGGGTCACAACAAAGTCAGCACATGCTACAGAAAGGACTGGGATAATGTACAGAAAATGTCAGCAGGGATTTTCATTCCCAAGGTAGATACTTGAAAGTTTTAGCCAACATACAATGTGTATATAAGCATCATAATGTATATGAAGAACCAGCCAGCACAGGCAATATAAAAATGTAATTTAAAAACACCAAATCCTCCCATTAACAATGATGTTCAGCAAATGGAGACAGAGGGTGCAAAGAGAAAGAGAAAGCTCTGTAAGTGAGGGACAGTAAGACAGAGGTTGATTTGCACCCAGGAGCTATTCCTATCCTTGGACTCCCTTGCACCTTTATCTTAATTTCAGCCCATTTTCTCCAGCGGAGCTCTTCTCTCCTCATTGACATATGCTCAGTTTAGACTGACCTGCATTTTCAGTCTCAATTCCACCCTCAACAACAAATGCAAACAGACTCTTCACAGAAGAATGTAACTGTACAACAAGGCAAGAAAACAGAAACCACGGGGAATCAAATAAAATTATATTACATTTCCAATCAACTCTATTAATATATTTTTCATACACAATGCAGAAGGAACAGGTTGTCAGACGGTACATGATATCAAAAGATACAAAAGGACTAATAAAGCAGTGAGCGTGCTCTGCCCAGTAAAGGACAACAACAACATGGGTGGGCAAGACAAAAAAAGGGCAGCAGGAGAATCAGAATTAATGCCAATCTAGCATTAACCTAATGGCAAATATAAAATGTCTGACCTTCTCACCTTTATAGTAAAGATCACTTCAGTAGCCACCATTTGGATAGAGTAGAAAGGTGATGGGGATCCAGGAATACCTGGGAATTGCTACAATATGCCAGAAAGTTTAGTGGGACAATAGCAAGTCCTAACCAAAGATAAAGAGATAAATCTCAATATTGTTTCTTCCTCACGGTTTAACTTGAATAGAGCTCAAGTGTGAAAGAGAAAGTTGATGGAGGTAAAGATGTCTTCCTCTACCACATTATCTTTAAAAACTCCTGACACCGAGCAGGTAAGATGCCGGAGAGGAGCCCTTCTCCAAGCAGAGAACTGGAGCTGTGGCAGGGCTGCCTCCCTGCTAGGCACTGGTGAGCTCAGTCTCTTTAATCCCGGAGAACACCAGTGACAGGCACGTACAGAGAGAAGTTGTTTGATGAAGGCCTAAGCTCTACTAGCTTCCTGTTGAAATTAAGATTATTTTTTAAAAGTTCTTCCATTCTTAAGCACAACTAAAGAACTCAATGTATTTGGCACCACTAAAAGACCTCAAATCAATATTGAAACCTCATGTCTTCTAGAGGTATTCTTTAGTTTCATCACAAGTTATTGAGTCCACCTGTAAGACTCAAACACATGTGGCCCAGTTTATGTAAGGGGTCAGATTAGATCATCGTAATGTTTCCCTCTGGCTAAAAGTATACATATACACTCAAAATGTGCGACTCCAAAGGAGATCAAACCAGGGTTTGACCTTACATTCTTGTTTAAATGAGTGACTGGAATATCAGAAACCAGTTAACGCGCAGTTACTGGCCAAGTTTGAATTCAGACCAGAAATCTATTAATACTGTGTAAGTATTATGCTAAAGCAACACTCCACTTTGTATTTTAATACAACTAACTTGCTTACTTAGATGACAATCACCCTTCTTCCGTCTTTACACTAATACTGCCAAAAACATACACAATCATTATTCTAACCCAGCAACTCCCCTTGGTCACTTGCCTACATCACATGCAGCATGGTAAGTTACAACAGCATCCTGCATCAACATCTGTCCAGGGCACTGTCTCCCGTTTCAGTTGCCCCAGTAACTATTCTTCATTAGTCCAACATTCAGCTCAGCAAAAGCATTGCCGCTCCTTCCGTGCAACAGAGTCCAGGTAAAAGCACTTGACTGTGATCTGCAATGGAAAGCGAACTACGCAGAACTCAGCATCATGGGGAAGCCTGTGAGCAAGATGTGGGCCAGCTCACCAAGCATGGAACCAGTCAACTGCAGGGAGAGCTGGCACAGAGCGCAGATCGAAAAGACCTTCTCGCCAGACCTCTCTAATGGTAAGCTGAGTAATTCTCCTAGGAAGATATAATCAGATGGTATTTGGCATACCTACCCAAAGGTTTAGGGTAAGGAGCACTGTGAGAAAAACTGATAACTACTAGGCAGGTACATTCAGTCTGATCAGTATGAGCACAGTCAGCCTTGAGGCAAAAACGTTTATTTTCCAAAAACAGTTCTCATCCTCAAACATTACAATTAAATTTTGCAAAAGTGTAACCCTACACTAAGGAGCATTTACTGCATTCCTCTGTCTAATAACACCTAGCTAAGACAAGAAAAAGAAATGTTATTAACACTAATCAACAAAGTCTTCTCACATCCTACAGGCTAATTCAGTATGCAGAGCTACAGAATAAACACTACTGAAACGAGACAGTTGTGCTGAAACTACCCCACACAATGATGAAGCAGAACAAAATTTGCTACCTAACAGGGTCAGCAAATCTCAAAACTATTCACATCCATCTTCACTCTGTCACAATTATTAATCTCCAGGCAATTCCCAGTCCGGCTTCTGCACCATGGTAAGTGGAAGGATCACTTCCCCCAAGCGCATCAAAGCTAACAGACCTACTTTATTGGGCAATTACCTGCTAGCTTTGATCCTACTTTCAAAGCCCCAAAGCAAATGCAGCTGGCTTGTTCATAAGATGGTTCTCACAGAAGGAGATTTCCAATAAACCATACTATTTTTGCACACAAACTGACTGGGGACCAACATGCAGTTATCAATTACATACACTCAGGAAAACGCTTGTCCAGTTTGTCCAATGCTTTCAAGCGGGCACAGAAACCAAGGTGGGAGCAGTATATGTCTTCAGGAAAACCACTACAAGGACTTCCAAGAACAGATAATTAATGCTATGTAAAAAGACTGTGTACTTCTACAATTTTCCTAGTTAAGAACCTGGAAAACAGAAGGGCCATAAAACTAGCCTGATACTAAGGTAAAAACAGCTAGGTATTGTCATTGCTCAGAAAAATCGTTTAACAAAAGGAAAAAGCATCATACTGTGGCCATTGCTATCCAACACAAACTTTAAGCATGTCTCAGAAGATGCAGTTAGGAACAAACTGGACTATTTGTAGTCAGCCTCTGGACTGGGACAAGGAAGCAGTTGCTGCCATTCCTACAACAAAACATGATGCACTACACTACTGCGAGAAACTGAATGCGAAACCCAACTCTTGGCGAAAAACAGAAATTTCTCTTTCACTTTTCATGTTGCTATCCGAAAACACTCAGCTTTCCAATGACTTCTCTACCAATCTATCATAAAGTGCTACAGTACTCTGATTTCATCATTCCATCTTCTTCCTCAAAGTAATATTCCCTATTGTCTCACAGCTCCTCTACAAGACGTTTTTACTCAGATGATCTTCAGGACTGTGATTCAAAGATACACAAGCAAGGTGCTTTGCTATGGCCATTACGTAACGCTAACATATCCCAAAGTACCAGCAAACTAGAGCTCACCGTTCACTTGAAGAAATGCTATAATTATACATAAGATATATTAGGGATTCTTTAATAGAAAAGGTTATTTCCAAGTTTTTCACATGAAAACAATCAGCCATTGGAATAATCTCCCCAGGGAAGTGGTGGATTCCCCACCATTGGACACTTTTAAGATTCAGCTGGACAGGGTGCTTGGGCCATCTTGGCTAGACTGTGCTTTTGCCAAGGAAGATTGGACCAGTTGATCCTTGAGCTCCCTTCCAAACTGTTATTCTATGACTCTGTGATTCAAATGAGCTAGTAATGAGAATGGTTAAATGACATTTCCATCAACTCATGGGTATTTTTCAAAAATACCCGCCTCCTGCTCACCATAGAAGGATGGGATGATAGATGCTAATACTGTGACTTTGCTCTCCCTTTTGCTTCCTTACACCTTTCAGAAATGGAGGCATATCTAAGCATGATGAATTTCAATCTGCTGAAAGATATTTGGTGGCTACTCCAGCCCAGTTTGTAGACTTTCCCTTTTGATGCTCCCAGGGCTTGCTCTTTTCCAATGGTGCTACGGTACAACCAGTGCACTGGCCATATGCTCAACACATCAACTGACTCGTGTTCGTCTTCCAAAAGCAGTCACCCCAGTGCTAGCAATTCATCTTCTAGAGCTAAACTTCAGGCTTACATCTGGCAGGAAAACAGTCATCTTGCCCAAAGAAGCAAAGGATAGGAAAATTCTCCAGTGTAGCAGCAAGATCAAAAGTAGTTCCTGGAGGAAGCAGAAGATTAGATACCTGTTATAATTCAAAAATTGTCAGGCAGAAGTAGCAGACTATTAGGGCAGCATGAATTTTATCTGGCACCCAACATTATTAGCATAAAATACGTATTTAGACCAGGATTAAGCAATGGGGAAGCCACAACTAAGACAGAGGGTCATTTAACACCATGGTTCTCACAAGGTGCAACCTTCAGGAAGCATCATCTCAGAGCTCTGGAGAGCACCAGTGAGCTCTGGAAGAGTCATCACTAAATGCAACACACAAGCTGCTCATGAGCCTCTCCAATATTCCCACGCTCATTGCGCTCAAGGTTCCCAGCAGCTCACAGCTTATTGGAGACAATCACTCCTGGTTTTATCTGGCTGCTAGCTCCAGCCCCCAACACCCAAATGCTCATTCTGCCCCTGGCATGGCACAAAGCAACTTTTACAGTTTAAATGATTAGGTGTTTCTATCAAGACAAGTCACAGTCAAAAGATTCAAAATAACAGATACGATGCTGCACCACCAGGGAACTTCTTGAGAGTCCTGCACTGTGCCTGACGCCATGCAGTGCACACAGCGACCTAAAAAGAAGTGTCCCATGCTTTATCTGACACCTTCACAAATTACAGAACCAAGAGAGCAAACAATGGCAGGAACAGACACTCTGAACAGTGTTCCAAAAGGTTTCTCTGTAATTTTCTCTCCCAGATGTCAACGCAATTGAAGTTGTACTGTGACACAAGGTCCCAGTGAGCAAGCAGGATTGTTTGCCGCAATAAATAAAAACCTGTTGCCCTTTGAAGAAAGCAAACCTGGAACAGTGCCATGCAGGGATATCATAACAGAATGATGTGCTCTTAGATAACGACTAATTCTGTGATAAGGAAAAAACAATTGTATGGATGTGCAATCAGTGCCTATAAACTTGTGGAAAGGTCTGTCTCAAGCTGTTGCTAGAGTAACTGTTGTTATTTGTGACTTCATGTTTGTGAATGAGCAAGTAGAAGAAATGTGCTGGAGAAAAGTTCCTATACATTACATGTCTTGACTAATAATTGCATGACAGGGATTATGTAGGAATAACTGACAGATAAATGTATTTTGTTTCAGTGTTGTGTTTTCTTCTTTGAACACAGAAGTTCACTTTTCAAGATCCTATTTATAATCAAATCCATCTATTCAATTCTATTCAAAATGCTACACCTCAGCAGCTCAGAGAACTGGGAAGGGTGTGGGAGTGGGTATGAATCCCTATTTGTGCATGGATCCAATTCTACAACCTTAAAAAGAACAAAAGACAACTGCACAATGGAAACAGCATCACACACATAAAGCAAACTTACTAAAGGCTATAAATGATGAGTCTCAAAGAAAATCATGAAGTCCTGCAGTCAGGAACCCTTCCTCATAGGTAACAAAAATAACAGCAGCATTCCAACACATACCTGGGCAAATAATAACACTGTGCTACTTGAAACAATTAGAAAGGGAAAAAAGGTTCTTTTTTTCTTTTCTTTTTTGTCTGTACAGTGCTCAGCACAGTGGAGTATTGGGTCATGGGGAGCATGCCCATGCTCTGTGACAGCTAAAAAGAGTCCCAGTAAGTATCCACCTTTCCCAAATAAACATGCTAGTCAACCTCTGACTATGGAAAACCTGGACTTTCAAATAACAATATATATCTCCCTCCCTTAAAGATTTTTACCTGCCATCTCAAAATACATATGCCAAAACATGAGTTTGCAAACACACTCTCCTTTGCCTGCAAGGAATCACGTCACCGTTTGTCCAACTTCCACCACATGGGTTTCAATTTTAAATTACTAGATCATCCCCCTGAAGACAGGAAAATTACAAAGTAAAGGCAGTTTAACATTTTCTTTTACAATTCTTATCTTCAGTATTAACAATAAACATGCTCAGTGCTTAAATACTAGCAGATCACACAGTTGCCACAGGCCACTGTGGGCGTGTGACCTTCATTCTTGCTAAAGACTAGAAAGTTGAAGCTATCAAAGAGGGTACTTGGAAATAATTTGCAGTTTTGTGTGGAAATATCAACTAATTCAATGAAGACCTAAATCATTTATGTAAGGCAGTGACTGTTATACTAAAGGTTTATCTGCCGGTGACTTGCTGCGACTCAGTCAAAATTGTTAAAGAATTCACAATAACTCTCCATAATTTGCAGAAGCTGTAAGATACCTGACAACAATAATTAAAAACTTCTCATCTACTTAAGAAACTGCAGAAACATTTCCAGCATTTTAATACATTTTAATTAGAAACTATTCTGATTTTAGCTTGAATAATTTAGGCTTCTTATCTGTGAGCCTATTTTATTACATATATTTGCATAAAGCAATAACGGTTCCATTAAAACACTAAATTTACTGCTGCGGCATAGCTCTACGAATATTTTTATGAGATAATTTGGTTGCAGTGGAAATGATGATGATGTCCTCAAACCAGGACACAAACTAAGCATTCTGATTTAAAGATAGGATTTTAAAAAAAAAAACAACCCTAAAATCACTTTCAGGCAGGCATGTTCAGCAGAGAGGAAAACAATGAAATCATCTTTATTTGCCAAGAAAAGGATTTCCATTTTCTCTGGGGGCACTGCAGTTAAACTAAAATCTAAAAATGCCGGATTAACCAAACACAGAGCAGAGTTTAACATACTAGAGAAATTCTAACACTATTCTTTCAATGTGTCATGAACCAGGAGTTCTTTCACTTCATTCCCTGGACACTTGGGTTATGTCAGCACCCTGACATCACCCAACAAATTCAGAGCACTGTGCCTGCCATCCCACAGTATGCTACTGGTATCAGCTGACAACGTAGTTCCTTTTTTGTCATCATCTGTTAAAAACAGTGTAAAATTCCAAAAACCTGTTTCTGACCAGCTGATCCAGCCCTTTGAAATGGAAAAAAATAAATGAATTACCTCCTGAAAACACTGGATGATCAATCAGTAGTTACTCCTCACAGCTTTCACAACCTGTGCCAGCCCAGGAAGCCTTCGAACAGTGAACAGAAAAACCAGGAGACCTCATACTACTTTTCATTATACATCCCTTTGTTTAATCA
The DNA here is from genome assembly GCA_013398295.1 of Chionis minor. NCBI lineage: Eukaryota > Metazoa > Chordata > Aves > Charadriiformes > Chionidae > Chionis > Chionis minor. The sequence goes on from VZSF01001517.1 coordinate 322,152, forward strand.
AACTGTGGGTCACACACAACACAAAGTACCCCCGGGCTTTCAAAGACACAAAAGAATTGTAGACATACATTCTGTATAAAATGTTCTAAAAACACTGAAGGAAAATAGTGTGTTTGATAGAGTCTTTTTGTGCATACTTTGCTAAGCTCCTTCGATTGTTCTCAAAAGTTCAGTGCCCTCTTTCCCTCCTTCCCTCCCCAGGCATCCACAAGAAATAGGGAAAAAGCTAGTTTACTATCTTTAACTTGTCAATGGCATACAGAATGAGAAACTATTAAGTGCTATTTTAATTGTACAGTATTCAGGTTGAACGTTTACACACTTGAGAATTAAGTGTTCTGGTCTGGGCTATTCTCATCATTGAGATACTGAACCTACAGGTTACACGTAATGCAACACCAAAAGCAAAGTGCAAGAGGTTTACAGTCACTACCATTTTCTTTGCTGTGAGAAGAGAAGCCCAAAACTTTTTTAGTACAACATTCACAATGCAGAAAAGACTGAACCCACTGCTTCTCACCAGTCAGTCTTGAAAGAAAAGATGCAGACCAAGTAGCTGATTTGGGCGTGTGAACAGAGTAAAAGCAATTGTAGAAAGTTTGTTGTTGCCATGTTTTTCTTCCTTTTGAACAGCATCAACATGGGACTAATTCATGATCTTTACAAAGTAGTTTCCAGTTAGAATGACACACAATGGCAAGCAGCGTTAGACAGGTGAAGTGACAGGAAGGAGGAAGGCTGACTTGATGTCAGTGACAAAAACTATTTTAATGGAAATGTGAAATTATTCAAAAATTTCTTCCCCTAAACACGTGAAGATTTCTCTAGTCAGATTCAGACTGCACAATGGGCTGAGAGCAGGAATCAGCCAGACACAGTATTTTTACATACCACATTTTTTCTAATGGCTTTTCACACTCGGTGTCTCACTTAAAGGTTTCTTCTGCCAAAGATCTGTTAAATCAGTGATGTTCCATCAAACTGTAGTTGTCAAACATGATAAAGACCTACAATAATAAAATACGTGACCAAGAGGTTTTAGTAGCCAAGGATCCGGGGAAGAGTGGAAATAGGTTGCATTTCCAAGGCGCAGAAAGATGACAATAATAACTAATAGCCTGCTGTTTGTGCAGTAATACTAATTTTCAGACCTCTTTTCTTCTGTCCTAAAATCAGACCATGCAATATCAGGTCACGCGATGGATGGATGTGACAGGAAAGTCACATAACAAAAGATTGATGATAATGCTCGACTGCTACTGCAGAATATATTTTTCAATTAAGCCCTTTAAGTACGGAGCCTCCTGCCCTGCTACTGATAACAAGACAACATCCCAGTCTCTCTCCCACACCGTAACATCACACACCAGACCAGAGACTCGACTACGAAGCTGTAGTGGGCACCTGGTGTAAAAGAATCGTAGAATCATAGAATCATAGAATGGTTAGAGTTGGAAGGGACCTTAAAGATCATCAAGTTCCAACCCCCCTGCCATGGGCAGGGACACCTCTGACTACAGCAGGTTGCTCAAAGCCCCATCCAGCCTGGCCTTAAACACTTCCAGGGATGGGGCCTCCACAACTTCCCTGGGTAACCTGTTCCAGTGCCTCACCACCCTCACAGTAAAGAACTTCTTCCTCATATCTAATCTAAATCTCCCCTCTTCCAATTTAAAACCATTACCCCTTGTCCTATCACTAGACTTCCTGACAAAGAGTCCCTCTCCAGCTCTCCTGTAGTCTCCCTTCAGATGCTGAAAGGCTGCTATCAGGTCTCCCCGGAGCCTTCTCTTCTCCAGGCTGAACAGCCC
>VZSF01001517.1:324856-337171 GCA_013398295.1 Chionis minor
TCTCCTACTGTGGGCAGTTCCCCATTCTCAGAGCCCCTGGTTTTACCTACTGTGACTTGGGCAGTGGAGTTAGAGCCCTTGCCAGTGAAGACTGAGGCAAAAAAGTCATTCAGTACCTCAGCCTCATGCATATCCTGGGTGGCCAGGTCTCCCGTTTCCTTCCGGAGAGGGCCCACAGCCCCCCAAGTCCTACCTTTTTCCCTGACATAGCTATAGAATTTTTTCTTATTGTCTTTGATGTCCTTGGCCAGATTCAGTTCTCTTAGGGCTTTTGCCTGCCTGATATGGTTCCTGGCCACTCGGACAGTGGCAGAAACGGAACGGCAGAAACACCACAAAGCAACACCACAAACATGCAAAAGTAGCAAGAAGCGTTAAGGCAGGAGATCTCACGTCTCAGTGTAGGAAACCATGTGTGCACACGTTTGAACACAGACCTCCAAACCAGAGCTGCATGCACAGACATAGAATCTTTGTGTCATGATCCTGCTGATGGCCTTTTATGTTTTGGAGATGTTACCTGCATTTTGATTAACACCTATCAGTCTTTGACAAAAGATGTAGTCAGATGCTGCTCAAGCTACTCCAACACTGAATAATTTGCTCTAATTTATTCTTTTAAAACTATTCTAATTTACCGCTTTGCTTAGATGAAGTGGGTACATTTGCTGACTTCCCAGAATTAAATATCCATTGACTGAGGCAAAAAACCAAAACCCCAGGTAAGTGATGGTTCTATTGGCTGAGAGAGTTAAGGGAAGTAGGGATAAGAAATGACAATTTGAATATGAAGAAAATTAGAACTTCTTCCTCCTACTGGCTGGATGATTGGCATTTGGCTCAGGATCACCCTTGTGAAAGCATCTTCCCTGTTGATAAGCTCACTTTTAGGCAGTATGCAAACACTATCAGGAAGAAGCTCGAAAAATGTGTGTCCTTCCTATGACTTCATATTCTGAAATCTACAGGCATTTTTCCCAGTACACATGTCAAAAAGAAAAACAAAGAACAGAGAGTGCTAGTTGTTCCCTCCTCATGTCCTTGCAAAGTCGGTGCTAAAACAAGACTCCAACCTGTCAAGGAACCTTCTTTGAACCTTCCATTTTCTGATAAGTTTAAACTTATCCTCTCAGGTAGAAATGAAGCTCAGCTCCAGGAAAGAACATTTTTAAATCTTCAGTGCATAAAGATCAGGTAGTACTGACCTGCAGAAACTGAAATATGTGAAAAGATAAATACAAAATTGTGCATGAAGCTGGAAAAACATGTGGTCAATGGCATTTTACACAACAATCTGAACTTCAGTTAATCAATTTCAATTATGAAGGAAGTACCGACAAGATTACAGTGTCACAAATGGAAAGAGAAAAAGAATAAACTCTGTTGCAGAAGTAATGAATGGAATTCAAATACATCATATCACTGCTCTCATCCTTTTCCTAAAGTTTTCAGTTCAAGAAAAATGTGTTTAACTGTATCAGAAATATTCTGACTTTGATCCCCTATGCTTCCCTCCCTGTGCAGTTCCACAACTGCTCAGAAAAGTTATGTTTTAAATTTGCTCAACAGCTGTTTAGCTCAACAGCTAAGGTTTTAATACTCCAGAACACTAATTACGTAATGGCATCTGAAGGAGGAGAGGGGAAAAAAGTCTGCTTCTACCTACTTATAAGGCTGGCTAATAACTATGGTCACTGAGCTACACAACACCTTCTTCCATATTCTAGCTTTGGAATTAAGGTTGCTCTTTGCAATTCTTCAATTGCCCTAATCATCAAGGACATAAAAATCATAGTAGTAAAAAGCACATCTATTACTCTTCTGATAGGTCGCCATAATTTCAAAAATAGCCTCTAAAAGCCTTGAAATTTTTATACTGATGAGAATATTTTTAAAACTAGACTTTAAGAGTTTGAAGGTATATTATCCTCATATGGGATTGATTTATGGTGGGACCTGAATATTGGAAAAAAATTAAAGACTACATGTCAATACCCTTCAAGTAAAACTATTTTCTTAATATTTCTCTTTAGAACAGAAGACACAAGCAAGTTCCAGCTGTATAACTTGTGGGCTAATCTCAATAACAACGTAACGATAGTTCTACAGGTAACTACAACTCTAGGATTATCATTGCTGGCTTACCAAAACTTAGACCTTAGCATATCAATTTAATTCTGTATTCTGGCAACTTTTAGAAAATAAGATATGCTGGTATAAAGGCATTTAATGGGCTCTAAAAAGGTCATTTTCTAAAAGACTCTTCTTCAATTCACAACACATCATTAACCATTTGCCTCCTGATCAGTCTCTTTTGCTGTCAGATATTCCTAACCCAGATAATTGAGAGAGGTGCTGGAGCAGTACGTTCTTTACCTGCTTTCTGAGAAGCACTGCACTTCACAAAAAAGGTGATCCTACATGTCTGAATAAAGACACATGTGTGTGCATTTCTCTCCACATTACATCAAATTTAATTAATCTAGCAGTATGCAATAAGATGCAGTGTTAACACCTTTTTTGACTATCTGCTACTATTTTTAATCAAAGAGAAGCAGTAGTAATTCAAACAGTGCTAATACGGCTAGGGAGTCTGCACCTGTCATAAAGGCAGTTTATAGAACAAGCACTAACAGTTTCAAGAGCAGTTATCCATCCTAGTCTTTGCAATCACAGCCACCAAAAATATTAACAATAAGAAGGCCAAAAATGTGGAAAGGCTAAGGAGACGAGACAGGTTCATATGAAAATCTGCAACGTCTACCTAAACCAAGAAGCTATTTGGACACTAGTTGACTGAGAGCTTGGGTGACAATCAAAATTCTCACCTTCTCAGCTTCCACAGCAAACACTATGGCGTAACTATGCCCTACCTAAAACCCAATGAGGCTCTAACTGATGGCAAGCCCCAGATCCTCCAAAACACCTACATCTGAATTCAGTAAACTCAAGCAATGGTGCTTGAGAAGGAACACAAACTGTCAGGCATAAGAAAGGCTGCAGTGGGGACAAACCCCCCTCTATTCCACAGACAGGAGATGCGGAGAGTAAAGAAAAAGCATCACTTAAGAATGGAAACGTATTTTAGAATAACTAGAGCAATCAAAAGTTGCAGTAGTACCATTTAATACAATAAACTCTGACTGGGTAAGTTTTCCAAATATGAAATCTGGGTTAAAAAAAAAGCAAAACACAACAATAACTCCCATAAAAGATCCCAGGTGCCAGTTCTCAGAGGGGTATAAACATCCCTCCAGTTCTGGTCCAAAGCCTTTGACATTGGGTCTCCTGCTGAAGGGATGAACAAAGCACCAACATTATTTATCCTAACATGGACTGGCTGGTAGGGAGCAAGACTAAGGTGGAGGTCATAGTCATAAAGGCAACAGTAACCTAACCACAAATGCATGAAACCTTTTTGTAGCTAAGTTTTTCATTTTGACCTTTACACATTTTAATAAGGATAATTAATAAAATGCCTTAGTGCTTAACAATTCACATGTGTATCAATAATTCAGAAACTACCAAGCTAAGAAAAAAATCAGGATTATTGCATCGCATGCAAGGTTCCATCATCTTCACCACTAAGGTCACTCCCCTTTACTCTCACACATTTCTAAAGGGATAAAAAAGCCTCAGAGAGTTAGGATTTCACAGCTGTCTGACTCCTACAGGCTAAGACTGCAGTCATCTTCTATGTGTGATGTGGAGCTAGAATCAATCACCACTGTTAAAAAAACATGTAGGGACCAGCCAAGCTAATCAAGGCAAATACAAACGTAAACTTTTAAAACAAGAGGCAGTTACTCCTACAGCAAAGTCAGTTCACTTTTCAATACATAAATAAGCCAATCAGAAACACATATTTTAAAAAACAAAAACAACACAACACTAAACCATTTGCAAAGGCACTCTGATTTTTTATTTCTGCTTCTATGGAAAGCTCACATCAAAGTTTTCCTTTTAAAAATGCTCCTATCAGTTTGGGCTACATAGAGAAAATGGGACAAAAGACTTTCAAAGAGTTTAGTATAAATATTTAAGAGGAAAATGGTGATAAAGTTTGTGTTTCAGTTCCATTTTTTGCTTTCCCTCTTCTGAATATTTAAACTGATTATTGCCCACCAGCATTTAAACAACTAGTGGGTACACTAGTTGATCAGTTAGTTCTATAACAATCTCACAATTTTTCCTATGCAAAACTTACGGTTACATCCTCATGGCTATGTTCTTGCACCATGCCTCTTACATTCAGGGAAAAAGCCTTAGCACCTCTACGGTTATCCCACCATGAGTCACGCAGGAAGGGCTGTCAATGAACAAACCACCTGATCCACAGAAAACAGCACAGGCCTAATTTTGGTAAAAAACAAAATCTTTCTCATTTCCCTGCTGAGCAGTGAAAAATGAAAAAATATCTACAAATGCAAGGCAGTAAGTAGTCCTATGGTTGTCACACGAGACAACCCTTCACACGTTTCCAGGTTAAGGTACTCTGTGCTCAGTGATACATTAGAGGACGCCATCCACACAACTTTATGCTGCTTTGCTGTGAACCATATTAAGGAACTGATCTGATTAAAAGCAAACAAAACCAATTTATATATATTTTTAAAAAGCTGTGATATTATTTTCCAAGTCAGTTACCCTCTGTAATTTACCCTGGCACCATTACATCACTCTAGAATTGCTACTGAATGTTTAGTATTATTCAAGTTGAATCACAGCTTCATGGCTACCACTGGCTTTTAAAACGCAGTGACCCAGCGGTTCAGGAAACAAAGAGGTACCTCTCCACACCAACCCAACCAACAGAACAGCTACCTGAGTTCAGACCCGGCATCAGAGCAGAGAGACAATCTGCCCAGTGAGACAATCTGCCCAGTATTAGAAAGGCAAAACAGGCAAAGAGCCAGTCCCATAGGCCTGGTCCAGCCTAGCCTAGGACTCCAAAAAAGAACCAGTAACCTCCTACAATTACAGAAGTAGTGATGATACTACAAAGATTTAAAAATAATTTGTAAAAGGTTTGGCTATCTGGCCACAAGTCTGCCAATCTCGGTGTTTGTGTACTTGCAAACTCCACTTTCCCTGGCCTCTGAGGGTCAGATCTGTTAGCACGCTACACTACCTCAGTCACAGCATGATGCAAAAAAACCAATTCAGCTACGAGCAAAAAGGCACATGCAATTTAAGATTTTTAGGATTCCAGAAGTTCCACCAAGGTGCGCATCCAGAACCGCCGCAGCCCTGGCCGAGCACATACAGACATTTCAGACACACTGACCCCGCTCCAGCCCAGCAACCATGCATTGCAACCCATCGACTGTGCATCCGCAGCGCTGAATCAAGCATCAAGCACAGCAACGCTCCAAAACCCTGGCAGGTGGAGGTTATCATTCATGCAAAATGCACAAACTCCACTGGCGACAGAGAATCCAAACCTCCCCCCTCCCAGCTGCGTGCCCTAATTGCTAGTGACTGCATCGGGGTCTGGCCCACTCCCTTGTCCCTCAGTGCCCTTGCCTGAAACAGAGATGCGAGCCCTGCTGTTTGAAGAGCTTCCCAGGAGATCCCTATCTTTTTTATTTCCCACTGGTTGACTTATGTGCTCCCTAGGCAGCATGCTGGCTGTCGCGATACCTGTTCCTGGACACCTCAGACAGGTTTCCTAAATCTACTTCCAAAGCCAAGTGGATAAAATTTTGGTATGGAGATGTTGATCTAGAGAACACCAAATAGTTGTCTTAACCTAAATTCCAGGCTCTAGTTTTCACATGGCCAAGAGTAAGCCAGCGCGCAAGGCAGATCTTCTCGGAGACCCCAAGAGTGAGCTTACTGGTGGGCACAGAAACAGTTCTTGCAGGCTGCCTAGGCATGCAAGACATTAGAAGCATATGAATCCAGCAGCTGAGGTTAAGCACTTCACAAGTACCCACCAAGAGGAATTTGATCAGGCTTGCTAAAAGCTCTATGTCTTCTGTTTCTTCTCTAAATGTACATAGTTTGGTGTAGATGCGTGCACTTCTCCACTCTCTCGCAAACCTTTATTTTTTTCCATCTTCAGAGAAAAAGAAAAATGCCAACAACCCACTCCTTATGAGCAATTTCATCCTTTAACACACTGGGTTTTGTGCAGGCCAAGTAACATTTTTGGTAAAGAATATAATTGCAATTGCACGTTTCTAAGGTACTGTAAATAGCATGAAATTATTTTAAAATGTTATGAAAAATGCATTTGCAGTGTTCCTTTTAGTGTTTTAACAAAGCTTCAGTTGAAATTGCTTTATTCCAAAGCAATCGAAGACAGAGTATTTTTATAAGGACCTCTTTATCTCCCTGCAAATGACTGAGATACAGATACTTTCCAGAAAGAGAATGCAACAGAAAATATGCAACCTTACATTTTACTAGCCATAGTTATCTAGCACAATGAAACATCAGCTGCTCTGTTTATGAAGATTGTGTTGTAGCTGAAGCAAAACAGCATGATTAGCAGAGTCACAGTAGTGCCCAGACGTCTTATCCAAATTTAGGTTTGGCGCCTACAAACATACAGTCTCAATTCAGCACAGTCAAGCCATTCTATAGCCAAAGCAGCAGCAATTCCACAGATCAAAAAGCAAAAATGAAGCTAAAATTAAGCAGCGCATTCATGCCATCTTCCAGGAAATACAGTATCACATACCTCCTTGTCATACTCCTTGGACAACATAGATAAATAAAATAGATATTGGCCTAAACGAGCTGGTCAGAAGACACTTTGTTATCATTCAGGGCTGTAAGCTTCTCTACATTACAGATCAGGAGGAGTGCCTTTAACGTATCATTTGAAGCACACTTGGAAGAGCTCCTCTAACCTCCTGGGACACAAAGCTGCATAGAAAGAGGAATTCATTTCCTGATGTGATAAGGTCCAGATAACTTTGAATACTTTTCAGCTGGTATCACAAGAGACGAGACGCACGTAAGGATGCACGTCCTTATTGGGTCCAGCAACACTTTCCCAGAACTATACACCAAGCGAGGTCACCCTGCAATTCTTACAGGGACACCGTAATTGAAAAGAACAAGTTTCAAAAACTTGCTAAAACCACTGGTAGCTGCAACACATGATCCCATCAGTACTTCTTTAACATGTTAAAGACATAAATCAACCTCTTTCCACACCTCCTCTTGCCCCCACCTTGCTCTGATAAAGAAAGCGGGGAGGGGAGGAATAGTAGCACAAAGGAACAGATAAACGCAATTGAGAAAAAATCCCCAGTGTAATAAAGCTCCTTTTCAGGGTAACTCAGTGTTCACTGCAGAAGAGAGATGTATGGACTTTTTCCACAACAGAGTCACTCCACAAGTGCCTTCCCTGGGATTATTCTTGCCAGTGGGCCCCGTAACTCGCTGTGCACCTTGTGGGATTAGGACTCAAGCAGTCCTCCTGAGGGTAAATGTCATAAGCGAATGTTATTTTACTTATGAAGTAAAAGAAACCAAATGAAACTAAACACATAAACAACGGCAGGGAGAACAGGAAAGGGGATTAAATGATTTGCTTTCTCCTCTGTTTCAGTCACAGTCATAATGCATGCTACTCTGTACTCGGAAAAGGTTTGAAGTTTTCAGCACTTATCCAATTCAATGTCCCTTTATCAAGCAAATTCTGGTCTCTCAAGAAGTCAAGATATGGTAATAAGTCATAAGCAGCATAAATACACATTTTTTTCTGAAGGGGAAAGTGGAAAGAAGAGTCTTGTGACCCATAAGGTGTTTAAGAATTCACACACTTATGAGCAGTTACAAAATGTAACTACACATCAACAAGCACTGCTGGACACGTACAGACCAGCAATAGGACTTTCCAGGTGGATCTGACACGGTGCTATCACATCCAAAACAACTACCACGGTGCCATTAAGTGTCATGACACTATTAAGTCTACATACACAAACTCAGTGATGCTTCAGGGAAACAGAGATTCCTCTCTCCTTACTCAACAACCACTTTTCCCCACAATTTTCATCTGAGTGGCTGGAGCCTGTCCATAAGGGACTCCACTCCTTCCATGGACGCAGTAGCCCATCATGATGCTAGGAACCCTCACCTGTTCCTTTCAGAGGGCCCTTCAAATCCACGTGCCATGCAATGCAATTCTTCTCTTCCATTTTGCTGGAGGAAGGGAAGAATGGCATCACTGAGGGGCAAGAACAGTGAATTCAGCCTGTTCCTGGGCACATCCCATCCTACTGCTAGCACAGGGGAGAGGAGCACAGAAGGACTGAATGAAGAGGCACGATGGAACTGTATGATGCACAACAGGACACGATGGGTACGCAAGACAGCAAACAAATCAACGTGGCACAGTTGCACTGGCATCTAATAGTTTTGGTACTGTGTGGAGTCACATTCATTTTGAATTACATTGCTGTGGCGTTTGTACCTCAAACATTGCTTATCCAGTCCTCATTAATTCACATCGCTCAGTGCAAGCATTGGATCATTTCTGCCCAAAAAAGGCCCACAGAGCCATGGTCGGTGGCATCAATCCTTCACAGAACTCCAACAAATTCAGTCCAGGTGATGCATCTTACAGGACTGGGGAGTTCAGTGGGAAATGTCTGACTATATTAACACCAAGACATACAAGGAGCCTGTGATGGGGGCTAACTAGTTTTGATATGACAAGGTTTACAATATTAAAGGTAAATATGGCAGTAACTGGAAAGAACATGTAACTCCACTGATACAGCTTCCATTGTAAACACTTCCAGAAAAACATAAGCAGAAAGAGAATAAAAACTTGTTGTATATACCAAAGGTGCATAACACATTTCCTTTACCTTGCATTAGAAATGTCCCAAATATTCTCATTTAAGTAAAGTCAGCAACAAATCTCTTCGTGTTACCTTACTGATACATGTCTGGCAGTCAGGCACCTGTTCAAAGACTTAACGCATGCACTCAAAATTAAGCATGCAAGTAGTCCCACCAGGTACTGATGTAAGTAAGGTTCATGCCTTCACCTGAACAGTCATTTTACAACAAGCTTTTTTAGCATGTGATATTTGTGTTTACTTCGTTCATAAGACAGTAATTTTCAAACAACTTATATATTCTAGGTAATGGAGGTAACCAGTATGTGCCCAATGGATAAAAGTTCACACATGCATCAAGAAAACAGAAAAACAGAGATACAGCACAGTATTAAAAAATGTCTCCTATATCACTACCGTGCAGTTCAATATAAATACCAATATTTCACATGCTATCCATAGCAGAGATGAAATTTAATAGGGTACAAGTGCTTCCATGCTAAGCCCACAGTTTTTACAGAGTTTCTAAGTTTTAATTTATCTACTGAAATTATTCAAGTTTGGAATTTTCTTTAATACAATTTTTAACTGTATTTGAGTGTAGCTTAGTGGTTATGAAATACAAAGTTTAAAAATATTATATCCACTAGCTCCCATTATAAATACCAGTTTCTGACCTTACGTTGAACAAAGTAGCACAGAGGCAAAGGTAAAATCAGCTATGGAAAAAGGCCTCATTGAGAAATAACTTAGAACTTCCTACTGAAAATAAGTTTACATTTTACCAAGCAGCAGGACTTTAAAAAGACAGCAAGTCACACGTCACACATGCAATACAATACAATACAGTGCAATAGCTATGCCCAGAACGGTGTAGCAGTATGTGGACCAAGGGCAGCTGACATTCACTCAACAGGCACTGTCAATTTTGCTGTAAAATACACACCGGGTGAATGGCAAGGGGCATTAGCTAGATTATGTAACTCCTCTTTGTAAGTATCTGGCTAAAGGGCAGAAAAACCACTGCATTGTTAAACACTCAAAATGAAGAAATAAAGCATGACACACTACATAAAACGTCATTATTGCTCTGTACATGCGTCACCATAAAGACTTTCCACATAGCCTGTTTTCTGTGCAATTCAGAAAAGAAGCCAGTACCCATGATGGCAATTTAGTTACAAATGGGGTAAAAAAATCTCCTGGAACATCTCACCTCCAGTTTTTACTGGCAATTTGTGCAAATATAATTTACAGTGCAGTTTTCACAAAGCACTTTCAGAAAACGTTTACAAAGATTCAGAAACGACACTGATGTGGAATATACATTGTTTAAAACCTTGTATAAATTGTAAGACACTGAGTAACATACAATCAAGAAAATTAAATGGCACTGTAATGCACATTAAAGATTCCATGCATAAAAGCTTTGCCCATTTCTTGATACCCGAGTGCTTAACTATGCAGCCTTAACAGTATCCTGTTTGGGTTTTCCTTTTGACAGACTAAATTTCTAGAGTCTGCTTAAAATGTCAACATTTAAAATCTTGCAAGCGAAGAACAATTACATTCAATCCCAGAGACTCATATGCCTAAAGAAGTGTAATTAAAAAATTAAATGAAGCGGTCATGCAGGATACTGGCAAGGAGAAGGTACCAAAGGGATTTTAGAAAAATCATTCAACTCACCAGTCCATTGTTTGGCTGAGGTGAAAAAGGCAAACATTACTGAGATGCATCAGTGAGGAAGTTAGAACACAAATCAAGGCCCGTGCCTGCAAGCACATGTGAATAACTTCAGGCCCAGAAGCTCTTTATGTGGCAAAGTCATTCATATGTGTGCTTGCAGAACCTGAGCCCGGATGTTACCGTTAAGAGTACAAAACACTACTTACATTTTGCCACTGACTTCAATAAAAACAGAAATTCCTATGTGTTTAACAGCAACTATTTCACCTCAGGAAGATAAAAACCCTTCAAGTCTCACAAGGTAACAAGGTAACTTAATAATTAATCCGTTCTGGCTGCTCCCAGCTTTTTTTTTTTAAACATAAGCCCCAAAACACTTTCAAGCCTGCAGAAGCTATGTGAAGGCTGTAAACCGTGCACTACAAACTGCTGTATCTCTCTGTCTTGCAATGCACCAAGGATGCTTATGACACTAGTGAAAAGTCATTATTCTTTTTATCAGGTATCTCTCTGCCAACCTTGACGTAACCAGAAACATAGTACATTCAATTCAGTTTCTCCTTAAGTGTTGAGTCTTTTTCAAGGTATGCCTGTAAAGATTTTGGTGATCTGAACTGTGTAATAAGCCCAGCCGAAAGGAAAAGGACCCCATGCAAACATGTAGCATGGAGCACACAGGTATACCAGATTAGACAAATACTAACTACATATGTAACATTTTTTAAGTGCATGTGAGTGAGATTCAAAGGCACTGCAGAGTAAGAACTGCTGTTTGGAGAGGAAAGGTAAGAAGATGGTTCATAGGAAGACTCTTAAGTCTTTTAAAACCAACAGTTTGGTAAGATGCAACTGACGTGCTGTGTGTACAGACCACTGGGCAATCAAAAAAGAAAAGCTAGACAGGACAGCTAAGATTTAGAAATAATAAACAGAAGATTTGGGGATGACCGTTTCATACACCCCAGCAGAGGAATCATATGTTGCCCAATCCATTAAAACAGTAGGCATTTCAGATAACTAAGTTCTTAGTGAGGAAGATGTTGATGGGAGCAGCTCTGCAATAAGATAAGAATAATAATAATAACTCTCTGCAATAAAGGAGCATACAACTCTGGCCAGGCTGAGCACGTGTGTTGCTTTGTGTTGTGTGGGGAAGGTTTGTCTTCTCAACACAAGTTTCATCACTGACTTCAAAAAAAGCAGGATGTGGCCCATTTTTTTTGAAGACTCAGTATTCAAAAAAGAAGCTTAATGAAAGCCTACTAGCAAGTTTTGAACCACCAACACTGCATATAAATTCATCTGCCATAAGAAGTGGAATACCTATTTTTATATGGCCTTGATCCAGCTAACGACTAATTTTTTTTTTTTTCTGGGATGGAAGCACGTTATTAAACAACTGGCAAAAATATTTCAATTAATTTATCCTTCTGAAACAGGGGGAAAGCCCAACTAAGAGGTATCGATCTGACAGGAGAGCAGCGAGACGTGAAACTGGTTGGAAATTGTCATCAAAAGTGAAAACAGAAGGTAAAAACAGGCACATAGGAAAAATGGGAGGAGAAGCAGATGGGGAGTAACAGGCTAAGGCCTGCAAGTGGGACAGGGCCAGCACCAGTGCCTGCCCTGGGCACAGCCAGCCTGACGAGGTCCTGACCCACCAGCCGTTGCCCCAAGGACCCACCGCCTTCTCTCGTCCAAAAATAAGTGTTTATGTAACACGTATGTCCGTATGTATGTTTTTAGGCACCTCTATATACTGTGTGTATGGCGGGGTGCTCACTGAGGCACGGCTGGGCCTAACAGCGCGCGGCGGAGC
>VZSF01001517.1:337804-418834 GCA_013398295.1 Chionis minor
GGCCTCATCGCCCGCCACGGCCCGGCCCGGCGGGGTCGGCGCTGAGGCTGAGGCAGGCGAGGCGGCGGGAGCTGCGGCCTCGGGCAGCGGCGTCTCCGGGCAGGCACTGCCTCACCCCTACCAGGGGGACACCTCCTGTTTTCTCCTCGGTTTTGCGGCTGGTGGCCTGGCAGCCCCCGAGTCACCTCGGAGGGACGCCGGGCTGCGAGGGGGGCCCTGCAGCCCCCTCCGACCACGCCACCGATTCATGACTTGGGGCTCTTAACCCCGGGAAATGCTTCCAGCGTGTTGGGCGGACACCGGAGCAAGCAGCGGAAGGATGCCAAACACCTTCACAGCAGTCATGCTGGTGTTGGCACCTCCCAGCAAAGCCTGCTCTCCTGCCAAGAGCCGTTTTCAACCCCCCTCCCCGCCTGTGTCAGACTGCTGCCTGAGGGATGTTTCATCCAGTGGCTGTATCCCCAGGCTCTATCATTCTGGGATGGCCCCAGAACCAGCCGTGCTTTCAACCACATTTTGTCAATGCCGGTTTAGTTCCCAACTCAGTGTGAAGGTGACACATAAGCAGCCCCACCAGAGTCCACGGCTGTGCCCGGGATGACCACAAGTATGGCACGCTCGGCCTCGCAGACAGTTTGCAGACTGTCTACAGACAGCCTGTCTGAGCATGTTTGGCAGCATACCATTTGGCAAGCAGGCCCGCGGCTGCGACCGGGGCAATCGCCAGCCCTGCCGATGCCCCCTCTGGCTGGCCTTGGGGCTTCTGGCTCCTGGGGGGATTTTAGGCTGGGCTGAGGTTGGTAGTGCAGGCAGGGAACTTGTCACGTGCTTGTAGCTAAAGGTTGCTTGTAAGAGTAGCTCGGGGGTGAGGTTTTGTGTTTATAAGTGAGTATCAAGTTAGTCATAGCTTTGAGGTGGATCTTCCAGCACTTTCCCTAAAGTGAGTTTCGTAAAGACACTAAAAAGGCAAAGGATCTCAAACCTGGATTTATTATGATATAAACCAGAACAATGAACTAATTAAATGTCTTTAATTGTCTTAGTGGGAGACAGTAGGGAAATTAAAAGGATTCATAAATGCGTCTGCCCTTCCCCGCTATGTATCTTTGCAGGATGGCTCTTTTTATGTTTGCTTTCTGTCCAGTGAATTAACAACTTTCCGGTTTTCAGCAAATTATATAGAGTCTCCTCTGTGTCCCTCAGAAGTTTCTTCCGTCACCTCTGAGGCCTGGCAGCATATCTGCCTCCTTCGCTTCTCAGCAGTCTTCCAGTCTCTGCCTCTTGTAAAACCCTCCCACTTGCTGGATTCTCTTCCCTTTCTACCTGCATCCGTGTGCCTGCCGCATGTGCTCAGCTAATCTGTGAGGCAGCACAGCCTTTCTTTTCTTGCTGCATCTCCCTGACCTAGAAAACGGCAGTTAGAGCAAAGCAGACTTGGAGGCTTCATCCAGCCACATCTCATCAAATGAACACACACACAAAAAAAAAAAACCCAAAAACCGGATTATGTAGTGCCTATCTGCAAACTGGATAAGTAAATACTGTCACCGTGTCATAAATGAATAGATAATAGCAGTCCATTTTTAAACAACGAAAACCAATCTCAGATTATTTTAATAATACCGCTAAGAGAAGAATTACAGGGAGAAAATAGCATACCAATTGTCTTAGAATACAAATACAACATTCTGTAAATATACAGAAGGCAGGATATTTAGATGTGAGGCTGAAAGTCTGTCCTATTGAGCTTTATTTTTGTGAAAACAGGCTTCAATGCATTTTTTTTCCCATATTAAGACTGCTAAGGAAATTACTACAGATCTCACATGATACCGCCACATGGTCTTGAGCCAATTGTCAAGGGAAAACACAAGCAAAAAACCTGCCTATGTTTCAAGGAGACTGGTGGTGAAATTCAGAGAGGTAAATAAAAAAGGATGACCCTAGAAAGCCTCGTTCAGCTGCTCCCTAAGTGCGACGGCACCTGAGGTCTCCTAGCACTTCATTCGCCAGCCGTCAAGAGCTCCAGACGCCTCAAGTCCTGAGCGTGCCTTCAGCAGTGCCTTGGTCCCAGCAAGGCTGGAAGGTCATTGCCTGGCTTGCCTGGAAGCCTGAGTGCAATCGGCATAAGGGGTTTGGCCTGGCAGGTCTGTGATTGTGTCCAGCGCACACGTACAGGCCCAAGCTCCTTACAGAAAAGGTAGTGAAGGCTAATGTTCACTTTTAAAATGGCACACGATACGACTGTAGTAGATTACAGCACTCTCTTTGGCTACATGAGTAACTTGTTTTCAAAGTCCGCTGTTGACTGAGGTTAGCACCAGGCCCATGTGTCATACTCCTTTCAGTATGTTTTAACCACAAAGCCATAGACTGCTCTGGGGGATAGAGGAGGAACATTTTTCATTCTTTCTAGTGAAGCTGTGTCACTGTGCGGAGCAGAATCCAAGATTAGCTGGACTGGAAAGAAGCATGACTCTTAAGTATGATAAAATGCAATGGGATGAGGGTAAAATCGTGGGTCAGTTTTCATTCCAAAACATGTAAGCATTTCCTGGAGAAGTTAGGAGATTGCGTCTCCTCAACCAATGGCTTTTTCTGTGTCTTACATGTAACACCTGCAAGACAGAGCACACAATCATTCCAGGGCTGCCCTCTGCAATGAGAAACAACCTAGAATTGTTCTGCTTCTTGTGCCCTCTTTTGATACAGGGCAGCTCGAGTTTGTTTGTACATAGGGGGATGGGTTTTGCAGGAAGACCTGTAGCTTGTTTCCAAAATAAGCCACAACCTCATGTCTGGACACTGTCCTTGAGGTGAAAAATTAGGCTTTGGTTGTTTTCACGTAGAATAGAGAATGAGAGCCGATTCACTGCTAGATGCTTTAACTCTTAGTGTATTGTGTAGCAGGACAACCATATCTCAGTAGGCCCATAGATCTTTGCTGAGCTTATTAAAGATTACCCTGGGGAAGCTGACAGCCTGGGGATCATAAGGGTTTTTTATCTTGATAGAAGACAGGTAAAGGATCACATTTTCCTATTGACTAATGTAAGGCAGAGCTCAGTCGGCTAGTAGCTATTTTGGATCTTGTTCTGACATTCATTCCTCTTTCTATAATGTCTTCTACAACGTCGTGGATTTTGCACTGGCAGCCAGATACCTAAAATGTAGACATTGCGGTATGTGGCTGAAAGGCAAGATCTGAAAGGCTCAGATCTGGAAAGATCTGAGTGCATCTGGAGAGATCTTGAAAGGACTGGATCTGGAAAGATCAGACCTGGAAAGATCTGGATGCACCGAGTACCTTGGTGAAAGGCTGAGGTAAAGCAAAGACTGACCTAAGGCCCTTTAGACCTATGATACTATCCAAATTATTGGTCTGTTTTCCTCAGTATACCTTCTGTCTGTCCCACAACATAGTAATTGTCTTCCAGGCAGCTTCTTTTGTGTTATATTTTACATACAGCAGCATGCAGAGCTTGCTGTATGTTCACTTACCACAAAACTTGCACCAAGTATGTCTTCAAGTAAGTATAGTTTATAGTAGAAATAAGCAAGTGACCTCATTTTTAGTGGGAAAGAGCTGAATGTTCAAAAGAAATGAGCACAAGGTTTCCCTGAGCAAATTTTGTTTAAGTAGTGCTTAAAACTCTTTATTGACTGCTCTCCCTCAGTGAAGCTTCAAGGAAAGGCATGAAGCAGTGTCCCCTTCCTTAGGTCAAAGGTTTGGTTGGGTTGTTTTATTGTTTCTGTGGGTTTGTGTTTTGGGGTTTTTTTAATAAAAGATGTCTGGCTGATGTTAGCACATCAGTTTTAGTGAATCTTAGCCAAGAATTTGTGCTCACACAGTAGGCCTAACCCTGAGAATTTCTCTAATAAAATAAAGTGTGACTCAGTCTGAATGAATCATTCACAATTCTTCTTTCTCTGTTTGAAGAATATTCACAGCAGATCATGATTTCCTCAAACATATTTGCTGTTTTTCTGGTTATTTTATAACACTGTCGGACAATTGTCAATGTTTCCTTTTTTGCCGTTTTTTTTTAACATATCACATGTGTTTGTAATGTAAACCCTGTTGTTTATCTGTGATTGCTGAGGAGGTCAGCCAAACATGATTTTGTTTCCTGTTCCTTAGAACGTAAGATTTTCAAATACCTTCACATGCATGTATAAAATTCATCATCTATTAGTGTTTCTGCCAGTAAAAAAACAAACCAATCACTTAAATAGTTCAAGGAAAAGTAAGCATAAAAGCAGCACGTAGAAGTATGAATTAATTTAAAAATCCATACAAATGATAGTGTATTTTCATGGCTTTCCCATCTCAAAATACAACACTGTCCCCCACTGTGTGTATTCCGTCTACCAGGAGAGAGTGGAATTCACAAAGTTGTACGGAGGCAGCTATGATTCTGTCTTACGGCTGATGATGGCATTTATATGGACATTACTGTTAAAATGGAACAGTTGAAAATGCTTTACCAGGGCTACGCATTTAGAAACGCGTCTGAAATAACTCAGGAAACATTGATGCTGATTATGAATAGAGGGTTAATTCTGTTGGTGTAAATCAGCATAGCAGGTAGATTTGTGCTGATTTACATTGGTAAAGCCCAGAAAATAGACGGGATATGTGTCAAACAAAAGATACTATATTTATTTCATAAGTGAAAAATACTTCATAACTCAGGCACACCACTGGCATGAATAAGTTATGAAAAATCTTCACAGCCAAAAGAACATAATCATCCTTCATGTATAACAGATTTGTTTATTCTGTAAAGATTCATTTCAGTTGATTAATTATCAGTATCTGCTGATGGTGGAGGTAACAAGCCATCTCTGATGAGAGAATCATTTTAGGACATGCTCAGAATATTTTATCACCTAGCACAAGTTGTGTATGCTTAGAATATTTATCGTACTGTGTACTAATATTATCACATTTTTAAAGCTAAGTACTGAATGTAAATTATATTACAGATATAGGAGTTATCTATATTTTTCTTGTGGTTTTTTTTAATAAGGGGGATATACAAAAAAATAAATTAAACCACAATAACAGTTGTGTTTGCATGTCAAGTGCTGAACTGTGCTGCTGGATTAAATCATTGTTATTCTGAACCAGTAAAAAATTTGCATAAGTGCAAATGCTAGCTCCTAACAATACCATCAGAATTGTTTCTGCTTACACCAAATCCAATCTGTACCAGCCACATTGCATGCTCACTGGTCATTATTCACAGATGGAAGTTAACAAGATGGAGGTTTATCAAGAAGTAAATTACCTTCTTTTTTTTTGCAATTTTATTTATTAAATAAACAAAATTGCAACACCAAGTTAAAATGCCGAAAGAGGGATTAGTTCTCAATTCTAAAGCATTGATGGAGAGGAAAAAAATATAATAAATCTGTCAATCACTGCACAATAAAGAGCAAAAGTAGATCAGATTTTCAACAGTCTATTAATTTGCTATTTATAAAGTTAACCTACTTACCAAAATACCTAGAATGTAAAGCATTATCCATAACAAGGCAGACTGAAATCTGTTAATAAATCCATTTACCAAAACGTTGGTCATATTTGAGTAGGCACACTGCTTTAACCAGACTTTACTCACAGAAGAGACTAGGCATCACTTAATGGAACACGTGTGCGTCTATAAAGTGTATGTATGAACGTCGGCACATGCTGCGTGCAAGAGGACAGCTGGATTGTAATTAGCCAAGACTTCACAGGAAGCGATAGGACCTCTGCAAAGATTTGTACAAAGCACTGAGTTTCTCTTAGCTTCAACAAACTTACGTGTTTGAAAATATAGAGATTTGGTCACCTTGAAACTCAGTGTTGTCATTCATTCTCCAGCCAAAACCCATCATTTTTTATTTTCCATGGAGATACAACATTTATTAATTATTAGTACACATTTCCAGAGGACCCACCATGAGCTAGTCTTTTTCCATAGCTGAAGCAAGATGGTCTAGCTCAAAGTCCATTAAAGCCAGCTGGAGCTTTTCCATCAGTTTCAGTGTTTTAACTCTAAGAATATCACCCACCTAGGTATTTACAGCTCTCCGTTATCAGCCTATGCCAGCTTTTGGTATTTGTTTTGTTAGAACTAGCTGGATAAAGACAAAAGTTCAAAAGGTTTTGAATGACTTACAAGACTGGAAGCACTGATAGCAAGTGTGTTTACCCAGGGAAGATGATAACTTCTTATTATTTGGAGCACTTGTTTTTAATTTCATTACCAAGAAAAGCAGGTCGCGTTGCTTTTGTACGTATCTGGTCAAAAGTCAGCTGTTAGCCAGTTTCAAGCAGGCCTGGGAGGAAAGCAGTGGTCTCAGAGTGATTACATTCCTCCACCTTTTGTAAAAAAAAAAGCACCCTGCTAAAGAATAAAGACTTCTTATTGCTTCCACTGAAGATCAGACTGCACTGTAAGTTCATCTCTTAATAGACTCCAAAGAATCTGTATCCAAAGAGAGACTAGGGAAGCCTGACCACAGGGGAAGACGTCAGCCCAGGTACCCATCTCTTTGAGCTCCAGAAGAATCCACAGGAAATCAGACTTTCTGGGTTGCTCTGCTCACATAGCAGCTTGTTTGGTAGATTGTTTCTCTATTCCTTTGTCTTTTTGTTTTCTTTGTTGTTGTTTTCAGTTTGGTTGGAACCAGACTTGGAGAGATGGGAAGAAACCAGCTGGATTTATGGATTTGTGCTTCAGAAGCAGGCATGATATTTCAGGATGAGTTGTATGATCGGCGGTGACTCAGTAAAAATGTGCCGTGCGGCTCTTGTGTTCAGTGTCTCAGAGCTTTTCCAGCCAGATGTCCACAGTCTACATATCAAAAAGAGATTTTAGGGGCTTTCGGCTAAGTTCCCGAAAGTCAAACTGCAGCAGATGTTTTGCCTGTTTAGTCCACTATTTCTGCGGGTAATGAGATTTAAACAATAAATACAGAAAATCCCCTGCTATGCTCACTGAAATCAATAGGAAAATTCCCATCTGAGAATATGATTTATGCTCTATTAGATTTTGTGGGTGGATAGTGATGTATGAGGCAGAAAAGAATCCAGCTCTTTTCTCCCCTTTACACTCCTTCTACTACAGTAACAGGGCTAATCAGATGTGAGTCAGCAAAGTGTCCTTCCAGGGAGAGAGAGGAAAACTTGCAAAAGGAGAAAAAAAGTTCATCTCTGCCGTGGTGAAGAGAACCACTTAGTCATGTACTGCTTTGTGTGTTTATATTCATGCAGAGTGATGTAAAGTGCACATCATTGACACTTTCATCGCCTAGTGAGGGAATCCATTATCTTAGCCTTCTGCAGGAGCATCAGAGAAGAAGTCATAAAATGCACTCCGATCCTGTGTACTTTCCTCTTCTTCTGGTATTTCCTTGTTGATGCAGAGCATGTACAATCACCGTGAGGCTCATGACTAGATTTGGCCAGGTAATGCAAATAGGTAGGGTATATTGATTGAGAGAATACGTGCAACTTTTGCTACTGAGGTTTGAAAGCAATACCTTTCTTGAATCTTCATCCACAACTCAGACACTAAGATGATAACGAGCACTGAAGAGCTGCAGGTCCATTGCTCTTCCATAAGGGACTGTCAGTTTCTTTGAGCACGGATCTGCTCGCTTTCATTTTGCTTCTTTGAGACTGGGCTGGATGAGGTCCACGTAGAAGCTGAACCTGAAGAACATTTGGAACTTCAGAAGAGTATTGCTGTCTACTTAATAGTGTGGCTTGTTGGGGAAATTGTATCTTTAAGAGACTCCTGAAGGAGCTTGCTAGTGTTGTTGTATCATTCAGAAACTCATACAGAATAGCACTTAGCAGCTGGAACTCTTATAGTGAAGGAGACACATCTGTCAGACTTCTTGACTCTGTGTGGCTGCAAAATGCAACGCTTATCTCCTATTCTGTCAGGCTTGTATTGGTTCCCAAAGAGTTCATAGGCATGTAGTGGAGATTCTGGTCTTGGTTTATTTGCCCTTAAAATTTAAGCAAACTAACAGCCTTCTCTCTATTCCCTTGTTGCACTTGATATCAAGCAGGAGAATATCCTACGAAGGCTGGGCCTGAGCAGAAATTACCCTCATCTCCAGAACACGCTCTTCTTTTTATTCTGAAAGGGCTGAGTTTGCTGACCTGGAGTGCCTGTTGCAGAGCCTGTTGTTCAGTGCTTTTTGAACAAGAACCGACTAGATGAGTTTTGATCAGTTTTTCTGGGATTGTCTATCTCAGTCTGCATTGGCACATGTTAAGTGAAGCTTAACGAATCAGATCTTTTGAGAGTTTTATTAGTCCAAGTTAGAGCATTATATCTGAAGAAAAGACAATACTCCACGGATGATGATGTAGAAACAAGCTGAGCCTGAGCATCTAAGATACCACTCTATATTTCAGGAGGAACTTCAGGTACTTAGGTCGTCTCACAATAGCTGAGCTTTCAGTTTCCTTTCAGGCAGATCTTCTATATTCTTTTGAGTTTGAAATGCTTATGTAAATCATTAACAAGAACCATTTATTCTGACCACAGCTACATGGTCTAAAGTTGATATTTGGGATCTGTTAATCATTACTTGTTAGCTACTTGTTGCATATCAGAAGGTAATTCCAAACGCTCCTGCCAGCTTTTCAGAGGTCAGTACCTCTGGCTCTCTTTGCATACCTAACCTCCATCCAGCTTCTATTAGAGGGTCTGAAATGCCTAGTCAGGTCTTTTCCCTGACCCTTTTCCTTTCATCCCAAAGCTGTGTTTTTTCTTGAACAGAGTCTTGCGGCACCAGAGCCCCACAGAAGCCTCCCTGTACAGCTCTGCAGGTGCCCAGATGATGTCTCTGCTCAGGTCCTCACCCTGCCCATTCCTGTTAGAGCTGAGCAGCTTCGTTCATAGCTCAGCCAAGGTTTTAAGGGCCAGGAACTGGCATTACCTTAGAGGGCTTGATCCAGCAGGGACTTCAGATACTGAACAGATTTTCACAGTGTGGCTCACAGTGGTTACATGACAGGCAGTGAAATCTTCAGAAATATCTATGGAAGAAAATGGTGGTGTCCCTCCATTGCTTGGTGGCTGCTGATTTTAATTATTCCTACCACATTTTGGTCTAGTGCAGAAAATATCTTGGTCTTTCCCCAACAGCTGCTCCTCATGAAACTCCTTATCTGGCCAATTGCCTTTCTCTCCTTGGTCCATAGTTCATTCTTTTTGCCACTGAGCAGCTTTCCCCACTCTGACTCATTTCTAAGCCTGGTATTTGCAACCTCATCCCTCTTCAGTTGACCTAGTTTCCTTCTTAACCCAGTGCTTGAAGCCCTTTGCCATTCCCTTTACATTTTTTCAATGGCTCCTCTTCCTCAGTCTCAGTTTTCTTAGCTCAAACTCTGCTGCTGTTTCCCAACACACCAGTTCCGAGTTGTTTATCCTGTGCTCTAACTGAGCCATTTTATCCTCTTTTGTGCACTGGAAGCAGAAAAAAAAAAAAAAATCCTAATTTTAGTTGGGATCTAAAGTGCTATGTTAGCCAACAATAGCAAAGAGTACTCAGTCATTCCATGGAAATGTGGAGAGCCTACATCCTTCAGCTGCTGGCTCAATGTAGAACAAATATTTGAAGAATTTATATACCAACCCTGAGCAAACCATTACTGAGAATCTGTAGATTTCAAATTTTCCAAAGTTTTCTTCTAGTCCAAATTAAATCATTTTACTTGCATGAGGTAATAAAAAAGCACATCCCTAATAAAAGCATTAGCTGACTATTAGTTTTCATCCATCTGTGCCGAAGTATGGTGGATGCCACAGCTAACTTTCTGAAAAATTTTCTAGCGTTGAAAAAACATCAATTTCATCTTGTTCTTCAAAATGACTGCATCAATTTTGCTAAAACTTCCAAAAAATATCACTGTGGGCCAGCCAGCTACCATTGAATAGCCTGGCCCAGAGTGATGGGTTAATATGTAAGCAATTGAAAATAAGATCTGAGAATGGCAAATGCTGAAAAGTTTATATTTTATCTCCAATTGTATGATAAATAAATTATTTGTATAATCCCATTTTTTCTTTATTGCATTCTTTTCTTTTTCGTTTTTTTGAGACATAGAATATAAGTAGGTACAATTAGAAACAGTACAACAGCAGAAAAATAAGTGTGATTCCTTGGATGAAAATGCTAGATGAGAGATTCTGCTTGCTTTGAGGAAAAGGACAGGTTACAAAAGATAGCTCAGAGAAAAACCAATAATTCTGGGCAGAATTAAAATGCTTTGTATGTTCAGTGTTCTAGAAAGGTAAATGGCTGCACAGAATGGGCTGAATAGATAGTCTTGACATCCCTTGAAACAATCATTGATCAGACATTGTAAAGCCTCAAACAGAGGTACATTGGTCCTGAGACAATGACAGAAAATTAGAACACATTAAGAATATTTACTTTGGCAAGACAGAAACAAAGTTTCTGAAGCAAAATATTTTTTGACACAGTTGTAGAAGTAGTTGTGTAACAGTAGAAAGCATTCCAACTAGAAATGGGATTTGTACTAATCACTGATTTCTTTGTTACCTTCTGTTTCAGCTGGTATCCAATTTTATTACTGTAACTATTCTTTAACTTAGAACTAATTGTAGATGTAGGGTGCAAATGGATTACAAATTTCTATTTCCAAATTCAAAAGAAATATCAGTTCTACACTACTGGGAAAAATAAAAATATTTCCTTGAGTAGTACTTTTGATGTAAAAGTTCTGACCCCAGGCTTAAAAGCAAAATCTTGTAGATTACAGTTACTACTTTAACATTCATGGTTTAGCAGTGTTCTGTAGAGATACACTGTTTCTTAATGGTATTCTCACCAAATTCATTCCTCGTGATGAGCAGTACATTAAAGCATAATTAGTTTCATGGAGGAGAGTGGTGCCACTCCTGAATTTAGAAGTTAGGGTCAATAAGGATCGCAGACCCCACCGCTTGCACAGTCGTTTTGCTGAATAAGTCAAGGAAAACAGATTCCATTGACAGTACGCACCACTCATTTTTAGTGGGAACTGAAGTTTTGACATGCTGCATGTTGTGTATTCGTACAGCACTCCAGAGTGGAAATCACATATATGTGACTGTTTTCATCTGATGCCTGGAGGAAATTCTGAGTTTGGGCTGCAGCAGTCATGCTGAATTAGCTGGAAGTTGAGGGAAAAAGGTTTTTAAGAGATGCACAGAAAAAACCTGGTTGAAGGCTACTGCTGTTGAAGAACGTATTTAGCCAAGAATAAACCAAAGACTGAACTGAAAGATTTAGTTGGTTAATTACAGATTAATTAGTTATAAAATGTGTAATATTTCATCAAGAAACAAAACAGTGCTCTAATTTTAACCTGAGGCCTTTGTTATTAACTATAAACCCTAGTTCTCATTAACGCAAAGCAAATACAAATGGTATTCTTCCATTACAGAGATGTAACGGGAGTTCTGAGAAATTCAGTTTCTCTTCAATGTATCCCATTTTGAGCTGAAGGACATTCCTGAAAACTTGTCTTTTACTTCGGAATGTGTTTCCGCACTGCTGTGACATTTTTCAGCTGCAGATCTCTTGTGTTGTTTTCCCAGGGAAGCTATTTCCATGGCCCGAGCGAGTGAACTGTGCAAAACAGGCCACAGAGCAGGAAAAGGAGAATGAGCGTCCGAAGGAAAACAACCACAACTATGAACAAGAATTGCAGTGAGTGAACCGGGGGAGTCTGAGGTTTTGCGACTCTCTCAAACTAGCCTTTAGAAAGCAAAAGTAGATTCAGGTCACAAACATGTTTACTTGCTAGGACGGTTTTGTGATGTGTATTTTCCTTAAGGCCCCAAGCAGGCAATTTCTGCCAAGGGGTGTATGGCAGCATAAGCAACGCCTTAGAATTCAGATTACAGTTAAGGATACCCACAGTAAGGTTTTGTAAAGGGAACTAATCACATTCTCCAGAGCAGATCTATTGCCCTTGATTCATGTGAGCTAAAATCCTTCTGAAGTCAACAGGATTATTTGCTGGAGTGGAGAAGACTCTAAAGAAAAATGAGTCGTTGATCCAAACCCTATAGACAGTCTATGGCTTTAGGTAAAGCTGATTATCTGCCCACACTGCATGTTCTGGCATTTGTAGCAGTTGACCACTGGCTATGAGAATGCAGTCACAGGAGTATCCTTTTCTTCTTCACTCATGTCTCTCCTTCTTCACTTGCATCATACCCTAGCCATAACTGATCCAGAGACCAACTTACAGACGGGTGTCTCTTTGGCTGAATAAACATGAGCTCCGGCATCTCTCTGATGAATTGCTCTGAGCTTTGCAGAGAAAGATCCACATTCGTATATAGGATCATGTCTGCTTGTCTAAAAATTCTCTGCTGTAAATCCTGGAGAGTGGAGATAAAAAGAGTATTTAAACCACTTCCATCCTGAGAGTAGGACCGTCCTATTTAGTTTCTTGGAGGTTTGTCTAGTCCAGCTGGAATGCATTCAGCTGATATGGATTTCAACATTTTTCTTGGAAACTGGTAAGAAATTCTGCTATTAGGAGAACTTTCATAATATTACACCTAAATTTCGTTTTGGTTATGTCTGCGTTTCTTTTGCTTACTTCCAGCTATGGCTAGCTGAAACTTGGTATCCATAGGGATTCCTTTTTGAGGTGGAACAGCGAGGGGAGAGAGGATACATGCACGGAGGGAAGGGTGAGGGGATCCCTTCTGAAGTTTATGAACTTGACTCCTGTAGGTCTACGGTCTATGGTGAGCAGGAGGGATGTATTTTAAATGTTGGTCTTTCTACTTCCTCTCTCCATACAGGCTGGTGTATAACACTTTGTGAGATTAAAAGAAATTGTTGCAAAAGGGTACCTGTTCCTTTTAGCCCATTCCATCTCACCTACATTCCTTAGACTACTTTCAGCATCCTACTATAAACATCGAAGTCCACCAGGGAGAAAACAGAAAGCAAGAGCAAACAACATGGCAGGTTGTTAATACTGTTTATATTCTAACTGGAATGATAGAAGAAATTGTGACATTTCTGATACAGTTGCATTTGTGGATATCTAACTGTGGATATCATATTTGATTTCCATCACATTAATATCAAAACACTGATCAAGTGAAAGCAAGCAAAACTCAAGGTGTTAGAGGACAGAAAAGAGAAAACTCTGAGGGGATGCTGAAAACAACTGAAGGTGTTTGCTTCATGAAGGAGATGGCAGTTATGTTGTAAGAAGAAGATTATTCCAGGAAAAAAATGAGCTTGGTAGTCCCTGTTCTCTCAAAAATGCAAGAGCAAACTGACTTTCAAAGAAATTGAAAGGCAATAAATCTAAAACTGCAAAAAGAGATGCTCTTTCCCACTGCACGTAATTGCATTTTAGAACGCACCACTACAAAATGCCACTGCATTAAGATACTGAGTAAAAGTCCAAAAGGATTATTATTTTTTGTTATGAACACTAAGGATCCCACCCTGTTATGTTTACTAGAATAAAACTGTGTTGAGCCCACAATTTGTATTTGAATTTTAGAAAATGCTGTCAGAGACAAGAGAAAATAACTTCTTGTCAGTGATTTTTTCTTTCTGGAATTTTTTTTTTTACTTAAAACTGTGTTCTGTCGGTAATTTTTATTATGATTTGAAAGAATGACTACTTTTGAGTAATAAGAATGCTGCATTGCCTGAGATGGAAAGAGTCTATTGCTGTCCATACATCCTGAAATTTCTCTTTCTATATTGCTTCATCATTTCCCCCCCTCTTTTGGATGCTTTGTTCATCAGACAGTTACCTCTTTAGATTTGGGTTTGATTACAAATGTTAGCATTACTTCAAAAGACCTTTTAACTTTATGATCTCTTTGGTTCCACTTTTCCCTAAAGCCAGCGGGTTTCCAGCATTTGAATACTCCAGTCTAGGTCTTCAGTTATTCTTATTGCTGTTATAGTTTTTTTCATTTTATATTAGACTCCAACAGAGACTAGGCCTTCAGTGTATTAGGTATGATATAACCAATCAGTTGGATTTTAAGAATTTCTTTATTTATTTTGAAGGCAAAATTATAAATTTAATTATTATAAATTTTGCCTCCTCTAAAAGTATTACAGATCTGCTTGCCGCTTCCTTTGTCTTTGAAAAGCACCCTGAAATAAATTCTGTGGAGTGTTTGGCCCTTTGGTCACAGGTTTTGTTCCATCCAGGCTGGGTTTGAGCTATGCTGAAGAGACAGTGGTGTTGTACCACTAATACCAGCATTGGAAAATACGATTGTATTGCTTCTGGCACCTGAGTTGGCTTGTTTGGAACAAGCAGGGATCTCTCTGCCCGGTAGTACATTATGCTGTGCGCAAATAACCTTTATGCTGGTTTAAAAGGGATTTCATTCAATGGAATTATTGATAGGTAGTTATTAGCCGTGTTCAGTAACGAGGAATTGTTGTGATATGCCCATTTTAGGCACGGATGGTTTGGCTCATAGCCTCCCTGGCCTCAAGAAGCCTCAGTTTCTGCTTTTCTCTATTTACAAGGTGCACTCAGTTTTCAAAGACGCTCAGCTCCATGAAATGTCAGGCGGGTCTCACAGCGCAGTCCATCTCGCCTTTCACGCATAAGGCCTTGAAGGCGGTGACAAAATGGTCTCCAGCAGGGCCGGAAGAACCCACGTACATAGTCCACTGAGGTCTGCGGAGGTCATTCAGGATCGGATCTCTATATAGGAGTGACAGAGCTTTTTATAAACTTCAGAAGAAAGAATTAAGGTTTCCACAAAAGTCCAGAAGCCACTTTCACTGTGAACTAACAAAAAGTATATTATATAGCTGACATTTTAATGGGCTTACTATTTTGGACACGAGGATGAAAATGATGCAGTTCTTCCATTTTCCCTTTTTCTAGCCTTGCATTGGTTACAGTGTGGTAAGCAGTAGACCAGAGCCTTTTCTGTGTAAAGTGGTGAACATTCAAAGACCTACCACATGAAGTCCCAGTCCTGCAATCAGACATGCGGGGAGAGCTTCCCATGTGTCCAGAGGCCCACTACAGCCAACAGAAACATCAAAGATGACTTTTGAAGGTATAAGCTCAGAAACTGAGACAGTTTTACTGTGATATTTTCCTTCCATCAAAATGCAGACATGATTTATATTTCTTTTTTCATTCACCTCTTTAATTGTTAGTATTGTTAATTATTTAAAATGTACAAAAGGTTCTAAAATATGACATAAGAGAAGTGATATAAAAATGTGTTTTAATTCCTAATATAGAGGATTATAATTATGTGATTCTATGATTTTTTTTTCCTTCCCTGATGTTTTCCAGAATGTGCTATAAAAATAAAAACTTACCACTGTCTCCTGGCATGTGGTAACATGGTACTGGCTTTCTTTATTTTTCTTTTCCGGCCAATTCAAAGTCACTATTTTGAAAAATCAAAGTCTTTTTTATTTATCTTCCTCTGGATCACTTTGTCCGGAGTAAGTGTCCAATATCAACAAAGAAGAGACGTAGTAACTTAGCGTGTCCCTTTGTTCCCTCTGTGAAAAACGGCAGCACTATACGTCTTTGCTCCCACTGGCTGCATGACTGTCAGACATCAGCATACCAGCATTTTTGGAGTAACTTTCTCAAGCGCGGTTCGTATTTATACAGACTAATTTATGTGTAACAGAGGACTCTTACAGTAAAGGAAGTAGAGCTCCTGAATAAACCAGCGTCTCCTCTCCTACAGAAAGCTGGAAATAGGAGCTAGCAGAGGCCATTTTATCAGTGGTAGCTTATAGAAAACAACATAAAACTAAATCAAACTGCTTCTTTTTATTGATATCTTCCTGCTGGAAAGGTGTAGAAAATCATGGCATTTCAGGCCCTTAAAAAATGTACGTATGTTATGAAAACTAAATTCACAAAAGGAAGGAAAAACAATGCTATGACCAGGCAGTGAAAAATGAGATGGTATAAATGTCATACCTTGCAATATACAGTACAGCAAGCTGTTACATACTGTGTCACCTCTGGTAAGACCAGAGCTGCTTCTTCATCTCGAGTGCCTAAAAGGGCTAGTCTTAGTGGTGGTTCCCATTACTGAGGTTCCCTAAGCACAGAGATTTGGGTGGGACAGTGCAAAACCGTGCACATGCCCATTCTCAAAAACTGCCCCAAGAACTTCCAGTTTCAAGAGGTCTTAATTTGTTGTCGTGGAGAGGGCTTGAAATTCAAACACTTGATTAAGTCATTAGCAATTATACATTAAGAGGTTTTGTAGTAATCATAACATACAAATAAGACTTTAGGCTTTAAGTGTATGTTATTTTTATTATACTGTAACTAATTTACCATTATGATTCCTTGTGACAGATTGTTTTCTTCTCTGAGTGACACAGCCATCGCTAGCATTTCCATTACACTAATATTCTATGGGCCAATTATTGATATTGACATCGCAACCTTTTTGAAAAAAGTGCCATTCATGAGTTCATGCCATTCATTTTCCTAGAATGAGTTAATTTTTTTTTACCATTGACGTGTCAATTACTTGAGTCTCCATTGATTACCCAGTTCCTGTGGATACTGCTGTCTGTCATCGCCGCTGAACACTGATTACTATTCAAGAGCCCGTCATACCATAGAATATTTTTGTAAAACCAAACTGGTTCGCTTCAGACACACAAGACCTAGGAATTCAAATGGCCAACCCCAGTCTCCAAGAACTAAACAAACCACACAGCTGAGCTGTGGAAAACCCTGCAAACCAAACAACCAACTCAGTATACACAGCAAGACGAAAAGTCTCCCAGACACAGAGCCAGGACAACCAGCTGAGAGCAGCTATTGCTAAACAGGAGAGCATGCAGGCAGGAGCTGATTAAATTAGTGAAAAGTAGGCAAAACTGTTTAAGATAAAGTGGGGCTTAGCACAGCAGTGACGCAGTCTGAATGACTTGCTCTGCAAAATGCTCCGCGTTGCCAAGGTGCTGCTTCTTTTTGCCCTCAGAGCTGGTGGAGCTGGAACTCTGCAGGGAGCGGGCAGAGAGGTTGGTGTGAGGACAGCAGGAAGTCTCAGTCGGAGGTGTTCCCCAGGCATATACCAGCGCCCTTGGGAAGAGCCCCGCTTCTCTTGGTCGTAGCACCACCATCTCGCAGCAACAGTTAAGTTTACCAGCTTCCTCAAGTGCCTGCCTGGCCTGATGCTGAGCTCCGGGATCATCCCACAGTGTTTTCCGGTGTTGGTGCTCACCTGGGGCTAGAAAACCTGGGGAGCAAATGAAGAATAAGATGTCTGGTGTGTGTGAGTGGCTGCAGAGGAGGCTGAAGGAGGAGGGCAGAGAGCTGGATTAAGTGCTGCCTGTTACCTCGAAAAGCCTCAGAAGGGAATGGTTGCAAGGATTAAAAATTAATGGGATTATTTTAACAAATGACGTTTTTGAGAAGAATAACAGTAGTAAGTTCCAAGCAGAAATGTCTGTGAGACTGTGAAACAATTTCCAAAGTAAAATGGTTCCCAAAGATCCCCTGTTAAGAGTTATTTCAAACTAGTTTGGACAAGACACATGTATACAGAGAAGAACTAATCTGTAAAATAATGGAAACAGTTTCTTACTTACTAGAACAACTACCTTGAAAACAAAACAAAACAAAAAACCCTATGTCAGACTGAAAAAAAAATAATCCAGTTTTAAGTTCTTGTTTGTGCTGGAGGTCAGTATCTCTTTACATTAGTAACATTCAGATTCCCATTCTTTGTGAGGATTCTGCAGACCAGCAAGTCAGTGTGAGACATTTTGCAAAATATAGTGAGTTCCTAAAAACTACGGTGTGCATCATTTCTTGTGGCCAGCACATAACTTTGTACAAATAACTGTCACATTAGCACAACAAGTATACTACTCTGTCACATGTTGAAAGACTCTTGAGAAGCCAATCTCATTTGCGATGTGGTACTTGTTTGCTCTACTCTTTTGACAAATTTGATTTAACAGCTTAAGGAAAAAGGCAATACTCATGTCCAGATTCTTTCTTTAAGAATCTCAGAAAAGAATCAGAATATTAAGGTAGCTGTTTCATGGAAATTCCAGCACTTCTCATTGTGTAACTTTAATTCTAACACTTCTGGGGCTGTTCTGCACTTTAAATTCTTGGTAATGTAACAAGAATTTTAATTGGGTATAATTCAACCAGAACTAATCTGGAATAGGTTTCCATAGTGCCTAGGAGCTACATGTGTTTTAATGTACTTGCCTAACAGAACGTCTTGGTTAGAAGGGAAGCACCTTCAAGCCCCTTTCTCAGATGGATAACTGAGGTCCAGAAATACCACCAGTAACATTAGGCCTGGGAATATCTGATTATCACAACCTTGTTAATTGAAAGTCACTAATATTATCACTTACAAGCCCAGAATGAGGAGAAAACAGACGCCCAGTTCTTACAGTAAAAGCATTGGGCTTTTCATTAGGCATTTATTTTCCATATATGCTGCTTTGGAATGGGTGTCTTCATGTCTTTTGCAATACCTTATGTCTCTAAAGCATTGTAAGGAAAAATAAAAATTCAGACCCATATGTTCCTTAGGTGCCTCTGAGGTTAAGCTGTAGTTGAGCAGGAATTGGCAGGATTGCAGTCTCGGTCACAGGTACTTAAAACCTCCCTAAGTTCCATTTTAATCACATAAGCCCTTTTCTAGATCTAGGCTTAATGTCTAAATCCCTCTTGGAAATTTTATCCTAAGAGAATGTCCTGAGGTCATGCAGAAAACCTATGAGAGAAGGAACTGAAATTAGGTAATGTCCTCAGATAATGCTTTGCCTCTCTGAATAACCTCCCCAAAAAGTTGCTTTGTGTTGTAATATGCTAATGGTGATTTTTGGTGCTCTAAAATGTATCAGAAAATCATTAGCAAACTACCTATTTTCAGAGCAGATGAAAGATGCCTTTCAAAAGGGTAAAATATTTATATCCAAAGGGGATGGGAGGGATGGGGAAGGGAGGAAAATGCACAATTCCAGATCATTTAGGGCACATTTGCTTTGTGTGAAAATCACAGCGAGGAGGTCGGGTGGCATCAGGAGCGGTGGATTTAGGATGTCTCAGCATGAGATATTCACTGTGGCTGTCAGGGAGCACAGTGGCAACTGTGAATGAAAGGGGAGGTGAGAGGACTATCTGGAGCTGGACCGCAATATTAAAAAGGATGATGGCTTCCGTGGTGCACATAGCAAAGGGAGTATAGAGCAACATTGTTCCCCTTCCCTGAATAGGAGGCATGGCTGAACACAGAGAATGAGCAAAGTCACTCGCTATAATTACAAAATATATTAGATGTGGTTTATGTCTCCTTTCAACTAAATTAGTGTAGCATTCTTGATACTATATGGTAAGAACACAGAAATTATATAGTCCTTCACTGAGGACAACATAGCGACGGCGCTTGGTAGTTTTATGGGTAAGCAAGCTGAAAAGAAAACGCTTGGACTCTGCTGACGTGTATTGTTCCTGCCTTAGTGAAGTCAATGAATGGTGACAATTGCAATGCTTGAAGATTTTCCTTCTCTATCTAAATAATCTG
Source organism: Chionis minor (assembly GCA_013398295.1). Taxonomy (NCBI): domain Eukaryota; kingdom Metazoa; phylum Chordata; class Aves; order Charadriiformes; family Chionidae; genus Chionis; species Chionis minor. The sequence continues at coordinate 357,397 of VZSF01001517.1, forward strand.
TGTTTATGAAAACAGCCCCATAAATCTAACAGTAGCTATCCCATTAGCTATCTCACCTAACACCAAGAAATTAGAATCAATTCATTTCAATGCTGTATCTGCATAAAGTTGCTTAGTCTTCTAGTTGTGTGAAATTGTTTCTAAAACTTATAATTTTATGTTGCACGCTCAATTAATGTGGAAAATGCCATTACTGTGTTTAGGTTTTGCCAAAACTTCATTAGATTCAGCTAAAAGCTGATGCCAAGTAATAACATTATATTGGGGGAGGGGGAAGGAAGTTGTAATAGTTTGGTTTAAACAAAAAGGGGAATGAATTGATTTTCATATTCTTTATTAAATAAAGCTTCTTAAAATTACTTTTAAATGTAGCCTGGGGATTTTATACCTTTAATCTTTCTTACTCACATCCTTTTCTTTCCAGTCCTGTGTATGAAGCCATAAACACTCTTTTATTAGAGAGGGGGAAACAAGTAAAAAAAGGTGCAGTTAAAGCAGCTTTTGCATGCTTGTTTGCTCTCAGATCTCTGAAAAGTAGCTTTTAAAATAAAGCAGAAAAGATGGCTGTCTGACATGCAGGGAAGATTTATCATTCTTCAAATACATTTTAATGAATGTGAAGGGTTTTAAACTCTCTCTCCCTGACTGTACAGCTTGCTATTCCGTTTGAACACAGTTTAATTTCTATAAGCATCCAGAAGCTGCTGAGACTCTGAGACTGCTAAAACAATTACAAACATACCCTGACTTGTGATACTACAGGGGGGGAAAAAAATCTAATTTTATAAGGAAATCTGTTCCAGTATCTAAATTTTGTCTTTATTAGTGGCTTACTGGATGAGATCACAGGTCAATAGACACAGGGACCAAAGTAAAGGCTCTCCGCTCCACGCTTCGCCTGATATACTATTTGAAACTTCAAAAAGACGCATGCTGAACACATCAAAGTTTAGGGGTTTTTTTAATACAGTAAAGGTATATAATAGAGCTTTTGTGTTTTCTCCCAAAAGTTAATAAGCATCCTGAACTTTTAGCATAAACAAAATCCTCACATTAATTCAGTTGGGCAAATTGAGCAAATCCAGTGTTGTGACATGAAACAATCTCTTGTTCTCATCAGATGGAAATGAATATCCTGGTATTTTAGGTGCAGGGGCCTGAAAATGTCAGAGCAGTTTATGCACGTGGAAAGGTATCAGGAGGAAGTATCATCAATAAAGAAATCAGTGGACTGATTTCTTACTAGACTTGGTTTTATCGTTTCCCCTTGCTTTCAGATACGCAGCAGGGCATGCGCCGTGCAGGCCGGCATCCCAAACAGTGCATGCTTCTTCCTGCAAAGTCAGGCGGGCCAGTGAGGAACGGTGGAGAGTATCTTATTGCACTGCCTCAGGTTCGGTGGTGGCACTTTATTATCCAGCTGACACGACATGTCATCATGACACAACGTGTACATGGCTTGATTGAGCAAATGTGAAGAGACTTCCCCAAGAGACCGGGGAAGTGCGACAGCTCTGCATCCGCCACTCCTCCACTCCTCCTCCCAGCTGCTACAGCCGTGGGTAGTTGAAAGCTTGAAGGCTGGTGAAAGATGAGGTTCATGTGGACAGCTTGCGGTGAAAAAGGGACGGTGTGAAATTATTTGAACTAGTGATATAAGACAGCAGAAGTGCCTCTGCTTCAGCCTCGGCTAGCCTTTCAGTTTGAGGCGGAGAAGTTATTAAATGCTTCAAACCACAGTTCACAGGTACTCTAAGCCTGACTGACCTGTACTACTCTGGCAATGCCAGAGGGTCTTAAAATTATTTACTTGCTCTACAGTGCATTAGTGCAAAAAAGAATCATCTCCGTACTCAACTTCGCACCCAACAGCCCTAACTGTGGGACCAAGCCAGGGGTCTAAAACCACAGTAACACAAATATGTAGTAGCAACAAAATAGACATCAGCTAACTCAGTGTGTTGGGTCCTTCTGGATGAGAGTAACTATAGGAGCAATCGGAGAGAGGGAATCTATCATTCGACCTAGATAGCAGTAATCCTTTCACATTTTGGGTCAAGGACTGTATAAGCTGTTGGAAAGAATGATTGAAATATTGGTCAAAGGATGTAAATAAAAAATTTTAAAAAAATAAAATAAAAGCAGGGAAGGAGTAAGTCACCCACTGACTGACATTCCATAAATACTTCTCTGGGTCTCTTTCTTCTTCCTGCAAGATGACACAAATGATACTCTTCAAAATTAAATCCCTCTTTCTCCCGACCCTGGCTGCTTCTTTCTTGTCCCCCATGAGTTTACAAGAATGCTTGTGAAACAATGAACTGGGTGGTGACTGGTGTGGTTAGAGGTAGCCATCTCTTCTGAATAGCTGGGTTTAACCTAAGTAACTCCCAAACCTTCCTGCAAAGGCAGGAGTTGGAAAGAGGATTTGCATCTCCAGGCAGACAAAAAGACAGAACTTCTCCTTTTGCCTGAAAGTGCTAGGGAGATGAGGCGTTTGTTACTAAAGTTACCCTGATGTCAAAAATTTCACAAGATTGAAAGCACAAAGAAACAAGGATTGGACATTTCCTTGAACAGTATATTTCTGTAAAACTTTAATAGCATGAAAATATTTTTTAATTAAGTACAGAGAACTTGTGAATTGATGACCGTTTAGGCACCATCGCATGAGCCATCCTTAACAAGCAAAAATGAGAGGTAAACTACCTTAGGAACAAACTATCCTGTAAATACTTATTGCTCCTATAGGGTTTGTGCATCTTCCTTTGAAGCAGGTGGTACGGGTCACTACTGCAGAGCAAACCAGGTGATGCTGTATGGCCATTCTGCAATTTCCAGCTACAAAACCCAGCTGCCATAGATGCTGGGATTGCAAATGTTATACGGCATGTGCCCACATGCTAGAGATTTTCCAAGTGTGTATTCAAATGTTCACACCTCCAGTGCCCTTCAGAATTAGGTATGTCTACAAGCGAGCATCTGGGAGAAATTTAGCTGCAAATCTGGCAAGAAAAGTGGTGATCCCACTGTCAAAAGGGAGGCTGTGTGCCTCCTTTTTCTCCCTGTAAATGGAAATGTGGTGCCCCCTACAAATGCCTTGTCAACTCACCTCCCACTTCCAGCCCAAAAGCTCAGTTGTGCTTCTCATCTTCACCAGTGTTGAGCTTTAACAAAGCAGGTTTCTCTTGCAGCATGTAGAAATGTATTTTTATGATCCCAGGAAGAACTCTGTGACGCACACACAGATGTTCAGGGAGAATTTGACTGACATTGTTGGCAGATATTACAGAAATCTGGGGTTCCTTACCCTGCTGACACAAATATTCACTGCTTACTGATGGCCTCCATGTGTAGATTTCCCTCTGAATTGTTTTGTTAAAAAAAATCCCCAGCTATCAAAAGAAGGGGGGAAAAGAAGCAAAGAAAAAAGAAAATGCAGTATAGTGATAAAAGCAAATGAAGCACAGGCTTGAGCAGTGAAATGGTTAATTAGGAAGCAGTTACAAAAAAAGATCTCTGAAGTTATAGTGAGCTGAAGAATGCCTTCTTTCTGAAGGATGAAATTAAGTTGTGTTAGACCATCACTTTGATTTTACCGATCTAACTAAGGAAGAGGTATTATTATTTTCATAGTAGAGGTTGATCTACTGAATTACGCATTGCTGATCTGTCACTCAAAGTGACAACATAGACAAGGGATCTTCTTTGATCTTGAGACAGTTGAGGTTTCAGACAGGAGTCCACAGGGAAGACAAAGTTCATTTTTCAGACCCTGAACCTCTGAACATCCACTGCAAAGGGAAGAGGATATTACAGTGCATATTTGTAAATCGTCAGTGAAGGCCATTGATTTGCCTCCTAATAGCTATTATGATAAGAATCTGGTAAAGCTTAGAAGCCAATTACCAATTGCATTACTACCATTACATCACAGTTTAACTTAATTTACCAACAGTTTAAAAATAAAGCAGTTAGTTCTCCACATAGGCTAGGCTGCAGATCTTAGCTCATTTATACCAAGATCTGTCCTTTAAGTTCACTGTAGTTATGCTGATTTACAACATTTGAAGATGCAGCCCTCTAACAGATCACTCATTATACAACATTGCAGATGATACTTGAAAATATAGGGGCTTATTCAAAATCAGAGGTAAACAGTTTTTCCACAAATATTTGGATGATAAAGAGTAAATGAGATTGTTTGGAAATGAGGCAGCAGATTTATCAAGGCAGTCCATTTAAAACAGTTGGTCAATTTAGCCTTGGATCCTGATTCAAAGCATCAGGAGTTGCTATGTAGTTTTCCATTCTGCTGGCGTTTGCAAGCAAATATTTATACGAGAGCCTCTTGAAGTGTGAATGTATTACTGACAGCATATGAAATAAAATAGAAGCTATCTGAACTCTTGACAGTTGGTTTTTTTCAGCAAAGTTTGTAGAATATTTTTAACCTCTGGCATCTTAAGTGTCAATTTGATTTTCATAATGTAAATAGCAAACAATGGAAGAAGTGCACAGCCCTGGGTTTCCACACAGGATGTGTAAACCTGTTTATTCCCTGACCGCTGACATTTCTGTTTACCTGCTAGCACAAATTAGTAACTGTAAGCATGTACAATCACTCGCATTTACATGTAAGCTTTCACAATTGCAATATCCAAACAGGTTTTCCTTAGCCCAGTGCTTACTCACGGAGACTTTCAGCCACGGTCCGGCTCCCAGAGGTGAGCAGCTGGGGCTAAGTCAACACAAAATCAGTGTTTCTATTCACCTCATGTTAAATGGTAAGGAAATCAGCGTTTGGAGAAAAGGGACATCTCCAAAATGAAGAGGAGCAGCTGTGGCTCAGGCCGGGGAAGTGCAGTGGAGGGGAAGAGGAAGGGGCAGTGGAGGTGTTTGCGCTGTGCTTGGGGCTGTCACACTGGTCCAGGCTCTCAGCAGCACCCTGCCCAGTCCACCTTTTCTCCGTGATGTGGGCTGGTGGTCGCTGTGAATCAAAGGAGGTTCTGCTGAAAGGCCGCTTTTCAGAAACAAGGAGGAGAGGAAACCCACGCAGAAAATCCATGCAAGAAGACCTGTGAAAAACATTAAAATGGGATAAAAAAGCAAAACAGTAGAATGATGATGCATATTTCTGTACCCCTATTATTTCCTGTCTGTCTTCTACCACAAGACTAGAAGGATATAGTATTTTGAACCCATGTTACCAGCCTGTGTTTCAGTAAACGAACAAACATATTCTCTTAATTCCAACATGCACATCACTAAGCCATTGCTGCACAAATTCATTGTGAGAAAGCAAAAACTCTGTAAGAGCACAGAAGCAGCTTTTTCATGCAAACTGTGCTCTGGCTACCCCAAAAGATGGAGAACTTTCAAAAGGACAGATGCTGAGTTCCCTAAGCTCCCACTCTTTTTCTGTTATGTTTTTATACTGGTTTTTTTATAACTTTTTGCTTGAAATGAGCATCAGGCTGAGCTCTGCACTTTGCAGTCTAGGCCTCGCACCTGATCAGCACCAACATCTCCCACCCAGCCCCCTGGTCCCTCAATGGATGCAATCCTCTGCTCTATTTTCTCCTGGTCTCTTGTGCTGTCAGTAGCTGAACCCAAACTCTTTACCTGGATTTTCAGTCATCCCATTAAAAGTCATTTAAATATATTGTAGATGCAGAAATTTCTCTTCTTGGGGAGGTTTAGAAACATCCTTCCTGCTGCTCTGGGCCAACCAGAGGGTATGAGCACCCCACATCAGTAGGACTATGGGCCACAGACCTTTTCCACTTCATATTTCTGCAAAAATAAAGAGCCCCTTCACACACGCTGGAGAAAACTCTTAATAACTGGATGCAAAACATGTTTTGTTTTTCTCTCAAAGGAGTTCAGTCTCAAATGTACTAAGACAACATTCACATTTCTTCTGAGTTTTAAGAGGGATAAAAGGCAGTATTTACAACTTTTGCCATGGAGCCAGTAGAAGACATGAAAAAAATAAACAGTCTCTGGTGGGTGATGATGCCTGGATGGATCCAGCAACTGCCTGTGGATGGGGTCAGACAACCAAAGGGCTTCTTTACCACTGCCCTGTTTTGCTGGAAGCCAAAAGCCACCATCCAGGTGGGAGGCAGTGGCCCGAGGTGAGCAAGGGCACCCAGGCTCAGCGTGAGGACACGGTACAATGTCCCTGGGAGGGGGTCATGACTCCACACCTCCAGCAGCGTCCCCTGCCAGCTCATCCACAGAGTGGCCTTGGCAGACGGCTCACGGGGGTTATTTAGGTGCATTTCTGTCTGGGGTAAAGATCTTGCCGTGGCAAGAAACAGACTTCGCTTTGGTAATGATGTGAGGAGGCAATAGGAAAAAGCAGGATAAAATAGTAAATGTTGCTTTAGCAGAGGGAAGAAATGGAGTGCGGGGCACTCCACCTTGCATGGCAAATGTCCTTCAGCATCCCAAAAGGCGAATTCTCTCCCCCTTTGACTTTATTGTTCTCTAGTCTGAGCGAAAAAGGTATTTGTGCCTGTTATGTTACATGACAGTGCGCAACTTGCTGATAAAGCCAGGGCTGATTTGAAAATACTGTTGAGGGGATTTTCAAAAGCACTCAATTTTTGCTAATGCTGTTCCTTCTGATGGCAATGAGATTTGCCATTGTAACCAGAAGGACTGCCCTTTACTCCTGTGGGAGAACTGTTAAACCAGGAGTGAATACATTGGCAAATCCCAGCTGCAGGTTCTCCGTGCCTGTCAGTTCTTTATTTAGCAGTGAAGAGACATAAATATGTCTGCTGGAACTGCCTAATCATTTTCCCCTGCTCATCTGGCTGATTTCTGTGGGAAGACTACCCAGGTTTGTGTCGGTGGGTGAAGGAGACCTCTGTGTTCTTTGCATTCAAGCCAAGAGGCAAGGCTTAGAGCACAAGAAATGCTGCATTAAATAAGAAAAAACACTGTGATAAACAGCATCTAAAACTCCTTACGTCTTGATTCATCTTTGTAATGGAGGACGATGTTTGACCTCCATGGTTACACCCAATGTCTTTCATAATAAAAGCAGCTGGTTCTGCACTGCTCCCAGATAGGTATAGGCCTGCTATATCCTGGTTTAACCCACTATGGCCAAGAGTGAATTAAATCCTCAAACAAAATGAGATTTTTATTTGCTGTGACGTTTAGAATCATCTTTTAAAAATGCAATTTAAAGATCTGTGTTATCATTTGATTCCAGGCATTGATGCTTTTTAAAGTAGTTAAAAATCCTGCATAAAATTGAAAGAATTAGCAACATTTTTATCCCTCTTTTAATGTGAAGGTTTCTGTGCTAACATATTGAAAATTTAAGCTACTACATAGAAGGTATGCTTTTAGTTCTCCTACTGTCCAATTTTGCATTTCTGAACATTTTTATGTTTGAGCTTAAATTTAGTACGTTTTACAGCTCTTCTTTTTGTAACAGATTACATCAAACTTCAGTTAAATTACTTTTGGTCTTTATGTGCATTTTGGATATATGGTGGCACACCTTGCAGGTATTTGAGAAAAGAGACATTTAGCAAACATGTTTCACTGCTGTGACTCAGCAGCCCCACGTGCTTACTTCACCTGCCATGCCTTCTCAGGACTTGCAATGAGGTCTGATGAGATGCTTCCTTCGATCCAATGCTGCAGCGCAGTGGGTGAGATCTTTCAGAATGCTTTTTGTTGACCATCCTATGATATATCTACTTAGAAGGTGAGATGGTACCTTTTCCAGTGAGAGGTCCCAGCCTTGTGGTTCTCCCATTGCTCTTCCATCTCCCCCTGAGTGCTCCTGAACTTCAGAGCACACTACAAGTACATGGTTTTGGTTCAATACTTGTTTGAGTTTGTAGCTCATTGATGATTAAGATTTTCTATCAGTGCTAACAGCAGAAAGAGATCTTCTACAGAGACTGATTTCTCTTTGCTTCCTTTCAGAACCTGCAGGCAATCATGAGATGATCTAGATCGGACAGAAATCCTGATTTCATGTCCTGGAAGTACCCAGCAGTACAAGCCTCTAGCGCTATGGTGGCCTGCTGCTTGTGGAAAGCCAGAAGGAGAAGCGCCAGGAAAGAGACAAAACAATAATAGTGCACAATGCAGAACTGGCAGAGAGGCTGAGAAGAACAGATGAAAGAAAGAGAGCAGAAAAGGTCCCGTGTTGTAGTAGGCAACACAGGCCTCCAGCAAGGACCCTGCTGAGGGACACAGGGAGCGTGAAGCTCCTAACACTGTCGGGGCTTACGAAGGGAAGAGGTATGAGGACAGTGACAGAGCTGAGTGACCTCTTTGTATGCACCAGAAAGTTACCGTGGCGGTTGAGGTGGGGAATTGGCAGGACAGGAGAAGGCTGCACTTTTCAAGGACTCGAAGGCAGGTCAAATGTAATCACGCTAGGCTTGTAAAACTGCCCAGCCCGTGGGTGCAATGATGGGGCTCTTGTCTACAGGAGTGTTCCTTCTAGCGGCTGCAGGTGTGCGGCCCCAGACATGACATGGTGTGCATTCCCAAGCCAAGCACTGTTTCCCCGGTGCAGGTCTCCCCTTCAGTGCATAACCTCTGCACTTGCATGCGTGGAGCCATCATCTTCTGAGGGCCTCTTGGGAGGCAGCTTAGTGAGCCCAGAAATTTTGAGTGGGGTTTGAGCCAGTACTATTCTCTTATTCTAGGAGAAGCCCAGAGACTTTTGAATACCACATTTGTTGCTTCCTACAATGGCTGGCAGTGGGGTACAACTGAATAAATGAATAGAATTATATTTGATGAAATACCATATGACTTCTCATCACTGAATTGATCTACTGTCCTTCTGAGTGGCTCTCTATGCATTTTTATAATCCCTGCACAGTGTTTGGGTATTACAGTGACAGACACTTTCGAAACATTTCTAGCTAGGTCACAGCTGGGAGTCATGGCGCTATGGTTCTGCTTAATGAAGTGCCTATTCTTATTCATGAGAGCCTATTGTTGAGATTAGCAGATTTTAAAAAACTTTGCTGCCACAATATCTACTGACCAGAAATTTTCCTCTGAAAAATCTTATGACCCTCAGTCATCACCTTAAAAGGATCCTACTTACTTTGGAAAATCTCATTATCTTCTATCTGTATGTCCAGTTGGTGAGAACCGGGATGTGGCAATAGGACTTCAAAAAGTCCTTTCTCAAAGAGACCTTCCAAGATCCTACAAGGTAGTGTCGTGGCCCTGGGCTGAGAGATGTCTGCTGGAGAATCGAGGCTGCTCTGGAAGTTAATCTGTTCTAGAGTGCTGCAGCCGGGCTTCCTATTCCAGTAGCAGGCACCAAGATCCTTTGGATGTCACCCCCAACAACTTGCTTAGGGAGCAACATCTGCATCCACTTTGAAATCAAGTTTTTCTGTTGCATTTCTGGCTAGTAACAACAGGAATTAACATGGCGTGCTTTCATCTTGAAATCCTGGAAGGGCTTGTTCAAACATCAGTGAAATATAGCCACACATACCATTTAAATATAGCAGTGAGTTTTTCTCCAGCAGCACTGTATAAGAGTCCTTAGGAGAGGAAAAGAAGAGAGGAAAAGAGAAATGACTTCCCATTTTGGAAGCAAAGGGTGAATCATTTGAGGTAGGAAGGGTATCATTAACTAGTTTGGGATATGTCCAGGGCTATGTGTATGCAGTAAGTCACTGCACAGAGGCAAACAGTGGCAAGCTACAAGTGGGAGGAAAAAAGAGGAAGAAAGAAAGAAACTGCTGGCTGAAATATGGACCCAAATTATTGTTTTCAAAAGAATACGCCAGAGATCGACTTGGTAGACAAGAGCAGGAAGGATTTGGCGCAGAGAAGAGAACAAATACTGACTTGTGGACATAAAGCCAACTCTCAGCTTGCCTTCTGAGAAAAATCTTATGTAAGCTGAGCTCAGCACCTACAGGACTTCCAGCTATTCCAGGGAAAACCAATCTCTCCCTGCATATACAAACCCTTTCTTTACTCAAACATCCAAAAATGCAGTCATCATGCTGTTGTGAGGAAAATGAGGTGCTGCTACTGCAGTAGCTAGCAAAACCTTTATCCCCTATGACATACATCAGCAGAATATACACTGTCTTTGTATTATCATATATTTGAGTCAAATTCATTAAATAGTATAGTCGTTTAGACTGTGTCAGCTATGCCTGTTTAATGAATCCCACAGTCAGACAGTTGTGCGCATGGGCGATGGCAGAATGCCACTGCATTCCCACAAAGGGAAAAGCAGCTATTTTTAAAACGTGTGAGATTAAAAACTCTGCATTGTAAATTTTGGTACCTTTTTATTTATAAACTTTTAAAGTACAATGAGTTCAACTGCAAGAAAGGAATCCATATTGAAAGAAAACTGATGAATACATTTAAAACCCTTCTAAAATAAATGTCTTCATGTATGTATACACAGACATACCACTACATCTGTAATATAAATGTATAAATAAAAGCATAGCTATTTTTCAGATTAAAGGCATCTGTGGCAAAGGCTCTTGGCTTCCTGCAAATTTCTTAATCACTTGAGTTTCTTTCCACAGCAAAATATTTTTCAGGTAGCTGGAGTCTAATAAATGTATTTTCTAAATGAAAGGAATAGCTTTGCAAAGCCCATAAGGCTACAGCAAGTAGGCAACTCATGCAAGTATTTTGAATAGCTGAAGAGAATTGTAATATCTCTGACATTAAAGAAGTTCAGTTCACAGTCTGGAAATCCCTTCACTGAGCTAGAGAGGTGGGGGTTTTTTTAAGGCCATCATTTTTCTTTCAGGGTCAATCCAGCTGCGGTGAAGAATGTAACCCAAATGTGTTCCTGAAACGTCCAGGAATGCAAATACAGGAGTGTGGATGAGTGGCTGCAGTGTTGAAGCAGCGCTAACCCCAGTTGCCAGTGTCCCAGCATGTGCTATTTGCAGCCGAAAGTGCAGGCAGTTAAATCCTTCTGTAGTAAGCCCAGAGTGGGGCAGCATCAGACGTTGAAGTCTATCCGTTAATGAGGAGCTCAGATAATTGTGTTCCATAGAAGATAACAAGCAAGAGAAATCTTAATACGCATTGAGAAATGGCCTCTGGCTGCCTATGAGTAGAAATACTGAGGTTTTTCATCTTAGCGTGCCTACAAGCTAGAGCTGGCAGTGCAACCTATCTGAGTTTTCATTTTCATGTGCGTCGTTAAATACAGGCTTAAGCAATGCTGCAGTGTCATTTCCAAGGTAGGGCACCCACTGAAGACAAATGCTCCGTGTCTCTCTTTGTCCTACTACTGCCATCTAGGGCAGGATTCAGGTGCCTAAAGCTAGTGCCAGGGGGATGCCTTAAGGTAGTCAAGATACCTGCCTAGGATGAGGAAAGTCATGTAGCAAGTCTGCAGCAGGTTCTGGCTAGCCATCTTTATTTCTGTTGGGCCAGAGATGCTCTTTGCAACTGGGGGAAGGGGGAACTCAGGGCAGAAGCCTAATTTTGGAGAGAGCTTACAGCTAGTTTGCTCCTACACCTTGCAATATCACTGTCTGACCCCCTCCTGCTCTGCAGGACTCCACAACCGGTACATGCTGGTGTGTCCTGCAGCGTCCCCCATCCCCTCCGCAGCCCACAGTCCAAGGCCTTGATCGCTTCTTTCTGGTGGAGCCAAAGGGCCTGGCCAGAGCCGAGCAGAGTCCAGTCTTGCCCAAGAGCATCACCAGCTATTTGGGAAGAGGAGGGAGCACATTTCTGGGATTGATGGTGTGAGGCGAGCCCTTCGTTAGATGAGGCATATGCCATCTTGCAGCAGGTAACTATCAGTGAGAGGCAAAAATAAATAGCTTTTTTTTTCCAACATAAAAACTTGTGGTGCACTGGGAATCCAATGTAGGATTGATGTCCTGTGGCGGAGAAAGCCATCTTCCTGGTGGAGGCAGGGATGGTGGGACATATGCATGCTCAATCCAGCAGACAGGCAGGCCGGGTTCCCTGCCTGTGGTGTCTGGGAGCAAAGACTTAGTGTAAAGGCATGGACGTGTAGGCTCAGATGCACAATCACAGGAGGCGTGTGCTGGTGGGTGGAGGTGGCTCCAGGCAGGGAGGCTTGCAGCCCTGGCATGAGGGAGCACCTGGAGGCAGCGTGGGCTCCGTGTGCATGCAAGGATGCAAAGGAACATTGCTCGTTGCAGATAGAATCATAGAATCATTTAGTTTGAAAAAGACCTTTAAGAACATCTAGTCCAACCATTGACCCTACTCTACCAGGTCCGCCACTAAATCATGTCTCTAAGTACCACATCTACACGACTTTAAACATATCCAGACATGGTGATTCAACCACCTTCCTGGGCAGCCTATTCCAATGTTTGATAACTCTTTCAGTGAAAAAATGTTCCCTAATGCGTAGCCCAAGTCTCCTCTGGTGCAACTTTTGTCCTCTTGCTAGTTACTTGAAAGAAGACACCAGCACCCACTTCACTACAACGTCCTTTCAGGTAGTTGTAGAGATCACTAAGGTCTCCCCTCAACCTTCTCTTCTCCAGAGTAAACAATCCTAATTCCCTCAGCTGCTTCTCATAAGACTTGTTCTCTAGATTCCTCAACAGCTTTGTTGCCCTTCTCTGGACACACTCCAGCACCTCAGTGTCCCTCCTATACTGTGGTGCCCAAAACTAAACCCAGTGTTCGAGGTGGGACCCCACCAGGGGCACAATCACTTCGCTGCTCCAGCTGGCCGCACTATTCTTGATACAGGCCAAGATGCCATTGGCCCTCTTGGCTACCTGGGCGCACTGCTGGCTCACCTTCATCTGGACCCACAGATCCTTTTCTGCCAGGCAGCTTTCCAGCCACTCCTCCAATAATCTCTATCTCCTGTACTTCTGTCTGCATGGGGCTGCTTTTATGAAATCTGCTAAGGCCAAGGCAATATGTAGCCAAGGAATATGTCCTTAACTGTGCTCTGGGGGGTCAGAACAACAGGGCTACAGACACAAGTCTCCTTCCCTCTTAATCAGTGGTGCAACCAGCTCTCAGCTGCACGGAGGTCAGAAACTAGGCTCCTGTGTAAGCTTAGTCTAACAAGATGCTGATTAGCCCATGCTAGTGGGGAAAGCCTGCAAGTTTGGATGGAAGTAGTGAATACCCTGATAATAACCTCTAAGAGAAGAAAAAAACCAAAGTAAAGTGCAGCAGCTGTTCCCAGAGCAATGAGAACGGAGATGATAGCAGGTATCTGTCAAGGACAAATTCAGAATTATAATTAGCCAGCAGAGAGAATACTCATCAGAGAAATAACTTGGAGATGCAGGTGAAATATGGACTTAATGTAACATTTATGCAGAAGCAAAATTTTTTAAAAATGCAAAATTTATCATTCATAGAATACCAGAACACTCTTACAAATTACAGGAATAAAATTATTCTCTTGGCTTAGTAATGGATATGTATTTCTATGGGAGTATATCTTATTTTGAAATAGCAACCCCCAAGTCCGCTGTCTATGACAGTGCTGTGGTCTATGTGTAGGGCACTTGATGACACAAAGACCTTTTCTCTTTATGGGAAATACTGGGAATAATACTCTGTTATGTATTCCATCAGAGGCGTGCCTAACTGAGATATCCATTGACGGCAGGCACATTGACACACAGAAACTGCTTCCCCAGGCATGTGTGCTCCCATGTGCTCCCTATCAGCAGCTGTAAAATGGGGCACTGAAATGCCATCACATTATACAGCGTGAAGTTCAGTAAGCATTCCCGAGGAGCGCGGGGTGAGTCAGTACGCCTGTGAAATGTGGTTGTCTCCGATACCGCCTGATCTCTAACCCAGAACCCCCTCATTCCCTAAAACTGCCACTCGACAGGCTCACGGATGGTTAACAAAAGGATTGCTGTGGACTGAAAATAGAAAAGTATCCCACTGGGCTGAAGATCCATGCTGCCTACCAGCTCCAACAGCTGGTGATGCGGGAGGGAAGTATGGGAATCCATGTATCAGAAGGTACCAGTGTTGCAGGGAACTGTACCTTTGGGAAGATGTCCTTTGGGGAGAGGTCAGCATCCGTTAGCTTGATCAGATAAGAGTCTAGTTGCTGAATGAAGCCTTTGACAGCCTCTTTGGCCTGGAGTGATAGTGAAGAAATTCCAGAAAAGATTTTTCACTAAAAGCAAAATCTCATCTCATTCAAAGCCAGGGATCCACAAGAAGAAAGATGTGACCCAGAAGATGGTATAAACCACCACCGGCAAGATCATATCAGTGTTCTGAATGACTTAACGCTGAAGCTGCCACCAAGTTTAAGCGCTGTATGACAGTGCAGTAAATAACGGATCCAGTCTCAAAGACATTACTGTTGTTTGTATTGTGTCTTAATGCGTGCACAGTGGTTACCAGACAAATAAAACTGATACGGTTTCAGCCTGAAGGAGTTTTTTTATTAGACATAGTGCACGGCATTAAATGACAAGTCAGTAGGGGACTGGGAGAGATAAGGGTTTCACCAGACACTGTGAGTAGTGGCAGCTTTATTCCCCCTATCTAGTACAATCAGCTGTGCCCTCCAAAATAGTAATTCAGGAAATTTGTCAGGCTTTAAGACATCTGTCCTCGTAACTTCTATGTCAGAGAATGCCTTCTGATGAGATGGGAACTCAGGAGATTATTTTTCTCAACAGGAGGAAAAAGTAAAATTAGCAATTGCTGACCTGCCGGCCAATAAAATAGCCATAAGCTACAAAGCTGACAGGTCAAACTGCTGTGGTGTAGTGAACAGAGAATTTTAAAACAAAGAAGAGGAGCTAACACTTGGGGGAAAAAAATCCAAAATGTAGGGAATTTATCTTCTTCTATTCCCATTAAGTAAAATCCCATTGAAACTATTTTCCCATACATAAAACAGTTTCCAATACATTTTCCTAAAAAACACTTCCCTTAATGTTCTTTATTGCCTAAAATCTCCTAGAGTTCTTTACCGGTATAAGGGTATGTTATTGTCTATGTTTGGGGAAGAAAATGTATTTTATTTTAAAAGAAAGGCAAAATTTCATAAATGGATGTAACATTTTGGACATTAAAGAGTATCAGGAGAGATGGGGCTTTTGTGAGAAAAAAAAATCTGCAAGTAAAACCAAAACAGAGGAAGGTTTTCTATGAAAGTGATTTGCTAAAAATATGTGTCAAGCAAGTATTTTTCAAAACATACTTAGATGCTTTTTATTTCTCCTCAGAATTTGATTCTAGTAGCATGCTTTTTCCTGAGAGGGCTTAAACACACTGTTTTCATCTATGCATATTGCTAGCTAAAATACAAATATATTAAAATGGCTGCAAGGTTAAGAATATATACAGATAACCTAAGGGTAAATGAAGAAATTGCCACTATATCAACATTATCTGCACCCCAAGTATTGTGCACACAGAAATTTAGTAAATAAAAATCACACTTCAAAATAAACTTGAGCAACTCAAAGTTTAAAAAAAACAATGCTTGGGTAAATGTCTAAAGAACCTGAACTGTCCTTACAGATGCCCCATGCAATCAGCATATTATTAAAACATTTTCATAGTGACCCCTCCTGCTTCAATGACTTTGGTTTTTAAAGTTAGTGTCCTTCAAAAAAAATTACTCACCTTCATGGTGCCCTAACACTGCCATAAGCATTATTATCCCTTTGTGTGTAGGAATACAGATTTATAAACAAGTAATAAATCCCATCTTTATTTGTCCCTCAAATATAATCACTATGTGAAGTTGGTTTGTGAAGCCCTTCACTACAAAAATGATGATTAACTTTTACTACAAAAGAACCTCTTTGAAATCTAATAATGTCTTAATAGTTTTGCAGGGAAGTAACAGAAGCTCAATTGTTTTAGGAGCAAAACCCACCCACAATGTCTTATTTTTAGTGAACCTATTTTTAGCATTCTAAAATTAGTGTTAGAATAACAAAGTAGTAAACCAAGGTCCTAGACTACTTCATTATCTTAGTTATTAGCCTGACAGCCTAAGTGACTCGATTAAACATCAATGACAGAAGAGCTGAAGAGTTTAAAGGTCAATAAATACGGTGATAAGAATCCTTCTATGTAGCCCTTTGCTACAGACTTCTGGGGCTTAAATGTTGACAAGCTAATTACTCTTTTTCCCTAATTAAGTGAGCCTTTCTTGATCAGCTGTTTGCTGACCAGCTGATCACAATTGCTCATTTTGAAGATCGTAGAGGTCTGACCCAACCTAAATTAAACTAGTAAACAGCAGAAATGAAAGCCAGATCCCAACTAGTTGACATTCTTAATTGAAGTCTTGTTGAAGAAAATTCTGTTCCCAAGTTGTAAAAGCAATTATGTCATTGAGCCAAATTCTAGTTCACATTCACGTGGGAATGAGCCACCTCACCCATCTCCATCCAGGTGGACGAGTCTTGTGACTATGAAGACTTGCTATGAAAAGTGTCAAAAGAAACTGTGACTTTCTCTGTTGCCTTCTTCCATCTCTTAGTCTCTCTGTTTTCCCCATCGTGTGGGGATCTCTACAATTGCCCTGAGAGATATAATCTAAATCCTCTATGAAATCAGAGGGCTGCAGGTAGAAGAGGGCAGATGAAGGTGGCTCCACTGCCTCTGTGGTCAATGCATAACATATTAATTGGCTGGGTTAGGAAACACTGATACTTACAGCGTTCTGCTTTGGCTATGGTGTACCAAAGAAATGACTAGGGTGGAAGAAATCTCCCACTCCTCTCATCCCTTTCCTGTCAGGGAAGGATTTGAATAAAATCCTAAAAGCTTTCATGGGAAGCATGAAGCCCCTTCAGTTCTCCACTAGCCTATTATTAACACTGTTTGTCTCCTATTCCTGCCATTAATGACCTTGCAACTACCAGTATCACAAAGCAGTGTATTCTTTCATATAGATGTATGTCCTGTGGTGGCTTTTCAATAGCTCTGCTGGCCATTTATGCTAGCTGCCCCTCTCTTATATAAAGGGAATTTGAAATGATATTTACATACAAATACAGATAAGAAGTAGCAAATGCAGCAGTCATAGAAAGAAAATGAGCCACATGTAATGGAAAAAGAATTTTACATCCATTTCTCTAAGCTATAAGGCTACGTGAGGATTGGTAAGCACAGGGGAAATAGAAAAGCAAAGAATATGCTGTGCAGAGTGGGACAGGACATTCGGCACTGACAGAAAATAAGGGATCCTGGGGACGCAAGGACAAAGCAGTGACGGGGGTAAGATAAAAAATAGAGCAAACACCAGACAAGAAGATCCTGGAAGGAAAGGGATAGCAAAACTTTCCCCCCAGTCTTAGCCAAAAGTATTCCTTTCTCTTTGCAGTTTCTCTTCAAATGCTTCCTATGCTTTTTCTGACCCTGGCTGCTTTGTGGCCCACTTTCACCATGCCTGTAAATGGTGGCTTGGATGGAAGATCTTCCAGCTGAGGCCTGCAAGGAAGAATCAGATTAGAAAATGGCATATGTGCATGGTAAGAAGAGTTCAAGAAACAGACCAGCCCCAATAAAAGAAAAATTAGGGTGTTAGCTTCACTGGAAAAGCTCAAGGACTCCACTGGCACTGCTGAAAAATTATTTCCTAATGGAGAGAGCTGTATACTAGGCATTGTCATCAGAAGTTTGTTGGTAAACTGCAGTCCATCATCATGAATTCTCCCTTTTGTTGGTTAAAACATATATCAGGCAGAGTCGCATGCTGTAAAATTAATATATGGCTGGGGGCAAGCGAATTTTCCGCATTTTTAAACTGACTTAGTAACTGAAATGGAAAATTTGTCTCTCTGATATCACCTAGATTTATTCCCGAATCTATGAAATGGTAATCTAGTGCTTGGAGGTGTGGGTGGGTGGCTGTAAGCATCTACTTAAATATTATAGGCTCAATCTCTATCCCACAAAAGGAACCCAGAAACCTGATGACATGGCTGAGTGCTCACAGATGGCAATATTTCTCCACTCACAACGAGTCCAAAAAGAGAAGAAAGCAAAATTTTCCTGGGGTAGGGGACAGCATACACAGAAAAACAGCAATTTGGTAGTGAATTGGAGGAATACTTCTGATCTCCCTATCCTTGCCTCCTGGCTGTTGGGGGCTGATGATGCTCCTCCTCCACAGCTGGACTGCAGCTCCTTGCCTGGACTTGGTTGTTAGTCAGTTCACATTGACTCTGTCCACACTAATAAGTTAAATAGTACTGAAGAATGTTTCCAGGCCAAAGAAATCAATCATTCAGCCTTTCAAATCGTCTGGGGGGATGGACAGTTTAGTAGCACGGACACAGGCCATCCCATGCCAGCCGGACTCAGTGCCAGAACAGCCTTGGGCACGTTGACTGGAGGTCCCCAGCCACTGCCCCTTGTCCCCCACGGGCAGGCTGAAGCTGAAGCAGTCCCAGTGCGGAGCCTGAGGAGAGAGGTTGTCCCAGCCCTTCCAGCTCATCTGTGCCTCCTGCTGAGTTTGGAGTTATTTGAACCATTGTGCTGGTGTCCTGTTTACCCCAACTGGGACATTAAGGGTCAAAACTGGTGCCGGGAGGTCCCAGGGAGCCCCCAGCTCCTCAGCAACAGGTACCAGCTCACCCATCCATTAATGCTTCAGAGCACGTGCAGTCCCGGTCACACACACACGCACGTATTTACTGCTGCACAAATGTGAAATGCATTTTGCGCATGGAGAGTCTCAGTGGGACGCTCTTGGCATTCCTCCAGCCAGCAATGAGGAGCTGTGGCTGCACCACAGCCTTCGGTTGCTCTTTGCACCCTGCTTTGTCTCCAAGCCTCAGGCACAACTTTTTAGGAAACTGAAATGAACCTGCAGTAGACAAAGAAAAGGATAATTTCTCATGTAAAACCTAAGGAAGGGTATAGACTGGTGGAATTACCATTTTGCTAAGGAATATTTTGTAGAGGTCCTCTTTAGTTCTCACACAAGGAAAATTCCGGGCTGTTGATTGTCCTAAATCACAGTGAAACTCTGGTCAACAAACCTACCTAAGCAGATGCAAATATGTTAAAAAGAAACCCTCTCTGAACATAAAGGTTACTCTGCTCGTCTTTTGCAGTGTTCAGAGATGCCGATGTGCAAATCCACCTTATCAGAAAGAGTTTTTGTCCCACATTTAACTGCGCCAGAGAGAGGGGAGTAAGGCAGTGACCTTATCTGTTGGGGCTGCCTCTTCCTTGGACATAGCAAGGTGCGTTGTGTTCAGATCAGGACCCTGCTCCCTCTTGCCCAGGCCTGACCAGCATATCACAACTTCTCCAGGGCAGGACTTGAGTCAGCAAGCTGTAGCAGCATAATTGGAGCGCTGTTTATTTGTTTGGCTCAAAGATCAACAGCTGTTCTGTTTCTTTCCTCTCCTTGGCCATTCAGCCACTGCTGAGCTGCTGCGGCTGCGATTCCCATAAGTGCATTATCATAACTTTCGCAGCGCGGCGGGAGCAATTATTCTACCCAAAGTCGCATCTCCTTCCACCTGGGTATATGTGAAATACATGGCCAGAGGGGACCACCCCCAGCAAAAAGATATTCCTAATCTGAATATCAGATGCCTAAACCTCATCCCCAGACACTTTATGAAGTGTTTCGGTTTAACTGAAAATTGAGATGGGAACAGCAGCGTTGGCTTAGCTCCCGTTGATACTGTAATTACTTTTACTGATCATTTCATTCACACGTGGTCCACACTCGAGGACAGAAACACTATTCCTCTGGCAAAGACGGGAAAGGTGGAGCAGGTATCAGCATAATTTCCAGAAAGAAGCTGTACAAGGAAAATCTAGAATGTTGCAACTAAACCCAGCAAGCCACTAACCCTGACATATTTTGGCCATATTTTCCTGCTGCATGTTTTTGATAAACATGGTGAGTAAAACTATTCACTGTTAATAACGCCTATTACTTTTGCAAAGAGAAAAGAATAATTTTTGCTGCCATAGCCACTCAAAGGTGCAAATTGCAAGTTTTAAGGGTTAAAAAAAAAATAAAAAAAGGACCTCCATACACACAGTCTTCTCCAAAAATAATATCACTTGCAGAGTCACAGACCAACTTTGTAAAGAATCAGGTCCATTGCAAGAGAGTAGTGCACCAATTTTTTTCTCTGTAGTGTTTTTGGAAGTTGGTATTTTGTAAGCAACAAACTCTATTATTCTTTTGACAACGTATGGACATTTAAAGGGTAGGCACTGTTGCGTTATTCAAAAATTGTAAATTAACGCTTATTTTTTGCTTTGAATGGGAGTTGCCAGCCAGACTCTGATTGAGGTCTCACTGAGAATCAGTTAGTCAGTCTCCATGTTTTGCCTGCTGAAATGGTATGAAAACTTTCAAGCAAAATACCACCTCATGTTCTCAAACCTGGATGTAAAAAAAAAAATCATTCAATTTAACTGTATATAATCAAACAAAAACTCAGCCTGTTTTCTTCAAGAGCTGTTGCAAAGGAGTATATGCAGCTATACCAATGGTGCCTAAAATTTTATTTGACAACCAATAGGGTAATTAGTAAATTAAAGCTTGTTTGTTTTGATGACTGATTTGTTTGAGTGACATCAGGATTTTCACTCTAAACTAATCTCTTTTATAATTAGTGAATTATAAAACTGGATTTCATTCTTTCAAGTATGTGCCACTGGAACACAGCTCTGCTTCCTCCTGCTGCAGAAGACCAGCAAATGTAAATCAGATCTCAGTGGGTTTTTTTTCATTTCTCAAACAAATCTTGTATTTGTCAGTTTGCTTAACACTAAAGACTTCAATGCAAAACCTGACTACAATATGTCAAGGGAAAGCCTACTTACGGAGGAAGTAAAGTTACATAATCTAATTTTCAATTACGTTTCATTTAGGGCATATTCTCATCATCACCCACTATTAAATACAAAGATTCTTGACAAGGAACTCCTTGAGGAAAACATGTCATGTTTAAGGATATATCGCACACATGTTTTGCAAAGGGCCAGGAACCTTGTTTAAAAAATCCTAACAGCTCAGTGCTTTAATTATCCTGGGAGGAGCTTCTGCAAATCCACGACCTGCATATAGCTCCCATTAGGGAAAGTCTGGTGATTACTGCTTGGATGCAATCTCCTCATCAGCGGGCCACGCTTTCACACCATGTGTCAATGGCAAATGCAGGGTGGACACTCACAAGCCAAATGTCCTATTAAGAGATGGACTTGTTATATATATTCAGGATTAAATGAAGCTAAAGGGCACTTCAGACAATCCAAGTTTCTGATGTTTTTTGAATATTATGGGTTAAATTTGTCTCTGATGTGGGCCAGGGGGTTATTGCTAAGACAAACTTGACACAGTTTATTTTTGGTATATACAAATGCATGCTTGCACGTGCAGCAATGAAAAACTGTGCTGAATGAATAGATACAAGAGCCATCACCTTGTTACTCGAAACAAACTTGGCTTCCTTGAAGGAGGTGTAATCTCGGAAAGTTCCTGCCCAAAATTGGAGACAGACTTTCCTGCTGGACAGGATGGGTTGTTATCATAGCCAGGCTAGTGTCACATTTTCTGCAGAAGAGGTCACTTGAGGAAGGAGAATGGGTTGGAAATAGCTTTTTAGCACCTCCCTCTATGCTCTGCCAAGGGACAGCAAGGACGTGCCCTGCTGGATGGGGATGCAGGGGGGGACTCAGCGCAGTGGCACCCTGTCCTGCAGGAGAAGGCAGCGGGTGAAGTGCGCGGACTGACGGTTTTAAAGCCAAGCTGAAACGTGTATAAATTAAGCAAGATTTTAAAGCACTTTGGACTAAATTGGTCTCTAGTGGAACGTCACTGGCGTTTGTGGAGTTACGCCCTGGGTGAATCGGGTTCTCTGGCACGAGAAATGAATGCTGCCTGACTTTAAATAGAGCATGAGCTGTTTGCAGTTGAGCCAGCCTTGTTTCCTCCTGGAAAAAATTTTCCTTGCAACCTTTGTACCCGGTGATTTTGTGTCCTTATAAATGGGCTGACTGAATGAGACAAAAAGTAGTGGGGTACCATGCTGCGTATATATGACAGGCAGACTAATTTAAAGTCCTAACATATGAGCTGGGTTTTTCCAAGGCCATAGATTTTCATTAGCTATTTGCTGTGTTAATAAGAGACAACCACAGCAACAAGTGGTACAAATGTTAGCTTTGAAATACAGAGCACCTCTTAAACCAACAGAACCAGCAATAAATGGTGTGTGTATATTTGCTCATTTGGCAAAGGTAGAAGTTCAAATTATGTCTTACGGCCAGTTGACATATACCGGACCAAATTCATCCCTAGGGCAAACCCACCAGCTTCAGAGGAGCTACTCAGGGAACGAATTTGTAATTTTTCTCTTAATGCCACTTCATTCCAAACATAATTATTTTTTCATGGGCTATTCAACATGGTCCAGCTGATATGACACAGAAATGGGACTGCAAAAACCTGTATATTGTTTCTGGATCTTCCTTTGTGCCTCTGTTGCACTTACTATTTCTAATGTGCAGCCATTTGCTCCACACACTTTTTGGGGAGCAGGAAGTTTCTTACCCTGTGTTTTACACCGCATATGAAAGCAGGTTTTTTTGCTTCACTAAAGACTTCAAGAACTAATCACATAAAAAATTGCAAGACATTAAAAATGCCTGTTCATTGAAAGAGTAACAAGATAACCTAAGGACTGGTCAGCAGAATTAGTCCAATCTGCTCTCCTGTGTTGGATTTTGCTGAGGGTGAGGTAGGTGGCCCTTCTCCACATCTATTGCCACATGGCGTCAGAGGATGCAAATGAAACCAGTAGGTAATTCCACAGTCTTATTCTGGTTTTGCTTTCTTGCTTTAAAAAGTTGGACACATCTAGGGAGGCATGGCAAAGTCCCATCTGGCTAAATCCTCCCTCATTCATTTTTCCTCTTGGCTCAGACAGAAAATGTACACATATAAACCTGAATACACAAATATAACCTTACTGTAAAGCCCCAGGAGGGCATTTACTTATGTGCTACTGCTTTCTTTGATCATACTCTGCTGGGAGCCAATATAATACAGCTGCTTATGAGCAATGAGCAATTTGGTGAGCTGAGGCTCCATTAGAAGATGGCTACTGAGACCTGAGCTGTGGGAGGAGAGGTCTCTCTGCACCTCTGCAGATGTAGTGAGATCCATGGATCTCCCCATCAGCCACACTGGTAAAGGGTGGCAGAAGCTGGATGGCTTTGCTTATTCACCTGCCCTGCAGAACATGTCAAGGAGGTGCGCTGGTGACCCAGCCAGAAGCATAGACCGGCCAGTGAAAGCATTGCCATCTGCCACGGATCTCACCTGAAACCGGAAAATCTGGTACCTACTGATGCAGTCAGAGAATAAAATTTTAACCAAGAAACACCCTCCCTTTCTGGGAAGAGCTGCAGCACCATCTTTTCTATGTAGGCACTTCCTCCTGCTGTTGTCTATTGGCATACAAAAGGTCTAGTTGAGCTGCTTTTGCGAGAAGGTGGATCATTCCTTTGTGCCCCATGCTCTGTCACAGCTCTACTTCCTGCCTGCGTGGCATCATTATTTCTCAAATCAGGTCCTTAGGCTGTGGTTGGTGAAGACCATTGAATAAATCCACTAAATTTAATGAAACCACTCTAACAGCTATAGAAGAAATATGAGGGGTTTACAATCTGACAATTTGCTATAAAAATAGTGTAATTTATTCAATTTCCATTACAATTTAATGCTTAAAAGTGCAACAAAAAATAAATTATCCATTTTTCTATTATATATTCAGTCCTGCATGTTCAGTATATGTGATCCGCGCCGTCCTTCTTCAGCCCTGGTGTCATGCCATTCAGTCCGGCAGGACGTGAATCCACTTGGGTTTTTTCCTGAGGCATTTTTCAGGATTCTCATCTTCAGAACTGACATCGGGTTACTGATTTTCTGCCTATTTTCCATCCCTGTGGGACTGCAGAGTTCAAGTGCTTCCCTCCAAGTTCTGCAGCTCTCAGGGGACTCCCCTGGCCATGTCGAAGCTTATTTGCCCCGGGTAAAATGCCTGAAAGGTGGGGGACAGGGACAGCATGTCTGCTGAGACTGGTACTGCTGTCTTTTAAAACGTCTTAGCTCTGGTGGTAATAAGGAGAGGGAATGCATGGCTTGGAACTGTCTGCCAGCCATATCCTATGTGAGTTCTCCCTTCAAAAATATTACATTCCTTTTTAAAATTAATTCCAAACAAAACATATCAGTGGATGCAGTTTCTGAGACGCTGGTAGCTGAGTTTTCGTATTAGTCATGTGGATATGCTACCGGCAAAGGAGGCTTTTGCATAACCTGCTGCAAATATATGACAGACAGCTTGTCAGGAAATGCTCGGGATAGGCAATGATTTGGGACTAATTTCATGGATGTTTTCCAGTTTCTATTTTATCCCCCCAATCCTCCTTTCTCCTTCTCTGAACAAGAGGGCTCCTGAAATTTCCTGCTTAACATCTTTCACTTTGAATAAAGAATACGCTAAACATCCCCCCTGCAGCTGGTCCTGCTGAAATTGCTCCTCTGGAGAGACCAGCAGATGATGTTGCCGGGTTTGAGAAGGTCCAGGCGGGAGGGTTTAGCCCCCAGCGCAGCCCACACTGAAGCCTGCAACCTGAGACCGCCGCTCCCCACCTTCCACTCGCACACGCGTGCGCACACACACACACACACACACACACACACACACATACATGCGGAGGCTTTAAATGAACCCAGATGGCTGGCACACAGGGAGTAGGCATCCTGGAAAAGTGCCCCGGGGCACTCTGGTTGCTGTCATCTTGTTCTACAAACCAAGTGCCTTCAAGATGTCTGTGTTGTTTCTTAATCGGAGATCACTCCCGTTTGGGCTCTTAGCCCCTTCCTGTTGGGAAATGTCACCGAGGCATCAGAGAGATACACAAAGATTGACTTGACTGAAATCAACCATTCCCTTAACTCAGAGGTTGTAGATTATTATCCTTAATAAAGACCATATTGTAATAAAATCCAAATCAGATCCCAATTGAGAGACTGTACTTTCCCCTCCCTGGTGTGTGTACTGTTGTCTGATTGAGTGATTTGAGTCTTGTGCTAAAGAAATTAATTGGCTTCGAGTATTATAAAATGTTGATGAAAAGTGTGAATGTAATGAACGCTGATAACCAGTTTCAATTCTTTTTTCTTTTTTTCCTTTTTTTGTTTTTTTTTTTTTGTTTCTCAGTTCAATCACACCGAACACATGTTTCCCTTCTTTATTTCTCTATAAAAATATGCAAACAATTACCTGGCTTTGGAGACATAATTACAAAGAGGTTCATCTCTAAAAGGTTATTATTGATTTATAGAGTTCTTTAGTTTAATGGAAGACAGACAGGAATAAAAAGAAACTTTCTGCTTTCCCCACAAATAATAGATGAGCTGCAAGGGAAATGTAAGATTTAGAAGTAATTTCTACAAGATACACAAGTTGCGTGGTTGAGAGGGATGTTTCTTGTATGTGCCCAGAGTCATTCAGAAACCGTAACGCAGCAAGGCTGGTACAGCCGTCTTCTCCTGTGAGTAATTCAGCATGAAGCATTTTGACAGGCCGTGATAGCCAGTGCCTGCAGATAACACTAAAGATAAAACATATGGGATAATTTGTAATGCTAGACCTAGTGCTGGATTTTAAAGGTGAAGCACCTGAGCAGAAGTGTGTCTAAGGAAAATCAGTCAACTTGTGATTAGTAACCACCAGGCAGAGGCTTTGGGGTGTTTTTTTTTAAGAAATAGGTGTAAATTTATAAATAAGTGTGCGTAGGAAGCTAGAGTCTGGTTTTGACACACCTGACCTTTCTCTGACTCACCTTGAACTCTCAGGGAACCAGCTCGGTGGGGTGGGTGGGAACAGGACCATGCCCTCACTCAGTACACCTCCAGCAGTTTAGGGCTTTGGGCTCTTCTGCATGTGACTTTTTGGTGTGACTTGTGTCTGCTTTAGAAATCTGGTGATGTGGGCCCCTTAGGACAAGGACTGCCATTTTGTCTGGTGTGCACCATGACCGGCACGCTACAGTGGTGAACTGGTGGCATCTCCCAGAGGTTTGGTGATGGGACATCAGCGGCGCCTCAGCCCTGCAACCTGCTCTCTGTCTGTGGGTGCTACAGCTATACCTAACAGCAGAGTTAACTCCCTGTTTTCTATAAGTATCCAGACAGACCAAAGTCTGGTTTATCTTATTTACTCGCGTGCAGCAAGCTGGATTTGCTCTTAAATCCCCACCCTGCAACAAATGTTATATTTATGGCGTTGCAGAATTAGTTATCAGCAACCATTAATCCTATATATGATTTGTCCATTTGGATTTAAGGAGGGCAAAACATGTCTGATTCCCATTCATGTAACATCCTCAGTGCTTTCCCCATCCCAGCACGCATCCTGGCTCTGGCACCACTCCCAGGTACGC
Source organism: Chionis minor (assembly GCA_013398295.1). Taxonomy (NCBI): domain Eukaryota; kingdom Metazoa; phylum Chordata; class Aves; order Charadriiformes; family Chionidae; genus Chionis; species Chionis minor. Next base: position 383,845 of record VZSF01001517.1, read on the forward strand.
ATCCCACCGAGGTCTCGGGGCTTTTGGGAAAAGGGTGGGAGCTTTCCCGAGCCCCAAGAGCACTCGCGGAGAGCACGCTTCTGCTGCCTCGCTTTATAATTAGCATTGCCTGAATCTGATAAAACAGCTTGTAAACAAACACAGTCTGAGGCAATTTTACAACAGAAACAGATTAAATCAATAGTGCATCGTGTGCGCGCTGTGGTTGTAATTGCTCTTGATGGCCGATCGGCTTGCATGGTTGTTGTTGTTTTTCTGTCTATAGCATGGAAATTCTCAGAATAATGGTCTTTTGTTCAGCAGCACTGTGGAGAGAGTCGAGAGGTCCCATCTAGCGTCTCTGGGCAGCCCCAGTATGGCCCCAGTATGGCCATGCAAGTGCTGCTGGCACCACTGGAGATGGAGTCCCTGCAACCTCTGCAGCTGCAGCCCAAAGCAGTGGGGCTGGGGCTAGCTGGAAACGCTGTATTTGATTTTATTAATTTTATTTTATTGTGTGGTGTCCTTTGGGAATACTTTCCATGAGCCTGAATGACTGTCCTAGATGAACTCCTTCCAGCTCTGCACAAGCGAAGACACAAAGACCTTTCATGTCCTTTTCTGCTAGCACACGTTTAAGCTCCCCGGGTTTAACCCCCTACCTAGATTTCATTTCTTATATCGTTCTCAGCAAAACACATTTTCCTTAGTGCTTTATGCCTTTTGACAACAGTAAGGAACTGCTGCTGCTGAATATTATCATAATTTAACTTTGGGCCTTGGAATGTAGAAATAAGAAGTGCAGGATTATGTTTCATTTTATATACAATCTTATAATGGACCATAATATCCTCTTGGAGATTTTGCCATATGAGAAAATAAGACAAGCAACAAGTTTGCATGAAGAATTCTCTTCCCTCATGTGTCTATATTGAATTACTGCTTCGCACCTGATTATACTTATTTAGTCAGAATTCCCAAAGGTATTGGACTTCCAGATCCTTCTCAGAAATGTAGAAGCCAATTGAAGTCATGGTCCATGAATAATATTTAAATACTTGAAAAACTTTGAGTATCTGACCCATTGTCAATAAAATAACCTACAGTTCAGAAGACTCAGCTGTAAGAAGCACTGAAAAAATGCAAACAAAAAAAAATTTAATTGTCTTGAGTAGTTCCCAGGCTTTTTCTGGACCCGGTGCACCCTCAAAAGTGGCAAAAATATCAGTTACAGCAAACAACAGCAGCAGTGGCAACAACTACTACCTGTTGAAAGCAGCTGGGAAGCCCCTGCTGGTGCCTACGCCTCAGTGCCATGGTACGCACCCTGGGATACAGGGACCTGAGACCTACCTGAACTTCACCTCAATCCCGTATCCATAGGTCAGCCTAGCAAGCCAGCCCTGTGTCCCTGTTTCCTCAGCATCCCTGCTTTGGTATGCGAAGCCCCCGTAGACAGAGCTTGCACACCTTGGTCCATGAGCTCAGCCACATACTACTATCAGGAGTAAAAGCCCCGTTTGTTACCATCATCAAAACCAGGGAAAATAACGGCTGTTTGAGTGAATGCCTACAGGATCCCTCAGAGGCAATCTTTACAGACCTCCGAGTGGCCCACAGAGTCCTATTCTCTCCAACTAGAGCTGAGCTGCATTTCTTTTTATTGTACAGCCTTAATAGCCATCATTGATCAGCACAGCTAACGTTATTTAATTTTATTTAGGGTTCATTTTCAGATGCGATTGTAGCTACCGTTTTGCAGCTTATTCATTTTGCATCTCATAATAAGAGAGGAGAGTGACACAAAGGATGTAAGTGGTGACATTGTGCAGTTGATGCAATAAAGCGAATTAATGACAACTAATAGCTGGCAGATAGCAGCAGATTAGTTGATTAAACGGACGGCAGAAAGCTTGGCATTTTCCATCCAGAAACTCAGTGCATTGGCCTCCTCTGTTCTCTAGGAAAGGCTTCAGGAAAACAAGAGTGCTTTTTATCGCTTCAGTCTGCTAAAAAAAGCAAACAAGAGGAGAAGGTGACTGGTTTCCCTCCAGAGGACTGAAGAGCTGCTGCTTAGGAGGAGGATGGGAGAAAAGGCCAGATTCCCTAGCTGGTATTTCTGTCGACACACAGAGTACCTGCAGGATCAGCCCCAACAGCTGGAAGAGGCAGCTTCTCCCTGGTCCTTCCCCTAGCGACTGGGTGCCTCTAAAACTGCAGAAGGAATAATACAGCTGAAAAGAATGACTCAACTATTTAACTCCTTCCTTAAATGGAAACCGTTCAAATGCTTCCTTCATTTATCTGTCCCAGTGGCGTATGAGAAAAATGGCTTGTGGGCTCTGCCTGGTGCCACAGAGATGAGAGGACGCACATGGCTCGCTGCTCCTCTCTAAGGATCTCTTTGTTCCTCCCAGTCCCCGGGGCACATGTTCCATGCGAGGCAATGACAGTTTTTGTTATCGCACAGACGTATCGGTTTCAGTGACAATCACTCCCTTTTCAAAAAAACATTATTTCTCATGATTGTCTCCCTCTTGGAAAATGTGGCCTTTAAAGCCAAAGTAGGGAGAAAGAAGAATGAAGGGGAGACAACGAATGTCCTGGCGACACAGAAGTTAAATGGTGTGTTATGGGACAATCAGTCAATCGTCTCAAAGGGGTATAAATCAACATACGTGCATGCAGAAAGGAAACACTGGGCCTTGCATTGCAAAAGAAAGAGGGACCGTTTTGTCTGCCTGTGCAGGTTTGGCAGATATTGCAGAGGAAACGGCACATGCGAGAGGAATAAAGGGAGGGAGGAGGGAGAGGGAGGTGAGGGGCTCGCTAATAACATGTTTTTTCCTTCCTTCCTAACTCAATGGCACATGTGACCTCATGAAACCAATAAGTTATGAGCATCTGATGTGAAAGTTCCCCCCAAAAATGCTCCTTTAGCAAAGACCACTGGGTAAACCGTGTCACGACTAATTTGTGCAAATGCCTTGATTTAAGGCAGGCGCAGGACCTGAAATTCACACCAGCTCTTTGTGTGCCGGAGTCACGCAGATACCAGGCTTGGTGAGAAGAAACTGCATACTTCCTATTTTATTTCACCACCGCTCGACCTGCTTTTCCTCAGACTTAAAATCATTTGCCAGGTCAAAATAAACTCTTCAGAATCCCAATGTGAAAAATGTACCTAACAATTCAATCCTTGTAAGTTGGGAATTGGAAGAGAAAGTGCAGTGGAGTCTAATTAAATTATATAATAAGCAGCTTAACTTGTGGTTTCACTTTGGTTTCTGTTAGTCTTATTATCATAAGCATCGTAGCTGGCAAGGAGCTATTGAAATATGCAAAGCAGAGATGACCAAACTGGAGATTGTTTGGGTTTCGCAAGAGCTTGTCTGTCAGAGCTCGGTTTTGCAAAGTTGAACCCAGGAGGGAGGCCAGGCCAATTCCTATTTAATTCAAAATTTTCCTCAGAGTTAGCAATGAGTTCTGCATTTGACCTGTCTCTATTACAGACAAAAATCAAAGGACGTTTGGATTTGCAAATCCTCACCTGTCAGGTCCTGGTTTGTGAAAGGAAAACCAGTGCTGGCTCGGATTTGGGTGAAGCTGAGTATATAATCCTGGCTTTAGCTTTCTCTCATTAACAAGTTAGTTGGCATCGCCCAGAAGACGGCACTTTAAAGATGAGCTGATGCTCCTGGCACCCATGCCGTGCTGTAGACCTGTTTAGCCCACCCCGCTGCTGGGAGGTCGCACCGTGACTTCTCAAATTTTGCCCTTCGTTTAAGCTTTCTCGAGTGCCCGGCATATAGCTACAGGAGCCAGATAAGCAAAACTGCTGATGGTACGTGAAGCGGGTGAGGAAGTGCCCAGATAAGCTGCCACCGGGGAGGGTGGCAAGTTACAGAGGTCGGCAGCTGGCTGGCAGGGGACACTGCAACATCTTAAGCCAGTACCATTTTCCAAGTAATAATTCATGCTCTGTCTGGCACAGATATGTTGGCAGAGATTTATACCCTGCTTTACCTTAATTGTCAGTAAAGCTGACTCGTATTTACACACTGGTGGGTTCCTTCATAAAGTGAATGCTCATAAATTTGACTAATCAAAACAGGGATCTTTGCGGAAGTTTGGTACACATCTCGGCCTGCTATGGAAACAGGTTGCACTGCCCGCTGAAATCTGAATCTGGACCTAGGGCTTCGGTTTGGCACCGTTTCTAGTTTTGAAGACTGTCTCATGCAAGCTTCAAGTAAGAATAATTTCAGTCTGTTTAGTGGTCTATAAATCCAAGTGCCCCAAGTACAAATGAATCACTCTGTTCTCTGCCCCAGGGGTTTGACTATTACGAACAATGACTGAAGTCATCAGCAAAAGACGAGGTCACAGGCTGAAAGAGGAAAATATGCTTTTTCATTTCTAGTATAAAAAAATTCAGTCCATTGTTTGAAAATGTCAGTGCATGAGCTAGACTAAATGGAAGCAGACTAAGTTGGGTTCTGACATCTAATGCTTCCTCCTCCACTCCTATTTTGTTTAATTTGACAGCTACTTACCAAGATACACAAGCTCAAGAATTCAAAACAAGCTGCTAAGGAAGAAGTTTACAACTTTATCCATCCTCTTTCCTGGCACTGTGAAGTCTAAGGACTGAAGGTAGGGATGAGATGGGTGAGCCCTGGGCTTCAGTGCAGACATTGCCTCCATCTGCTGCTGCAAACAGACCACTTAAGCCCTCTGCCAAAGCCTTTCCGTAGCAGTTACCTGCCTTGCAGTGGTGAGGTGCAGCCTAAGGAACAATTCCTTCCTGGGAAGTGCTGCGAGATTCACAGAGTCAGCTCTTAGCACAGGGTGAGTTGCCAAACAACGTACGGATTCATCAAAGGTCAATGATCTCCAGAGTGTGCTGAGGAAAAACTGTTTACCATGCACAGCCAAATCCTTGGTCATTCTCAGTCTCAGGCAACCCCACAGGTTCTCAGGGTTGGTTAAGAGAAAACAGTTTAGATCTTATTTATTTTTGCATCCTTATAGATATTCATATTTTTATGTATATTCATATATATATGTAAAGGCAATCAATCTAGTCAAGGTAAACTACTCTAAAATACTTTATACATACCATCAAGTAAAAGCACGAGTATGGCAGGTGCTGCAGAGCAGGAGTGACTTAAAGTAACTTACAAGAACAACAGCTTTTTTCCCCTAGTTGGCAAATCAAATATGACCCTTGGATATTAAATCCCCAGAGGATACAAAAAATGTCGACTGAAGGTAAACGCACTGTTGGCCAAAACTTTCTATCAAAATTCAAGGCCAAAGGAGTATTAAAAAAAAAAAATCTTCTGTTTAATATATGATCTCCCAATGGTACGTGCATTAAGTACTTTTAAGTTAGGCTTTATCCTATAACTAGGAAAATCCTGGCCTTACCTGCCAAGGTGTGACAGGAGATGTAGTATTAGAGATCAGTCTGAACCAAACCTCAAATTAAACTTTGGTCCCAGTGAAGGGAAGGTGTGTGTTTCCTCAGTGGCTTAGTGGAGCCTGCCTTCCGATGTCTTCCTCAACCCTAAGCCTTAAAACATGGGCAAGCTTCATATCAGTGGCTCACAGGAATAGTACCACCTCCTGTAAATCCAAAGGTATAAAAAGGAAGCCTAAATCAAACACTTTCCAGTCATAATGTTTCATCAGTAAAAACTGCCTCTAACATACTTTTGATTAATGACAATTTTCACTTCAGTGCCAAGAGTTTGAGCTTATTCTCTGATATACGCTCTTTGTCACATGCAGCTGGAAATGCGGGTGCCAAAGAAAAATTCAGCTTTGCAAAGCACATTGGACCTCATCTGATATTCTTTCTCTAACAATGTAAAAAAACACAAAACCCAACCACAAACAAAAGAATCTGCTAGTCTCAAATTAGGTTGTTTTGCCTGTGTTTAGGCATTGAGAAGTTTCCATTTGCCTCCTGTAGATGGAAGATCCTGCTGTCACATTCTTGGTCTTGAGATTTTGGGATATGCTTAAAAAAAAGTGTAAAGACCCATTTCTCATTTGTTGCTACAATCATACAGTTGGGCTGGAAGAACTGCTTCTCTGGCCCGGAATGGTAATTCTCAGCCTTAAATTCCCAAAAAGAGAAAATATACAGATACAGAACCATGACACTCACCTTTAAAAGGAAAGGAGAATGTTTTCCCTCCAGCTGCATTTTTTTCCTTAATATCCAGCAATACTGTAAATCTTACAGAGAGGAAGATTAAGGGAAGCTGAAGAGCATTTCTACATAGGATAGAAATACCAGCACTTGGTTAAAGTATCCGCAGGCACAATCAGGTTCAAACATCCACCCTCTGTGTATATGTGGGCATGGGTACTCCTGATACTGCTCTGCCTGCTAAAGCTAGCAGCAATCTTATACACACACCGTTTCCCTGCCTAAAACTGTCAAAGGCTAAAATATTTTGCAGAAATTTCCAACCTTTGATGAGAAACCGTTTTGAAACAGGAGAGAGAAAAAGAAATCTTTCTACCCACTTAGAACACAGCACTTCAATTTCCCAGAAAGATGACTTTTTATTACGAAGTTCTCATTGCATATCATAACAAAATAGGTGTAACGATATAAAAATAAACATATACTGGAACAAACACGTCTATCGACTTGTACTCTGAAATTTCTACTTCTGAGAAATGCTTTGGGCTTTGTTCCATTCTGGAACGATCACGTTTTTTACATTTTGAAATTTCAGCTCAAAATGAAAAGTCTTTCTCCCCAAAAAAATGTGTCTCTGTGTCTCTGGCTACTTATCTTATGCCTGTAGGACCTAGATATGCAGTTTTAAAGGCTACATCAGCAGTTGAGATGTGATTGAAGAATACAGCCGCAAATTTTTTGGGCAACCAACTGCAGCAGCAGTAGAAAAGTCAGCCTTTGGGAACTCTAATCTGTCTTTAGGTTTACTAGGTAAATGAAAACATGAGCAAGAAAGTGTTTACTTTGTCTCGAGCTTCTTCTACGTTCTGTTCTGATACATACTGAAAAAGATATAGATAGATACTGAAAGATACTGAAAAAAACTCCAAACTCAACCAAAAACCGAAAAATGTCCAAAATGTTCCTTTTTGGAGCTCCACTGAGCCAACAGCCTTTTATTGGGGGTGAATTTGACCCATTCTCCTCATTTGCTGTAACTCTTAAACCTTAGTGCGCGTACTAAACCTTAGACTGATTTAGTATTTAAATGATATACAGTAACCATCCTGTTAAATGTAAATTAAATGCACACTTACTCTTTAAGACAATTTAAAGTGTCACCTTTATAGCTAAAAGACTGTGACATTTCATGAACTCACAGCCACATCTTCCCACTGATAATGCCAAGCTGAACTGGCTGGGCTAAATTCAGCTGTGGGGTAACCAAATGCAATGTTCCTGCTGTCAAAGGAGTTATACCCGTTTACACCAAGGCTGATTCCAGGCTTTCATTACCTACACTTAAACCTAGCATAATTTATTTGAAAAAGCAGCTGAGAACAGTAACATTTCAGCTGTTATTCACACTATAGGCACAATGTTCCCTAGTAACGTACATTGGCTTATCTCCGTTGACTATAATGGAAGTACCTTGATTTATGCTGGGTGAGGACCCAGCCCTAACTGAAGAGCAAAGACAAAGAAACTTCACCTAAACTGAATTGTTCTTGGAGAACTAAGTGAAATCATAGAGACTGATGAAACAATTAATAGCAGTTAATACGCTTGAGTGGTAGCTAACATCACAAAGCAAAGCTGTGGGGTTCAAGAAGACATCCTTGGAGAGAGACAACTGTCTTCAGCACACTTCTGAGCAAGGCTGAGCATGATGCATTGATCCTTGTTGGGGATCTGGGCACTAGAGCTCAGATTTCAAGGTATTTAGGTACCTAAAGACGCAAATTGGTACTTAGCTTAGAGCTATTACCTTTCTTGGTGTCTCTGAATTGTAGAGGTGCCTATGGAAATCATTCGTCCACGGAATGTCTGTGGAAATCAGACTCTACGGTAATTCGGACAAACACAAAACCAGCATTGGGATCAACTATGATGTGAATAAAATAACATAAGGAGTCGGTTCTCTGTGGAGTCAATCTTGTGCTATGTGCCACCTTCTCCCGCAGCAGCTCTCCCTACATGGCTTCCTCTCTGCCATAACTTCTTTGACCACAGGCCGTCCATAGAGGAATCAGAGCCCTCCTTCTGTTTTCCTCCAGTAATGCCTCCATTTCAAAATGGATGGCACATTTGGCCTTCTTAATTAGTACATAGAATTTATCTGAAATATTTTTTGGACATCTTCTGTACCAGCATTTAAAAGTAGAAGTTAGCATGCATTATGAAGATTTATTGTTATTTCCCCTCACCTTGGACTCCCTAGACCGAGAAAAAAGTGCTTTTCAATGTCGAGTGTTTTAAATAAAATGGATTCATTGTTGTCAACATGTAGAGCTGGTAAATTGACAAATTCATCATCCCATTATAATCCCTGCACCTGTTCCAGTTTGCGGTCTGCGGTGTGTTTTAGCTCATGTATGGTGAGTGCATCTGCTTAACAAGGACAGTTAACTGGCAGAATTTGTTTATAAACCCAGTGAAGAGCTAAATGAGGTAAACTGCATTATCTTACACGTTAATTGTATTTCATTGCAGACAAACATTTATTAAAGATGCAGACGGCACACCATACATTCTAATTGTGTTTCCATCCATTTCTGGTTTTACCCTGGTTTCTAGAATTTCTTTCACCATCATGCTTTAGGGCTTTGAGAGCAGCCTAAGATATCCCTAAAAGAGACCTTCACCACAGTGCCCAATAACACTCGCACGCATGCACACAGGAGCCGGGCAAATCATTTGCAGGAACAATTTATTAGAAGGGTGCTGCCATGTTTGCTGTCTGGCAAATGTCCGTGAAGAAACACAAATTTCTGGGAATCTGACCATCGCTTTGAAATGACATCATGAATATTTTCTGGGCACAGTTTCCTTGGCAGTGAGGACAGAGCTCCCTGAGGTGCCTGATCCCCATCCTTACTCCCATCACCACCCTTGTGGACTCCAACGTCAGTGCAGGAGCAAGACTCACGCAATACCTGTCGAAGAAAGACCCACAGATCCCAGCTCACAAATTTGGTACACTGTTCCTGCCTGAAATATATTTGGTCTGAAACTTGCTATGATTTGAACAGGCAAGGTGGCATTGGGAGCTCAGGAGTGGGGGAGTAGCGTTGCTTGGCAATTTGGAAGCTGAGGCAGAGCTACCCACAGCACATCCAAATCGGTGGAAAGGGTTGGTATGATCTGGATAAAACCCTAAACAACACCCAGGTAACCCAAGGTCCAGCAATGGACTAAACCCAGATATCTGAGACCTAGTCCAGCAATGTGGCCACAAGAACACGTTTTTCCCTTGCCCTCTTTCTCTGCGAGGTGTGTTACTATCTGATCCCGAGCTTGTTTTTATGGGAGAGGAAGGACAGTTGGTTCCTCAGAACAGGAGAAATCCCTCTTCCCATGTCCTCTGCTCCTCACTAACTGAAACCGTTCTAGAGTCAAAGTGACCTGTAGTTGATGAAAGACTGGCTGGCCCAGCAGTGGGACCAAAATATTAACTCTCTGAAGACAACTGCTCAGTTTGGGGGTGGTACAAGTAGAGCAGGGTGGACTTGCTGCGGAGGTGCTGTATGAAAACAAAGGAGCACCTGCGGGTTGTTGTACTGTTCTGCAGATACATAGTGGTCACAAAACATCATTCACTGGTTTCCTACCGTGTGCTGAGGTCTGTGGAACCAAAAGTCAGAGACAGAAAAAAGGTTTACATTTTAAACTAAGCAAACGTAATATGGAGATGCAACAAACATGGACCCCCTAGTGCCACAGCTCCTGTGACAGCTTCCCGGGGAGCCACCACGCTGCCGCTCCTGCCAGGAGGGTGCTGGAGCCCACCAGCACACACTGCATTCCTGGGTGCTGCCCCATTGTAAGGCAATTAAAAACCACGGCAATTTCAGAACTTGGGCGGGCCCCCCTGGCGCTGCCAGAGAAGATACATCTGGTCTTGGTTTGTTGACTTTCCTTGGGAAAGCTTCAAAATTGAAAGGAGCTGGGGAAATTTTTGAACGATGGAGCTCACCGTACTAGTCGGTGTGTTTTGTAGGCACTCGAAGGTTTCTTTAGGCAGCAAAGCAGCTACGGCCTCCTTGCTGAAGGTGCACCCAGGACTCACCTGCTGGTGACCAAACACCCAGGTCATTTCTGAAGGTGATGCCAAGCCCTGGCACTGAAGGTCAAGCATAAGAACAAAGGTCAGATCTCTGAAAAAGTTTAAATATGGATCTGAATACACAGCCACTCTTGGGAAATTAAAGAAAAACATTACTGGAGCAAGAAGGGTGCTGAGAATGCAAGAGAGATTCTGGCCAGGGAGAGGGGGAAGGAGAAATAAATCTGCCAGGCTGAGAAACTCCATAGCATGTGGCTCTCATCCACTCTGCTTTTTGCTTCATATGCAAAGAGGCTGCCGAATTAGATTCCCTAATCCAAATACTTTAGGACTGATTCTCTAATTTCCCTTGGAAATTCATTAGTTTTTTCAAATGAGTGGTAATGCTGCTTGCATTTTTTGGTTATGGGAAGATTAAATGAAGGAAATCTTTGCCTAGAATAATCATCGTTACTTAACCTAAATTTATTCCATTCCTCTGAAACTTTGAAAAAGAGCAGCTCTTTGGTCCCTGAAGTTACATTGAAGTAAAACTCAACAGCTTGCTAAAATATTGCCATATGAGTAGAAATATTCAGCACTGAGGAGCTGATGTGGTAGACGGATAAAAGGTTGTTTGTTAGCACTGGCTGGCACTGGGTTTTAAGCAATATCACGAGGCTGCCAACAAGAAGCTGATAACAAGACTTCCTGAATATCTTCCAAAGCTTCACAGAAATACTTGCTTGCTTAATATTTTACACTTAAGCTCTTAGAAGTTTACCAGAGAAAAGTGGCTCTAAATATGTGCAAGCACCCCCCCCCCCCCCCCCCCNAGCGGGAGGAAGACTGATGCGGAACACAAGAAAATATTAATGTTTAACATGTGCGGATTGAGCGTAAACAGTAGGAAAAATGTTTCTGGTTTGCACTCTAATTTCTCCCCTGTAGCACACAAATGGCTTAACACCTCAGCTGGATTTAGGCTCCCGGTTGCCCTACACTTAGGTTTTAGCTAGTTCTCAGTGTCTTAAACCAAGGGAGAACTCAGAGCGTCTTTTTCTTCCCGTCTGTCTTTCCCCCCTTCCTTGCTGGTAGTAGAGTTTTAAGTCAGAACTAAGAGAATTTTTGTTTCTAGCTGTGTGTGAGGCTTCTAACACTTGCTAGCATAAAATTTAAGACAAGCAACTCTCTACACTGTGCTCCTGATGCCTTTCAGTCCTGAACTACAACATCTCTTCTTGCTCTAGTCTGAGATTTCCAGGGCAGGCAGTATGCCCCCAAAAGCTGCCTATGGAAATTAAAAGTAAATATATGGAGGTAAGACCAGAACAAGATCTTTAGTCCTACAACATGAATTTGAACCTGGATCTCCAGAATTAAAAACTACTGTACTCACTAATCCCCAAAATTGTACTATCGTGGGCAAAATCTTACTTCTTAAAATGTTTTATTGAAATGTGGATTGAAATCCTGGCTCTGTCATGTCAGTAATAAAGCTCCCATTGTTTCAACCGGTTGCTTTACTCCATACAGGAATTGATCTATCTTATCCCTCTATGGCATTTCCAGACTGCGTACAGTTCAGTGCATGCAGAGTAAATCTGATTCAGCGTGGCTGCCAGTTCGATAGCACTCCCAGATGCCTGGAAATGCCAGATAAACATGGGCAATTCTAAAAATTCTATCCAGTTTCTGGATAGAAAAGGAGGAGATGCTTGGAAAGCCCTGACGTACCTTTATATAGCTTGTCATTGTCTTATGGAAGGCAGAGTGCCTTCCACCTTGTACTTGCTTCTGATTTGTAAACAATTTAATGACCTTACTTTTTTTTTAAGTCGTAGCAGAAATGTGATGCACTGCAAAACGTCCATATGTGCCCAGTCAAGTAAACAAAACCGCCCGATTCCAGCTGGTCTTCAAGACCATGGAAGCGTGGAGTGAAGCAGCACCAACCATGCCTGATTTAAGGGACGCTCCACTGGGTATTCTACGCCTCTTGTTGTTGTTCCCCAAAAGCAATGCAGCAAGAAGCATTACAAGGATCCAAAGTCTGGAAGGGAAGAGGTGAAGTAAGGAAGGGCACAGGGAATAGTTTGTATTGAGACCCAGGGCACGGTGGCCTGGGATGGCTGTGCTGAGCCTGGTAGCAGTCAGCTGTTTCAGCCGTAGCACGTGCTGCCCCAAAAGCACAGGTAAAGCTCATCTTCCTTTCTGCTAAGGGGAATAACCTTGAAATGACAAAGAATTCTCACTGCTCAAAGAAAACTTTCAAAAGACAGTGCTCATGGGAGTGAAAAACACAAGAATACAGGTTTGTTTGAGGCAGTGATGCCCTATCAGATGGTTGAAAGCAGGGAGAGAAAAAATCAATTTTTTCCACCTCTTGCGAAGTCAGTCCCGGCAGCTGCTCGGCTCTGTGACCCGAGCCATCAAACTACCTGAGCTTAGTCAGACTGCTTGAGAGTTTAAAGTGGCTCAGGACAGAGATCCCAGCACCTCTGAGAGCTGAGCTGAAGGAGAGAAATTATTTCTGTGAACTACATGCAGAAGTGGAAATACTAAATGAATGTAGATGTCTGAGTTTCTTCGTCAGTGAAAGCTGCTGCTCTGGAGGTGAGAAATGTTAATGTGCCTCTTCTAGAGCTGTTCCCCAGTCCTGTCCAGAGACAGGCATAAAAATAGATTTTGAAAGCAGCAGTTGGAGTCTTGCAGTGACTTTGAACTGACAAAGGTGCAGGAGAAGCAAAGAATTCCCACCTACCCTCTGCAGAAATAAGTGAGGAAGGAATTTTATGGAAGAAAGGGAAGACTGGGTGCAAGCACATCAATGTCCTTCAAAATCACTGTTCAAACTGGGATTTGTTGCTGCTCCCGGAGCAGTGCTCAGGTGCTGCTGCTGTAGCAGGCCAAGCAGAGCATAGGTTTGGCTCCGGCACTCAGCACCGGCTCCGAGGTCTGCAGTGGAGAGAGCAAACCCCATGTATGCACTCCCTGAATCCTGGGTCCAATTTCCACCTCTCTTGGGGACTTGTGGGCAGCACAGTCACAAAACTCTTCTGGAAAGAGAGGGGAGAAAGGGACCGTAAGCACAAGGAACAGATGAAGTTCACTTTCTACATCTGTTTTTTATTGAGGGAGCTATTACTGTGAGTAAAGTCAGCTGAGACATCCCAAGTCATTGCAGCTTGAATATTTAAGCCAAGCTATAAATATCTGATTTTTTTTTTTAACAGTGATTATTGTTTATGCTTTCTTCCTATTTACTCTCCTTTGATTTAGCAGCATGGGGAGGTTTGTATCACTTTAGCATGTCAATTGGAAGCAGCCGACAGCTACGTTACAGATAACCTCTTGTGGATTACACGGTTAGGGATTGTCCTGTCCGTCTCCCCTCTGCGTTGTGACCCCAGGTGGCTCAGAAGTACTTCGGGTCAAACTTATTATATACTATTCACTATCCCAATAAACAAGTAGCGTGTTGTCACATTTGGAGTGCTGCGTATTTTTCTAGTAATTATGCCTTATTATATATTTACTATTCAGAAAATGCAGGTGTGGGCTGTTGAACTGGGGCCAATGAGAATTCGCCGAACTGGCAGCAATTCCTCGGTGAGTCATGTTTCACTGTCTGTTGGTTTTATAACTGTTTTCACTACTAATTTAGCTCTGCGATGCAATATGCAATTAGTTCTATTATGGAAGCAGCTGTATTCAGTTTTACAATGGCACTTTCCCCTTTGGCTTGTACCAGAGCCTGTTGTGGTTCTGCTGATTTGATGACTGAAGTTGTAAAGTGGTATCTGGATGAGCCACAGCGAGCCATGAGCCTCATACAAATATGATTCTTGCTTATACACCACTGCTCTAATGCTATTTCTTACAGCCCAATTAGAAACGCGGTCACAGAGAAAAGCTGTTTCTTGCTACAGTAAGTAGTATTGTCATGCAGCGATTTGTTGCCACGCTGGTATCACCTCTGGAGTCTTGCAGCTTATTATAAATAACATTTGGTAGCCAGAATGTGGGAGGGGGGAAAGGAAAAAAAGAAAGAAAGAAAAAAAAAAAGCTTCTGCTTGGAAATTAGCTTTTCCAGGCTTCAAAAATTAGTTTCCAGGCTGTAGACACTTCATGGTGGCCCTGGGAATGAAGAAGGGCCAAGTGGGGATGGTGGCCAGGCGCGGATCCCAGGAGGTTTTGGTGAGTCTGCGAAGCCCCCGTCTGTCGTGATAGCGACAGACCGGGGCTTCGCAGGCTCGCCAAAAGCTCCCAGGGTCCACGCTCATCCCTAAAACACCCCTGTGCCACTGGCATGGTCGCCCCCTATATCCAGCTCTTGGATAGCAAACACGAACAGCCTCTCTCCAAAAATACAAGAGAAAACAGCCGAGAAGTAAATACAAATATCAATTACACTAATTAGCTGCCTTTACTGTCAACAAGGACGTTAGGGAAATCAAATACATATTGCTTATTAGTTTAATGTGTATTAGAGCTACTCTGTTAAAAAAGAGCGGGGTCTTGAGAAATGGCTGAGAACATTCACTACATTTTTTCTGCTGTGTTATTACCCGTTTTCACACCCATACATATGTTCTGGTTTTGTTGCGTGTCACACAAAATGGTAATTTGGTGGTGAAAAAATGAGAAATCATGACATTTCACATGTGTTTTCAGTAAAACAACAATTTTCCTCCTAAAGGGCCCCAGTTTTCTTCCTCAGAAATAGGGCTATTTACAATGAAAATGTTCCTGTTGTGGTGGAATAATGACACGAAGAAAGGCACCAGGCTGAATGTTGCAAAGCAAAGTGAAAATGCTTGCCTTCCCTGTGGTTTGAATGCCAGGTGAGGTGAATTGCAGGCTCTGAAACACCTCCCGGCTAACCGGCGCTCGCCAGCAGCGCCGACCCCAGCAGAGCCCATTCTCCCCCGGGATTGTTTCTGACCACCGTTGCCCGTTGTTATCACTCTGGTCAGACTATTATAATAGAAACTATTTTCCAGGAACTTTTTGCTATGAGAAACAAAGAAAGTCTCTGCCCTGCAGAGAATAGCCATTTGGGAGAGCTGGACTGATGGAGAGTTGGTAGTTTGCCCAGAGCTTATCGTTTTCTATCCAGAGGCTGGCTTTATGCTAGAGTAAACAGCTGGAGTTACGTACCGTATTTCATTGCGAGCATGTAAAACAATAATGAACTTTATGGCTCTATAAAGATTTGCAAAATTATTCCCAGGTCTAAAGTTTAATTGTTTAATGTCACCAAATGACTTTGCAATAACTGAGCACTGTGGAGTGGCAGAAGTTAATCACTCAACTGAAGTGAATTAAGATTTTCTAAAGCTACATTTATCACTGTAATTTCAGGCTAATTTCATTTTCCATTCATAAAATATGATTTCAGTTTCTGTATCTCTATGAGCTGTGGAGAAGGAACGTGCCTGTTTTATAAAACATGTTTTTGTCAAGCAATGTCAAAGGTGATGTACATACTGATAACGGGAAAATGCTAAGCTTATCTTGGTGCTGCATTGCACATGCCTCCACACCGGAGCCCACGTGCTGTTTAAGACCTTTCTGTATTTTAAAACTCAGTGGGCCAAATCTTCAGGATTTGCTTTGCCTTGTGTATTCTTCCTGACCTCCCATCAGGCATTGAACACACCAACAGCCTTGCTTGAAACAAAAGTTAGCCAGGATAGAACTGCTTAAAGCAAAGCCTACGAGCCAAAGGGCCTGTTTCCAGGGGCTGCTTCACTCCTAAAATAGGTGAGGGATACCTCAGTGCATCCCTGCTTGACCTTTGCTTTCATGTACCCAGACCAGGATCCAGCTGGTTTAATTTTAGCCATCTGGAAGCAACCAGAAGTCATATATAGTTGAAGATACTTGACTAAGTAATGCCAATAGTTAGTGGAAAGAAATGGGTGTTTGCCTGGGGTGCTTTGTCCGATTTACCTGCACTGGCTATAGCAGGAGCCCAGACAGGTATTAATGGAAACATTTATCGCTGCCAGGCTGAAGTTAAACCCATGAATGTCACCTTTCCTTCTCAGCTTGGGCCCCATGGTACATCTCTCCTGCTGGAGCCATAATTCAGTTTTCCCTCCGCCTAAGTCCTGTGAGGGTCTAATTCAGCTGATGGTCTCAGAGACTGGCCACAACGCACTCGTGGGATGAGCCCCATGCCAAGGGCAGTCCCAAGGGGCAGAGCTGGGTCTCCATCCTATTCAGAGATATCATGGGCTCAAGTTTGTTCTTCAAGTGAGGGAGCCCAGCTGGGGGCTGAGCTCTCTGAAGGACTCAAGGAGTGTCCCCCTGAGCCCAAGGTGAAGTTGGTGGGTGGAGGAGGGGACGCAGGAGTACCCCCACCTCTCCCAAATACACCTCAAAGCCACCATCAATATAGCCTGGCTGCTGGGTGGTCACAGGGAGGCAACGTGTGGCAGATCCCAAACTTGTTTCAGTACTTCACAGTAAAAAGTCACTGGGAAGTGTGCGTTATCCACCTCTCAGCTTCCTAATTACACACTGTGCGAGCTAAAATGATGCCCAGCTCACCGTGTCCAGAAATTTGGAGGGGGATCTTAGCTGTTGTCCCAAAGTCTCTGCAGTTTCCTCACCATCCTGAGTCAGGCAATTAGTCCTGGAAAGTGATGGGGTGTCACGCATAGCCTTCTCCCAAGCGGTCGCTTGCCTGCCTACAAGCTCCCAACTCGTTGGGCTGGGTGCCCAAATCACCACTGGGAGATATCCCACTCTCCTTGCACCAAAGATGCTCTTGGTGGAGGCAAAAGGGGCTGGTATTCCAAAATCCCAGGGCCAAAAATCCTGGTATCCAACATACAGAGGATTAAGTCCTCTGGTGGATCTGTCCTGAGTGCCCTTATAACTTTGCAGACTGTGGCTTTTGACATATTTTTCTTCAAATAAATGCACTGAGAATTTCTCCAGCAAAGAACTGCACCACTTGAACTCCAGTTCAAATCCTGGACCCAAAATCTGCAAATCGTTTGAGCCCTTTCCTCACCTTTCGAAGTGGCTGGGCACTCAGTATCTCAACTCTTTCTTCCAGTGGCACCAACGGACAAAGCTAACGGTGAAAGCCAACATCTCTGCAAACTTTCCCAAACGCACAATAGATGACCTAAAACTGGGATCCAAATCAAAGTAGCTAGTTTGGGGGTTTCATAATATTTGTTGAAATAAGGATATCTCCCACCACCAATTTCCTTCTCTCCCGCTTGCACAATCGCCTTTACTGTGAGGGAGGTCAAAGGTACCACTTACTGGTTTTCATTAGTAGTGAATGTGAGTGTGGTTAGCCGTATTATGGTGTGTATATAGACAACAGTTTGTGCTCCCCCTCCACGCAGAGCATGTACTCACATGATGTACACACATGTAACATGCTGTCCTGGCCCCAAATTGCTTCCAGGTTAGGTCGTCGCTTCAAGCCCATTTCCCTTGCTTTTTCTCCCTCACTTTTTATTGGCCTGGTAGAAATTAGCCACAAATCCAGCCTGGTTTTTGTGTCTTTTGCACTCGTTTGTTCCGATTTTTTGTACCCCCTGAACTCTTCCTCTCACACACATACAATTTATTCCCACACACGGCAGGCATGCTTGCTCATGAATAATTTATATACCTTTGCTAACTTCTACTTTCCAAATAATGAGAGAAGCAAATGTTTCCAGTGTAGGAGTCGTAATAAGGGAGAAATCCAGGCAGGCTGGTGGGCAAGAAGGTGGTAAAATGCCCCAAGTTAAAAATAATAGATTGTTTTTGAATGGCTGAGGAAACACCACAAGGGCCTTTCAAAGCAATCATCTACCCTCAGAAATACTGCTGGGTGGCTAAAATTAGGAGCTGACATCTGACAATGACTAGAGAGGCTTTCTTTTCCCCAGTTTTTCTTAAAGATTGGGTGGGACAATCTCACCAGATGCCTAATGTACCAACAGCAGCGTTCCCACCTACCTGCATGGAGGGAGAAGCTATCCCTTCCTCTTCTGAGTCAAAACACCACAGCTTTGCTAGGAAGAGCAAAATTAATAACATATACCAGGGGAAAACACACTACATGACACAGCTATGGCGCTTCGATCTTTTATTATACTGAGAAATAGAGGTAGGCTCTGCTTTCACTTTCTAAACGCAGCCAAGCACACGAAGCAGGGAATGCATTATCTAATAAATTTAGACAGAAACTTGGTAAGAGTTTGGAAAAGATAATTCAATTTCATATGTGTTTTGAAAAAAGGAAAGACATTGTGGTAACAGTGAGGATGAAAGGATATGCTAGCTCAGTGAAGGAGCGAGGAATTAAATTAAATAATTACTCATTTTACAGAGACTCCATCCCAAGTTTGAGCGAGAAGGGTGGAAAACAAAACCTCATGCAGGCACGTTAGTGTTAGCAGCTGGAAGCGTAAGGAGGCAGCTACTTGCATCTGCCACATGCTTCTGTGCTGTGGCTTTGAGCCCGGTGATCTGCCTGTGCATTACTGTCCTGCCGTGGACGGAGTGGGGCAGCATCGCCGGCACGTATGGCCCGAGATGAAGGCTCACGTGACGGACACCACCTGTCACTGCGAGGTTTGAGGATACAGGTATTGATGTACTTTCCGGAGGGTTGTCGTAGCAACAAGGAAATATGGAACAGATGGAAATCAAATGCCTCCGCCTGCCTGCCTGCCTGCCTGCCTCCATGGGGGCTGCAGGAGAGGGCACCCGGTGGGACGCAGCGGGGAGCAGGGCACAAGGTCTGGCAGGCGAGGACTGGAAGGTGACCCACCTCTGGAGGCCTGGTGTCCTCTGTGTGTGGACAGCTCTGAAACCTGTTGCTCAGAGGCTCTCCAACCTCTCCTTCCTTTTCTTCAGTAGGCTTAAACTTGGCATTTCTCCACTTCATGGCTGGTGCATGAGAAGAAGAAACACTGAAATATCATGACGAAACTGATTCTTCTGAGATTTCATCTGAAATTCAGTATGAATTCGTTGATTGGTAAATGTGATAATTGCAGCAAGCTAAATAATTGTTTTAAGCATGATGTAATGAGGATTTGCAGTCACTATGTTTTATTCACTAGGCTACACACACAAAAAAAATTCATTAAAAATGAAGATTCCTAGTTAAAGATTTTACTTTTGCCCTTGAAATGCTTAGACGTTTTCCTTTTGCTGTTCTGCAGCAGTTATTTGAGACTTAGTCTGGTATCCCAACAAAGTCAGTGAGAGCTACCAAGCTCAGTTATTCCTGGAGCCAAGGGACTTAACACTCTGGTGCATTTCCCAGTCAGGTCTTATGGCCCAAAGACTGCCAGTTTTTCAGGTGTTCCATATTGATTTGAGAGATTGCCTGTCCCAATCTATTTTCTTTCTCTTTGCAGGTTTTCCAGAAACAAGTACTATGATGAACAGGTTTCTGTGCTGATTTTAAAAAGCGTATTTTTCCATGTAAAGCAGCCCTTCCTGTACTCTAAGAGCCCTCTGCCAAAAAATGCCATCCAAATATCTTAACACCATGTTTCTTCCTATCGTGGATTTTGGAAACCGTTGGATCCTCCAGCTTAAGTTCTGCACCCTCAAAGAAATCACCTAGAGGCAGAAAAGTGTCAGGTCAAATAGTTTAAGCCTGGCAGAATAATAAAAGAGTGAAAGCCCTATAAAGGTTGAGGAACCCATCACTTCACCAGCTGCCCATCCAAACTAGATCTTCCACTCATCTAATGTAAAAATTGGCAAAAATTCAGAAAAGAAACCTTCTGTGCTGCTGAAGTTTTTTTATTAACTGGAGGAGTTAACTCTAAAGAAAGGAAAAGTCAGGATTAGAGGACTCCAGGAGAAGGAAATCGGTGCTAGAACAAACCCTTCATCCGTGGAGTTACATCAGTTTTGAGGTGTTCAAAACAAGGGCAATACAAAAGGTTAGTATAACTGTTCCTTACTGGAGTTTGGACTAAGTGACCTGAAAGGTCTTTGCCAAAGCTGTTATCAATGGTACTGTGATACCTTTATAAGGCAGCTTTTGTACTCCAATAACTCAAAAATGGATGTTCTTTTTAGAATGACATTTCACAGCCTGCAAATCCTAAAATGGACTAATGGCTTTGACTTTTTGGGGTAGAAAGATTGGCCTGAAAAGTAAAGGGCTAGCTTGTGCTCAAAACTTTTGAACCTTTATTTGTTGGGTGAGAAATGGCTCACATACTTCCCCTATCAATAATGATGGTTCAGAAGATGTCATTAAAGTTGAGAAGGTCAACAATTTGTCAACCACGATTTAAGTAAATGGGCTTCGAGAGAAAGCCTTTGAGCCAGCCCACGCCATGGCGGGCTGACATTTGGTAGACAGATACATTTCTTTGGAGACTCTAGGGATACTCCGATATCCTCTCACAGACACATTTGGACTCAGAGGTACATCTTTTTATGGATTACGGTATTTCTATATGCATTTTTTAATGGAAGCAAAGATTCACAGATACAATTTGTTGGCTTGAAAGGGGATGTTTCCCTCTGCACAGAAGAGGAGGGAAAAAAATAAGGGATGGTGAAAGTGAATGTGATTGTAACGTCTTACACTGCTTCTATCTCTAGTGCTATAGGGACTAATTTTGGCTTTGGCTGCATTTAAGATCAGCCTCGGGGCTGCTCTAATGTACACCCCTTGAGATGGCTCCTGAGTCATTTTTCACTCAGTGATTCCCAGGGTGATTACTCAGCACTAATTCTTGAGAATTTCCCAGAAAATACAGAATGGCTCAGCGTCTCAACCATCATCAGGTTGATGATATTTTCCTCCCACCCTTACAAGCCATCAAATACAGAGGAGTTTGCAATGCTAAGTTTGCATAAAGGTTGTGAAAAATAAAAAGTGTTAAAAGAACAGGCAGGTGTGGGTCTAGCAAGGGAGCTGAAAGGGTGATTAACTCCAGGCTCCTCTAGCACTGCATGATGCAGCGTGCACATACCACTTCAGCAGCAGCTAAACAGAGCCCCATCCAGCTCAAGGTGGCATCTGGCCCAGAACAAATAGCAGCTGTACAAAATTTGTGTGTATTTTTTCTACAGTTCCTTTGACCTGAATATTTGTCTCGGAGAATTTCAGACAGAATCGAAAACTGTTTTCGCTGTCAAGGTAGGCATACCACATGTAGCCATGTACCTAATCCTGCATTCCTCCTGCATTCCAGGCACCCACAAAGTCAATGAGAATTTGAGATGCAGAGTGAATACGGGGCCAGGCACATCATTTGAATATTTTAAGGAATGTTCTTGGATTTTTACAGTTGATGTCATGTTTTCTACCCCATCAATATGGATTAACAATGGTCCAGAGCAGCAGGAACTCATTTCCTATTCATATATGCTAATTGCATGGTGCTGGATAGCAGGGAGTTCTTCCTAAACTTAAAGTTTCTTTCTTTTTTTTTTTTTTTTTTTTTAAATGGAAAATAGAAAGAATGTGGCTAAGAAATTAAGAAGTGAAGAGGATTTAACATAAACACTGAAATATTTGGTACTTCTAAATATGTACTCTGTACTTAAAAGAAGCAAGACCTGCAGTTCCTTCTTACACTTTTCACATGGATGAAATCCATCCTTCCTTAATCTGAACCCCAGCTGACTTTGAGGTAAGTCTGTTAATCCTATAACTTATTTTTCATTATTTTTTCAATATGTTATTTCATTTTTTGAAATCTCTATAGAGGTAATTCATTAATAGCTTCCTAGTTACATATCACCGCAGTATGTGGCATCTTAGAATAGTGCATGAAGTAGCATAACAACCACTTGCTGTATGAGACAGAAGTGTATAGAAAGTGTGTCTTGCCTCAGTAATACCCATTTTAAACGTAATGTTTCATATTAAAACACATTCATTTTGCAGAAGACCTGGTCATGTGCTAGGCAGAGTTGATTTCTGCTGACTATGGTGCAAATTTTTTTGCTGATGTTGTCTGTTACTGAGAAAATAGTTGGGAGAGAGGTCGTTTCTGTTGGCATAGGCCTTCAGCAATGACATTTTAAAAGGTTTGAAAAGAGGGTGGTCAAAGAGTGGAACAGGCTTCCTAGAGAGGTAGCCAATGTATCAAGCCTGTCAGTGTTTAAGAGGCATTTGGACAATGCCCTTAATAACATGCTTTATCTTTTGGTCAGACCTGAATTGGTCAGACAGTTGGACTAGATGATCATTGCAGGTCCCTTCCAGCTGAAATAGCCTATTCTATTCTATTCTATTCTATTCTATTCTATTCTATTCTATTCTATTCTATTCTATTCTATTCTATTCTACGTTTGGTAATGCCTTTTTTTCCTACTTTATATATCTCCATCCAACCTACCTGCAGACCTAACTGGAACTCCAGAGTTCTGCAAACAGATCTGCATATAACTATGTTATTTACATTTTGAGATAATGCACACAATAAACCAGTTTTCCTCTCCTAGTTACCAATGCCAGCTAGGAACATCTATCATCATTTTATAGGTCATCACATCATCATATGGATATAGAATCTGTTTTTCACAAGCTCTTTGATTAGATTACTAGTATTAGATTATGGGGGCTTTGCTGATGCTAAAAGCCTATTTACTTATAATTATGAAAATAGTGCCAGCTAGCTACTATCTCTCTCCACTCTTTCTCTGCACGCTCTGAATTCAGGACACATTCTGGTTGCCTGTTCTTTCATATGATGCCTATCGCCTTGGTGTCGTTCACAGAAGACACCGGAAATTTGGCAGTGGCTGCGGCTTGTGCGCATCCCACATGTGAAATAGAGCTTACGGGGACAGCAATGGCATTCAGCTTCAAAATTCCCAATATATTTAAGGGCAGGCAGGTGGCTTTGTTTTGGGGACCCAGTGAGACCAGCGGGTCTGGGAAGAAACCTAACCTCCCACTTCCCCATAGCTCTGGCACGCTGCGGCTCACTGGAGCGGCAGCTGGGACACCCCATCCCCTCTGCCGCGTCCTTCTGTCCCACTGGAGGCAGCGGGGGCGGCAAGGTGGGCACTGGCCAGGCTCCTTCTGCGGGCTCGGGAAACATGCCATGCTGGAAAAATCCCCAGCAAGAGATTGGCATGTATTTTTTGCTGGTGCAGCGTACGTACGACGTGATGTTGGCATAGGAATGAAAGCAGGGTAGAAGGTCTGTCACAATATGTGATTTTTAAACTAGAAGAATAAGGGGACAAGCACCCTTTTAATATACGTTTTGGCTTATAGACGGAGACAAAGAGAAGGGGAGAAGACAGTGTTTAAAAAGAAGGAAATGTGTTTATCTCCTGCATAAGAAACATCTTAGTACAGCAACACGGAGGACAATATTACTTTTGTGCTCTGCTAAATAATCAGAACAATTGCAAGCACAATTGGACTTCGAAGCAAGAATGAGATAAGAATGCCAAATCTACCACAGCAGCTCAATAGCACCAGCGCCTGGTAACGGCTGTCTCGGTCTGCTTGCAAATGAGCGTTTGTGTCTCTGTGTCTGCATGTACAGCATTTATATCTAATCCTGTCAATTTGTATTGCAGACACCACATTTCTCTAGCGTTAAAGTGACTTCCCTTATAACTTCTGAGAGGCCATTAGGTGTGATTTTCAAAAAACCATCAAACTTCTATAGTAAAACTCCTTTTTACTTGATTGAGAGCAATACTAGCCGGGGACCAGACACATCTGTAAATTGTATCCGGAAAGAACAGAACCTTTCTGAAGATGCAAAGTGTATTTTTTTTATTGACATAAAGGCGCTTGTCATTCTAAGTTCTTCAGAAAGAGCTGGTAGGTAAGTTTCATATTATGCCTAAGATGTACATATTTAGCACATTCAAGCTTCAGCATGGTAATCCAGAGAAAACCAAATGAGTTTTTCCTTCTCCAACTCCTTGTTTTCCTTTGCCTTTACTCCTTCTGTAATCAGCTCCAATCTTATGGCCAGTGCTTTCTCCTGCATTAAATATCTGTTGCTTTCACTCCCTCCTTAAGGACCAGTTAACTTGTTCTGATACCACCAGACCCACCTGCTGAAAGCCTTGTTCACAGCCCTGTTTTCCTCTGGTTCTCCATCTTTTCAGTCACTGTTGCTCTTTCAGGGTTTCGTTCAGACCACGCAGCTCTTTCTCCTCCCCACAGCAGAGTTTGCAGTCCTCTTTCAGGATCCAAATGGAAATATTGCTCTCATTCTCTGGATCCATCTCAATGAATGCATTGCTGTCGAAACACGGCATTGTTAAATGTTTGTGTATCTGGAGTGTAAATCCTCCAACTAAAAATTAGCAAAAGCCGACACAAATTTTTGGGAACAGGGTATGAATTGCATTGCTTATTTCAGTTGCAAACACTTCAAATCAAAACGCTGATATACAAAATATTATCATCATTTTTGTCATGTAGCATTCAAAGGCATCTAAATCTTCCTGGAAGCCTGGGAGATTCAGAGACTTTTCAGAGTCTTTTCCATTCCTTGCCCAGATATCTTTGAGTGTTTTACATTTTGAAGGAAATAAAATACATTTCCAGGTCTATTATAAGAACATTTTGGCAGAGAACATTTTCAATTTTTCCCATGGAATTTTGAGGGTGGGTGGGGAGGTAAGATTATGCTGAAGATTTAGTAGGTCTTTAGCAACTAAAAGTTATCAGCTGCACACAGACATTCCTTGTGGTGGATCCCATGGGCTTACCCGGTATCACTCTTTGGTTGAGAGGTTCCTCCAGAGCCATAGAATCATAGAATGGTTTAGGTTGGAAGGGACCTTAAAGTTCATCTAGTTCCACCCCCCTACCATGGGCAAGGACACCTCCTACTAGACCAAAGTCAACCCTGAGTGCTCTTGTGCTCCTCCATTTAGGGGACAGAGTCCTTTCTATCACTTGTGGCAGGAAGACAATGACGCTCTGATTCTAGCTCACCATAGATTTTTGTAAATGTTAGTGAAAAGTTTGTGTTTCTGCTGCATGGACTTAAAGGTCATACCCTCTGGCCCAAAAGCATGGCCTTGCAAAAGATCTCCTCTGCTTCTATGCTTTCTGGAGGGAAACCTTCCTCTAGCAGCTATTTCTTGTGAATCCAAAAACTCCGAGTGTATTTCCTAGGAGGAGACACCCAGAGACTTAAAATTAAATATGCAACAGCCGTATCCTCCTCTTCTCTGAATCTCTTTATGTCATTTAAAGCCAGTGGCTGCTAACCACATTAACAACTACTGAAGAATGGCTGGGATGCACTGCAATGACTCTCCACTGTTCTCTCTGGAAAAGCTTTTTTTTGGATCTTCACAGAGTTGGTGGATATGTCACATATTGGTGAAGAGTGTACCTTCCCTGAACACTGGCAGCGAGTCCCTGCTCCCTGCTTTGGGCTGGCTCAGGTGCCAAGGGTGTGGGGCACTGGTAGGACAACTTCCCCCTCCCCAGAAAAGGGTGAGTAAGACATATCTGGTACCAGAGTCTGACATGCACCTCACTTGCATTTCTGATGGTCGCTGCTGCCTCGCGCTGCCTCTGCCATTTATTCTTGTCTCGTGGCATGGGACTTTTCACCTTGCGGCTACTGCCAGCAGCCAGCCCAACCCAGGGGGTGCCACCACAGCACCAGGCTGTGCTCTGCAAGCCAGCACACGGGAGATGCAGTTCAGCCCTCCAAATAAAGCCCAACACTCAGGAACCGTGCCCTGAGCAGTTTGCATCATAGCAGGTCTGGCTGCTCCTCTACCCCTGCAGGACCAGTGTGCTCAGATACAGGAATCAGTTCCTGTTCCTCTGCTGTCAGTGTCTGCTGCTTACGATGTTTTCAGCGCTTTGCAGTTCAGTTCCCACCACCACTGGTGTTCGTTGCACTGTCGGCTACTTCTGGTTAAAATTCAATTTATGCCAATGAAATGCCCGTGAATGAAGTGGCTCGTTCTCCCTTCTCAGGTGAGGTAGGAAGACCAGGCAATGTGACTGATTACTACAGTAAAGGCCAACACACCTGAAGTACTTCAGCTCAGTTTTGCTGTTCCTCCATGAGGCTTTTCCATTCAGCACTTAGTATCTTGGGCACAGATGCCCCTCAGTCACCTCCTGAACTACAGCAAACTCTGACCTTTTGAAAATAAAACAGCTTCATGAACCAAAGAAGAGTTTGGAGCCTCCAACTTTGGAGGCTGAACTGTGGCAAGGTGACATTCCCAAGCCATGGTGGACATGATACCCCACCGGATGGACATGACATATCCCTCTGAGGCTGCTCATGGCAGTGAGAAGGGCAGGTAGGCTACCTCTAGGTCTCCTCAAAGGTTCAGTGTGTGGAAGGTGGTCTTTCTGGAAGTCTGAATCTGTCAAATAAAGAGTTGGTGATAACCTTTAGTTTCTGAAAGATCCTCAGGTACCTTTTATTCCTTGGAAACAACCGCTTCATCCACCCATTTAAGAGAAAATTAGAAATTATTTTTGGAGACAGAGATGCTTGCT
Organism: Chionis minor; assembly: GCA_013398295.1. NCBI lineage: Eukaryota > Metazoa > Chordata > Aves > Charadriiformes > Chionidae > Chionis > Chionis minor. The sequence continues at coordinate 410,542 of VZSF01001517.1, forward strand.
CGACTCTTCCTTCTGTTAAAGAGAGAGTTATGAACTTTCTAGAATGAGATAGTAGCACCAGGAGAATCTTGCTACTTCTGCTCTGTTTTCATTTATTTATCTGACAACAAAAAAAAAACTCTTGAGAATTTTAGTAGAAATAGCTTTTCTTATAAAAATGTCCCATTTTCCCAAAAGGACATTTACACCCACAGGCCAGTTAGCCAGCCTGGAATATCATTCTAGCAAATTGTTACACATTTTATTTTTAGAACCAAATCCTTTGCTGACTTCAGTGGGGTTCTACATGAAGGAAAGGACCCATTCGTGAGAGACTAATTGTAAGAAAAGAACCCTAAAGCAAAAATACCGCACCTGCCATCTGAGTACAGAAATGAATACTTAGTAAAGTTTTCAAAGCAGGTTTTGTGGAACATCAGGACTAGATTTTCAGGTAATGGTTCTCCATCTCCAGCATCAGCTGGAATTGCTTGTTCTTGAGACTTCTGGAAAGTAGGGTTTTCATACTTTGTTTTACACATCACGCATTTAAGAATTGTTTCCTGGGGAAGCTGTGTGTTTTCTATAAAATGGAAAAACTCTAAAGCAATTTTTATTTTACTTCAATATCTGTCAAAAAAGCTGTGTTAAGTCTTTCTTCTCCAAATAACCAAGTTAAGGTTTGCAGCCAAAGTTTGGTATCTTAAGTTTAATGTAGTCAAAGTGTACAAAAAAACCTTGCACATAATTTAGTAGTCTAATGCACTTGTTTAAAAAGGAAGAGCAGGTTTAATTGAGCATACAACCATGTCAACTTGTCACTCCTGGAGCAGGTAGTGTCTGCAGACTGGGGCTGATAAATGTTCCTGCAGCTGTCTGAATAAATCCTGAATTTTCAGGGGAAAGGGACTGATCCAGCGTTTTTCTGAGACATAAAAATCCAATGGATAATGGAGGACGTTTGGAATGTGCAATGGACTCAAGCCTGGGAAGGCCTGGGGGGGGAAACGGTAAAGCTTTACCCCTTTGATTTCTTGAAACTTTTCTTATTGGCTTATTAGAATATAGGGAGGAGAAATGAGACCAGCCTGACTCTGTATTTCAGCTTTGGCCCAGATGATGCAATTGCCTTTCTGTAGGGTGATTCTTGGTGGGGTCACGGTTAACCTGAAGGCACTAGTTTCCACAGGGCTGTAGAAATCCGACCAAGCGGGATCGGTTGCGAAAACCAGAGCCTCAGTTGTTAAAAACTGCGGATCAGGAACACTCATCAGACAAAGCACAGCTTTCAGGAGAAGAAAGAAAGGATACTGGATTTGGTGATGATAGAGCTGAATATCGAAAACAGTGTAACATAGCTGTCAACATAATTGCAGTTGTTTGTCTGATGATCCTATTAAGTGTTACAATTTCTTTTTCCCTATTTTTTTTTGTTTTAGGTAATTTTGGAGTGTGTTTTTTAAGCAGTTATATACGAATTATAAAGGAAATAGGTAAGAGAAATTATAATCTAAATACCATTTTGAACTGGCTTTTTAAACTGTAAGCAGCTATGATAGCCTTACACTTTCCTCGTACCTGTTTACAGACACCAAGAGTTCATGCTGTTATTTGCAAAAGGAAGAGAGGCACATGGTCTCGAGAAAACAACACGCATTTCTCAGAAAACCATGTAATAGAGACAGTTGTCCCTAGTACAACAGCTGTTGGATCTAAAAAAAAATGGGGCCTACCTATAATGAAAGACTAGATAGAAAAAATCAGCAGGAGAAAGGGGAATGAAGACTCTTGGAGAGGTGGGGTGGTTTTCAAAGGTTGCTCAGTATAAGCCAGTAGCAGAGCTGGAGAGAGAACAGAGTATTTTGACAGTAGTACCTCATGTAGCAGGGGGCTGCCCTCCCTGTCTGCTTCCTTCTTAACATATTTCAAACGTGCTTACGAACACGGTACCCTGCTGCCAGCCACCAACCAAGCATCCATATTACCTTTAGTCCAGCAAGTACTCTATTCTTCAGCTCTGTGGCAGCGGCGTGGGCTCACCAGGCATCCCAGCCCTGGGCTCCAGCATCCTTAGGGACCGCAGCAGCCTTGCGGATGGCGGGTGTAGAGGTAGTCCCATGGACCTCCCTGCCCCCAGGAGGGCTGGGGCTGCAATGCCCCAGCGATGCATCCCTGCTGACACAAAGGGCCCCACCAGGAGCAGGAGTTCAGGCTGCACCCTGCAAGGGTCCTCCTCCAGAGGGCTGGGAAGGAGCATCCTTCTGCTGCCCCGCGGACCCAAGGCACTCGGGGTCTGGCAATGCTCCGTGCCCAGAAGGATCAGACTTTAATACCACCCAGCAGCAAATCATTAAGAGATTCGTGTGCCGGATTGAATGCTTGAGCGGTATATTGCAAATACACAGGCTATTACACATGATCAGCAAAAATCAGTTAACTTGGAATCCCATCGAGACTGGGGGGGGGTTGTCTCTGTTAGGATATTTGCATATTTTTAAATACAATCACAAAATAACACACTAGTAGTTTTACTGTCAAATAAATACCTTGTAAGTACAAGGATTTCTTTCCCCCCACCATCACCACTCCATTTATCTTTTGCTTAAATCCTTCCTCTCCAGAAATAATACAAATCAAGCCTCTGGGGCCTGTTTATATAATGGGGATTTATGTCATTTCAAGACAAATGACATTTGCTAAGTTTCAGGGAAGCACCTGTATTAATTGTATTTCCTGCTCATGTGTTGCTTTTGTTTGCAATAAAAGAATTCATCTCAGGTGAGTTAACCTTGCTTTTAGAGAGGGCACCTGCAGTTATCTTAGTGCTTATTGTAAATCAAAACATGTTGAGCCTTTAAAGCAGTGAAATAAAGAGGTGCTGACAAGAGGGTATGCCAATAGGATTAGGAGCTTTTCTCACCGCTTGTATTATCAGGATGGAGAATTGAGTCATGTTAAATTACAGGGGGAAGAGATATTCCCAGAAATTCCACAGATCGGAGATTGACTTGCTCCTTCGGTAAGCCTGCAGATAGGAGGGGCATTCTGTGTTCCGCGAGATTAAGAAGAACAAAAAAAAAAAAAAAAGAAGAGAAAAAGACACCTCCCTTTTAGCCTTAGGCGTCTATAATTGACCAAGATTTTTCTGCTTGTGATTTGATCCATCCAAACCCTGTTAGAGGCACTTGCCCCCAACTGAGACCAAGGCTGAGGTGAATAAGAATTAGGTGACTCACTCATATGTACTATACATGCATTCACATCTATTAGGATAAATGACATGTCATTCAATTTAAGCACAGGCAACTGGAGATTGTCATATTTTGAAAATGACAACTGTTATTTATTTATTGAGAATATTTATAGAGGTTCTTCCTAGGTACAGAGAATGCATTTTTCAGCAGCTCCCACGACACTGGTGAATCAGGCGATTACACAAAGACCAGAAAGGCAATTCCACAAATAGAGAAACAAAGCTGGCAGGCTACTGGCCACCAGATCTGGGCTAGCAGAGCAAGAATAGTGCAAAATACTACCAAAGTCATTAACCTAGCAGTTTTCTGTGGCCATTCTTAAAAGCATTCATCATGATGCTCTGATTCTTGCTATATTAATAAGGTGCTGCAGAAAGCAATGTTAGCTGGCAGCACAAAATGTGATTTAGCCCAGTTTTTAAGAAGGTAAAAATTTAAAAAAAAATTAAATGCTGGATTAAGGAGCAGGGAGGAGATGGGAAGGAGAGCCTTGCCTTCCCCTGTCCTCACCCCCATGCATCCTTCTCCCTCCAGCAAGGCTGGTGTGGTGCATCCCAGGTCACATGCTGTAGTCTGGAGATTTTGTCCTCCCTGTCCTTGTTTAGATCAGGGCTTTCTGTGTCTATCTTTATCGCCAGTCTGTAAGCAGCTTGTTTAAAAGAAAAAAAAATCATTGTTAGTGCTGTTCAGGTAAGCACTGATCAACATTATTTCCATCAATGTCCTGTCTTTTTATTAAGTACAGATTTTTCATTAAATAAGTAGGTAGGTAGGTAGGTAGATATAGATAGATAGATAGATAGATAGATAGATAGATAGATAGATAGATAGATAGATAGATAAGTAGACATATATAGATAGACTAAAAAGAAAAAATCACATGGTCATAAAGAGACGTTTATGAAGTGGTTATGAGTTCCCTACTCTTATATCAGTATGAAGTAGGATGATCTTTTACATCCAAGTCCAATCTTCAGGTTGGACCCAGCTCTAAATAATCACTGCAGCTTGGTGGGACTCTCCAGAGTGGTCACAAGGAGCTCAGTTTATTATTGCCTTTCTTTATTTTCCCTGTATGTCTTATATTCATTTTCTAACACATGTAACTTTCTTCAGAGAATCTAATCAGTAAAAAGATCATATTTCTGAATCTCATAATTCTTGTCTTCTTCATTGAGTATTATTTACAAATATTTCTTTTCTTTTAATAATTCTGACTCTTATGTGTGCACATTCAATGGCAAGCTAGAAATTGCCATATCTTTTATAAGTACAGCTACTATGCGGGTTTGTGCCTGAGGGTTCAATTACACAGCGATATGATTTGTTCCACATGCAAAGTCCACATTCACCAATGCCTTCATCTTGTTTGGTCTTCTTAGTGCTATACACTTCAAAAACACTTGAGAGAAAGGCTCTGTAATGGTGTGAATCACTGGGTGCCCTCAAACAGGAGCCAGGGCCGACCAGGTGTTTGGAGGAGAAAATGAGGATTTACCGTGTAGCATAAAATGCATTCTCTCCATGGAAATGGTGGCCATTAAATCTCCAAGGCCAACATTTTTGGCTGTGTGTTGGCTGAAGTTAGCAACCCATATAAACATACCCTGCTTATACCACTCTTGATAAATCAAAGACGCAGCCCTGGTGAAAACTAGTTATAAACTGGAATAAACGTAACCAAAAGTGCCTTGAGACACTGCCCAGCTTTGAAACATTGGCCTCTCTGTTTTAGTGCTTTACATTACTGATTTTCCTGAGGATGTACTTTGCAGGGTCTGGCAACCAAAACAGATATGAAGAACAAACCAAAGACAAGGGACTGATTGAACTTCAGTAGACCCGTTTTGTTTTCCCATGTGTTCTTCCAGTCAAGTACTTGTGAGAAGGATCAAAAGAAGGGTGAGAAAACAAGACATTGGATCATCAAATTTTATTTCTAAACAGGACAAAGCCTCAGGTACCCATAAGGCAAATCTGTTCCAGCTCGCCAGGCATGGGAAGAGGCTTGGGAAGAGGCTCATGAAGAGGTTTGGCCGTGCAGTTGACCGTGTTTTGAGGAAGCCAGGGCTGTGGGCCAGCACAGCCTCTCCTGTGTCAGGTCCCATAACATGTGCTCCATGCAGTACGGCACAAAGCAGAGGGGACACATCTATCCTCTCACCCACACACCGGGAAGCACAAATAACCTGCTCTGCTGGCTAGAGGCAGGATTTGCAGAATTTTTTAAAATCCTTTTTCTTTTTTTTCAAGTCAGCTTGAAAAAATTTTGTTCTTCAACAGGAAAGATGTAATTGAGATCCAGATAGTCTCAGTCCACCCAAAGGGAGGTGCTTCTGAAGCCCTGGGTATTTTTATCCATATGAGAAAAAATAATGAGTTACATAAATTAAAAAGTCAAATTTACATTTTATTTCAGAAAGTCAAAGGATTTTATAGAGGGAAAGTCTCACCAGGCTTGGCTTTTCTGAATTGTTCGCCCCCTGCATTATGACTCTGTGTGTGGCTGGTATTTCCCCTTGAATTCACCTGGAATTTACCAAGACTTTCCTTTGCCTAATACCACGTTTTTCAGGGAATTCATCGAACACCTGAAAAATCTCATTAGTCACTTGTGCAAAAGGGGCTGTGGGAAGCTGGTGCAGCGGTACAGGTCCCTTTTCCCTTTTTGTCCCTCAGCCAGAGTCCTCGTGTCCCCCAGAGGCAAGGACCCTCACTCATGCTCTGTCTCTCTGTGTTTGCACAATAATCCCCGAGCAGCAAGAGGACAGCACTCATGGGGATGCCTTTCCTCTCCTATCCATTTCCCATGGACCTTGGGAGCGCTCAAGCCATCTACTTGGTTTGACGCGAGAAGTTACAGGGTACATTTAACTTGTATTCATAGTTCAGACCCGCAGCTAATGCCTCTCCCTCAAAACATGCACGAGGTACCAAGTTGCAGCAGGAAAGAATACGCCCTGGTAAATGCAGTCCTTGACGGATGTAGGGAGAGAGCAGCCTTGCTCAGGCACAAGTGAAACAAAAATGGAAGGAAAACAGAGCAAGACCCGTTGTCCGTGCCTCATTGGCCATACAGGGAAATTCAAGGAGGCTGTACGCATGCGCTCTCTGGGGAAACCATGGCAGAAAACAGCTTCTTGTGCTGTTTCCAAGGTTTTAGCAAGGATACTGCAATTTGTTAACGGAGTTGTTATGAAAATGTTAGAAATGAACCAATAAATGCTACCGCAGAGATGCTTCTAAATTGCCTAGTTAATTGTGGGGCTGGCAGAAGTTTTGCAGACAGTTGAAAAGACAGTTCAATTACTTGCAACATTTACTGAAGATCAGTAGCCTTAAATTACAAGTAATCAGCTCACTCAGAAATATCAGTTGCAACAAGAAAGGTGTTTCATTTGATGCAGGAGCCTTATCCAGTGAGTGTGTATGTAAAATACACTTACCTATGCAAATTGAACAACAATTCCCTGCCCCATCCTTCCTGTTTTGCTTATTTATGACACTGGATCATCCAGGAATTTTTTTCCAGGAATGTGTTCTCTGCCAGCAGAGGAGAGGATACCATTTCACCAGCTGATGGAAAAGTGCATACATCATTTATAAGATCCAAAATGAAGGTCAGTGTCTGTCTCAGACCTCATGCCTCAGGAAAAATTTAAATTTGTGGAAACTTTTGCAAGACTAGGTGTTTAAATCTTCTGTACAACTCTTGGACAATAATTGATGAAATGACCTTTAAGGAGAAGGGAATGCCTCAGGAAGCAGTTCAAATTTAGCTTCCTTTCAGGAAGTATTTTTGCCTACCAGGAGGTTTTGAGGAATATATATTTGTTAGTATCCTGGAAACCCTCTTTTTTATAAAAGCTCTCTTTTATTCTATTATGAGCAATGCTTGAACAAAAATATACTCTTTAATATCATTAGTTTCTCAAGCATTTACAACATCTGCTGTCCAGACCATAAACTGCATTTCATCCCCAAATAAACTCACAGAATCCTTAAAAATTAGTCTTCCTCTTACCATTGGCATATTTGTCTGGGTATTAAATTTTGCCCTTCCTACTTGTGGCCTCATGATGTGATTACCTTAGTATTACCCAATTATGATAACATCACGTGTCAATGATGTTTTGTGATAATATCGTGTGTCAATGATATTTAGTTATCAGAGAAGAAAGACAAACTTTTTGGTTTTATACACATCATCTGTGTAAACAAAAAGGTGGAACAATCAGGAAAAACTAATATAAAACCACATGTACTAAAGCATTCCTTAACAGAAAATTACTTGTATGAGATTCACAGTTTCTTCTAGAAAGTCTTGCTGTGGTCTTTCTGTAGAGCTTGTAGTAAAATCTATAACACAGTTAATTAAAGAGTTTATCAGAAGCATCCTAGCTGGGAGTCCTTCAAAGCACAGCTGATATTAAAAACTCCCGTTTGGCACAAAGCAACCACCTGTCAATATTCCAATTACTGCCCTCCCTGCCTGATCACACTTCAATTGTTTTCCAATAATTATTATAATCATCCACCACGAGGGCAACTAGTTGTTTCAGGGTTTTAGGTGAGAGGCAAAGAACTGAAAAAAACCCTCTCACCCCATCATTTGTACAGATCTTTCCTCAGGGCAGCTCCTTATTTGACCAGCTGCTGGTGAGGCACAAATCAGCCTCAGAGCTGAGCCGAGCCTGGATAGTATGACGCATCCTGATTTCTGGGGGGGGTTTTTTGTTGTTGTTGGTCCTAATTTGAGTCCTGCACATGACCAGCCGCTTTCCCTACTGGAAATAATTTCTCTAAATTAAAGGTTGCTGCAGTGTTTCAAGCCTGTCAAAGATCTCTCGTTGGACAGGCTCCTTCAAAAAAAAGAGTCAGTGTCTCAAATCTTAGCCTCGAGAGCCACGTTTCACTTGATGAAAGGACTGAAAAATCATTTGCCAATCAGGATATTTTCTCTGTTCGATTTCATGAGAAGAAAAGATTTCAGGTTTTTGTGGGTTTTGTTTTTGTGTTTTGGGGGTTTTTGGTGTTTTTTTTTTTTTTTTTTTTTTTTT
>VZSF01001517.1:418936-451713 GCA_013398295.1 Chionis minor
TTTTTTTTTTTTTTTTTTTTTTTACAGGAATAAATGGCTTGCAGCTATTATTATTTATGTGGCTTTATTCTCAGGAAAAAAAAAACCCCAAACAACACAACTGAAAATCATGACCCACCCTACTAACACTGCAAAACATCTGAAAATGTTCTAGCTGCGATAGAAGCTAATGCAAGGTAACCTAGAAACACTGAATATTTCTGACCCAGTCTCTTACTATTTTGCACTGATTTCATGCCAGCATAAGTTCCTCTGAATGAGCGGAACTTCACTGAATCTATTTCTTTGGAATGTTGTGAGTTTTGAAGTGATGTTATAAAAAAACCTTAAAAATCTGTTGAAGTCTATTAGGATTTCAATGGAGTCGGGAATTCATATTTGAGGATAAAAATCCTGTGGAGCAACATGTTGGATATTATTACACTGCTCAGCCCTGGTAATAATAATAATTGTTATGTATGCGGAAGGCAGTGAGATTGCGATGCTAGTAATAAATAATATTGCTTTATAACAGAGAGGCAAAATAACACACACTGGGGTGGGAGGAAGGCAGAAATAGTTGCTCTTACATCCTGCAGCGTTTGCACCAAATCTAGCAACTGGACAAAGGGAGACGGGCACCGCTACCGACAGCTCGGGGCAGACTTCAGCCTAATGTGCAGCCACAGCCCCAAAGCAAATTACAGCTTTGCTGTGTAAGGAACAGCACTCTCAGTCGCACGGAGGATGCTGCAGAGCCTTTGTAAAAAGCAGTAGAGAGCCCTGTCTGCAAAGATGGGCAGAGCTCTGCTTCCTCCCACCTTGGAGGAGAAGGGGATCCTGCCGGCCGAGAGACGCCTGCTGCGCCAGGCTGGCAAAACTCTCCTCTGAAGAGAGAATGAAAAAATGGGTCAGCTTTCAATAAGAGAATAAAAGAGGAGCCATGAGAAAAGTAGGTAATAGAAGAATGAATGCATGAGAGAAATTACAGTGGGAAAGTCTGCTTTCTCCATCTCATAATAACCCAGAAAAAGAAAACTTCCAATTTTGTTAATAAGGGAGGGTATTGAACTAGAAAACGTGGAAATGCTTATTCTGCACAACGTGCAGTCTGCAGAGCTCCCTGCCATTGCCAGGTCCCAGGGGCGTTATGATACTTCGATTTTTATGGATATAAAACACACCCAGAATAACCAGAAGAGAGGATGATAAAAATAAAGAGAACAGAACTCTTGGAGGAGAATGCAGGTCAACAGTTAATTAGCAGGCCACAGGAGGTTTAATGCAAAGAAGTTCTTCCCAGAAGCCTGTGGAAGACAATCCCTGCCTGGCAGAAGAGCAACTCTCCTGCCCGGCATGAGCCACTGGTTCTCTCAGCCTGGAGGGTGCCTGGGGTCCATGCCCAGGGCCAGCAGCACCCCTCTTGCTGGTAACCTCTCATCCAGCTTCCAAATCCCACCCTATTCCTCCTGGCCCTCACAAGCATTTCCATGCTGAAATACTTGTGCTGTCTTTATCATCTCTTCCTACCTCCACCTCCGCAGTCCCAGTGGAAGAGCCAAAGCTTTGTGCTTTGGCTGGAGTGCTCTCACATGACAACCTTTTCTCTTTGCCCTGAGATGTAGTAGTAAAACTCCCCATTTAGTCTTTCTCACCCTCACCCAGAGCTCAGCCTATTTCTTCAGCTTGAATGTTGGCAACACAGATGTCTTTCACTACTTTATCTCTTCCGCTATTTGTATCACATCCTTCTGCTACGGAAGCCCATAATCTAACTGTGTTTTGTTTTTTGGTTCCTGCCCTTCATGTGTTACAGGTATTTAAAATCGATTGCTCTCTCCTTGATTTTTGGGAGATCAGTTTGCAGAGCCTGATGGTTAGGTGTGTGTATCGCCCGTCAAGGTCAAGGGAGAAATGGGTGTCCCGGATTTCTGAGAACTCTCAGCCCAAACCAATGAATCTCCTGACCACAAGCAGTACTTTTTGGAGAGTCATTGCCCTCATAGAGGGTGGCTGGGAGCAGACCACCACTGCCAGCAGTTTTAAAGCACAATTGCACTTGAAGTAGCGCCGTGTGTGTCACCTGCTAGTGTATGACTGGCTCCTGGCTTTTACCAAATGCTCTGCTTTGTTTCTTTTGTGGGACTAGGCAAAAAAAAAAAAAAAAAAAAAAAAAAAAAGATTGGCAGCAGTGACAGGATATTTTTCAAAGAAACTATGCATAGATACCTATCCAGAAATTGTTGAGGTCAGGAGCTGCGTGGTGGCAGACCCTTGCAGAGGTGACTATAGGAAAAACACTTTCAGTACAAGTTCTGATGGCAGTGCACAAAGAGCGCATGATAGATTATATACTTTTCTTTTGCTCAATTTACGTGTTTTTTTTTCAATGCATATCTTTGAAAAAATACAATTATATCAATATTGTATTTACATCAGTTGACATGTGAAATCCGGGTTTCCTTACATAAATTGTGTAATTTTGTGAAGTGGTGCATTTAGTAGAAGTTGTTTAATGTTGTAGCATTAATTTGCGAAGTTAAAGCACATCACATGGTAAATAGGTTCCAACCCTTGTTGATTTGCAGTCTACAAATAGGCCATCGAGAAGATTTACCATAATCCCTTCGTCATTTGTCATAATAGCTTATAATTCACTCCTATTGCTGCCACCTTCCTCCTCTGCCTTGTTACACTTCTTCACCTGACCTCTACTTGCCTACTTGTTGTCTACTCTGAGCCATTTTAAAGTTTCCCTCTGCTTTTCTTCTGCTTGTTTGAGCTCCTGCTAAGTGACACTGCTCTGTTGAGCCATCCTTAGATTGTTCCTTCTTTGATCGCTTCAAATTGGCTCATACTTTGCACGAGTTCTGGTTTAAAATTAGGCAGCTACTTAAGTGCTTTGCTGAACTTGGGTGTCCTTCATGTAATTCAGTTTAATCTTTTCCCTGCCTTGTGGTCTCCCCTCGCTGCCTTGCAGTGATTAGTACCGTTCTCCTCTGATATAGGCTCTTCCAGCAATGTCAATTTTGCAGTCACTTTTCTTGTTGAACTGGTAGGAAAAGGTCATTAACTTCTTGTCGGCGGTCTATTCCTGGTTGCCAATGAACTGTTCCCCACAAACCAAGGGTCAAGAGTTGCCCTAATATACGGCTGATAAGCCCCTGCTCCAGTAGCTGCAATCTCTGCACTTGTACCACACCATCAAGTATAAATGTACACCCGGCAGCAGGATAATGACATGGAGCCACCAGTGCAGCTTCCATCGAGATGAGGTTTCAAGGACTGAAACTAATAGCTATGGCAAAAGCTATCAAAATCATATTAAAAAACACAGTATTACTCTTTCTACTTCGGCCCTTCGTCCAAGGATTCCAGCATACATTACAAACACCAAGCTGGGCGCTTTCCACTAATGCTGCTTCACTCTCCAAGGTTTCCACCTTTAATGCCACCCACCTCTCCTACAGCTTTGATTTCTCGCCTTTTCCACTGCTCCATTTCTTCCAGAGCTTACATACCCTTGCTCTATGCCTGCTCCCTTTGCAAGTCCTGATTTCTGTCACTATCTCATGGCTTCTTCTCATCCTCCCTCTCCATGACAAGCCCTCCGCCACTGGCCATTTACTTCAGCAGCCCTCTGACCGCCGCTGCTGTTCTTTGCAGATGCAGAGAGCGCATCGCTCTTTCCATGTCCTGCCCCGTCGTCCAAGGGACTCCCTTGCCCAGCTGCGGGTATCGATGGTCCCCACTGTGCTGGCTGAGGAGCTCCCATCCCATCAGAGGTGAGCAGGGGCCGGACGTCTACACTTAAGGGTAAACCACTTAACTTTGCCCGCTATTAAGGGCAAGCAAATTTCCTTGTACAGTGGAGGCGCTGAGATGCTCCGTAAGTGGTTCCTATAGCAACTGTATCCAGGTGAAAACTCCTGCAAGAGCTCCCCTTCCCCCTTTCCTCTCCCCATCTCGTCTTTCTTTGCAGTGGTTTTTCGTGGCAGGGGGTGAGCGAAAGGAATGTTAACCAGGCGATTTAACTGCCTCGGGTTACCCACACGAAACACACGTTAAGTGCTGTTGCTGGGAATCGGGCGGCTCGTTGGCCAGCCAGTTACCAGTGGCCATGAGTGATCAATACACATGGGCTGAGGAAGCACCTTCGTTTTGTGGAAGGAGAACATCAACTGATTTTAAAGGCTTTGCAAAGGTGTTTATCTTCCACCTTCATTCTATTGTACTTGTTATCCGGGCCCTGCTCTGTACCCAACTGCCCTGACGCAGAAATAGCCACCTCCTTCCGCAGCAGTTGTGGAATGCTAAGTAAGAAACTAGAAAAGGTCTCCTGCATTCAGGAAAGGAAATTTGCCTGAATAAGTTGTTACAGCATCCAAGAGGGGAAAATACAGACATCACCTGCCTGCTGTGAAGGGAGGACAAGGCCATGCCTGTGTGGAGAGCTTCACCTGGGACTTCCATTCAGCCTAAATAATGGGTGAAATGGCTGCACGCCAAGGTCCCCTTTCAGGTCTGTTCTATCTGTCCTACCATGTGCGAGTGGAAGGGACACCAAGTTATCCTGAGTTCAACCAGCAAAGCCAACTGGGTAAGCATAGATCAGCATCCTCATCCTTTTATCTTAGCTGGCTGGCTTTGCTGGAGAGACAGTTAAAGAGTGCCCAAGCCCTTTCTTTGTCAGCTCCATTGCAGGATAACGTTCAGTGATACAGGATGGTAGAAAACAGCTCTTGGGATGGGGGCACCATCAACAGAAAACTGGACTTCACAGATATATACGATGGTCAGAGCAAGTCCCGTAGATGATAATATAGCTTAGGAAGTACTGAGTTCAACTCCATTAGAAGCAAGAAGGAGATAACTTATAGGTTACCACACATCTCCTTTGTTGTGGTCTTTGTACAAGTTATTGGACCTCAAGCTTTTCTCTCACGCCATGAGGGCTAGAAATGTAATTGTCATTCAAACAAAAAGTTAAAGTTCTGAAATAGCAAGAGCAGTAGAGGTTGTAAGTAGAGCAAATATTTCCATGGCCAAAACAAATATATAAAAAATGGCAACACTGAATTGGTTTACATATCTAATAACCTCTTGATGAAATCAATGAGAATCATCCTACTGGTATCAGTGAGTTTCCCATGAGTCCAGAAATTGTTATTTCTGCTAGCAATCACACCAGCTGCATGGCAGTTGCAATACAGGAGCGAGAAATCACAAGAAGCTGCAAAACCCATCAATTTCAGTGTCATGTCTCATATTCAGATCTGAAGCCTCTTAGTGTTTAGATATCCATCATCCTTGGTACATGCTGCTTATGTTAGCTATTTGATGTTGGCAAATTACTGACACAGTCATACCCTTTGAGTAGCTACCGGTAACTGTGAGCAGCCCCACAGCCAACATTCAGAGTCCGATTTCCATTTTCCTGCCCTGCCAGCCTCTGTTAGGACACAAACCCAGCTATGCAGGACATTATCCTGACCCACCAGATGCAGAGACCTGAATTTCTCACTCCTTGCTATCAGCCTACACCTGCTCACGCAGGCACCCAGGGTGCCCAAAGTGTGGCTGTGCCGGATGGTGCTAGAACAAAGGTGTCAGCAGGTATCCAGAGCGGTGGTGATCAGCCCTAGAAGGGCTCCAGCTCTTCTGTAGTCCTGCACTGCGAGATATAATTTACAGCCAGAGGAGGGTCTTCCTGAACTACATGCCAGTGCTGTGTGCTCAAACCATACAGACAGGCTATGGATTATTTGTCTAATCCAGAATGGAGAGAAAGAGACTTTGCGCCAACACACTTACCACTTACCTCTCATGGGGAGAGGGATGGATTTTTTTGGTTTTCTTCTCAGGGTTCACTCCCTATTGGTAAAGATCCTCCTTTACTTTTTTTGTAACTTTAGGTAGACCACACCATACTGACCCGACTCACTGTATGGGAACACAGGATAATTCAGGCTGAGAGAGATCTCAGGAAGTCCCAATCCAACCTCCATCTCACAGCAGGGTCATCTCTGAGATCAGGTAAGGTTGCTCAGAGCTTTATCCAGCCAGATCTTGAACCACCCCAGGATGGAGACTGCACAGACTCCCTGGGCAACCTGCTCAATGCTTGATTTAATCTCCTTGTCAGGGACTGAGAAGGGCCAATCCATTGACATTTTAGGGACTCTGGAGGCTTCACAATCTGTGGTGGAGTATGTCTAGTGAGATAAAATGTCTGACAGGATTCACTGGCTCTGGGTCTCTATCAGGATGTAGGCAGAAAGATGTGACTGCCAGTGAGGGAAGGGAAGATGTGGAAGGAGGAGACCAAGGAGAGACTAAGGAGACCATGCCTAAAACTAGCTCAAAAATCATTGGAAGTGGCTCTAATCTCTTCGAATCTGAAAAAGACCAGATACTTTTCCTTTGGACTCCTAAAGTCTGGTGCTCTAAATTCATAGCTTGCCATTGTACCTCCGAAGTGCAAAGTCTCTTGCTCCTGCTTGCAAGAGGAAACACGGAGTGATTTTTGCTCTTGGCTTAGAAAACTGCAAGAGGAAAAATCTTGATCAGAATCTGTAGAACATGTAAGGGAATTACTGAAATATCTTTAAAACTGCCTGAAAATAACTCAAAAGTCTCTGCTGATCTGAACTATGCTGTCAGCTCTCCCCAGGGACTGCCACCCTTGGGGTAATTGCGATACATCGCACGTTACTTGACATGCCGTGGAACAGGAGGAGCACTGCACCTGCCGGAGGCTGAGAAACAGAAGCCCCAGACAAAGAAAAGGCAGGGTCCCATGGATTTTTTTCAGGATCGCAAAAATAAAAGCTGGAAAAAATTATTCTGAAAATTCCTGAAGAGCTGTGAAGAGCTCTGGCCTCGCATCTCCAGCATTTCTGCTGCCGCTCTTGGCTCTCAGCTCCACTGCATTGTACCCCACTGACAACATGGCTGCTGCCAGCCTCATTGCTTCAAGTTTGTTTTTAATGCAAAAGATGCTGACAGCAATAGAGTCACTGCAATGAACCCGTTGCTGTCACAAAGTGTGGGACAGCTCTCCGACTAAGCGTGGTTTTACAAGCCATACTTAGTAGAGTCATATTATGGGTGAGTAGTAGAGTTAGTAGAGCCATACTATGGCTGCAGAGTCCTGACACCAGTTATGATCTGAGTAAAACCAAGAAGCAATCTCCAGGTGCTGCAGGAAAAATGAGACGGCAGTGAGCGGGGGGTCTGGGAATCTCAGTATGTTATAACCGTTGGATATAGTTATTCACCATAGCCTGGGGGCTGTCACAAGTCAAATGAAGTACATGATTGGGAAAAACCAGCACAAATTCACCAAGGGCAAATCATGCATGACAAACCTGATCGCCTCCTACGACAAAGTAACTTTCTCAGTTGATGTGGGGCCAGCAGTGGACATTGTCTGCCTGGATCTCTCCAAGGCTTTTGATGCGGTTCCCCACAGCCTTCTCCTAGAGAAACCGATACGTTACAGTCCAGACAAGTGGTCTGCGCGGTGGTTGGGGAACAAGCTGACAGGCAGCACCCAGAGGGTGGTGGTAAATAGCTCCTTTTGAAACCGGCAACCTGTCACAAGTGGGGTCCCCCAGGGATTGATACTGGGCCAAACACTGTTTAATATCTTCATAAGTGATCTGGGTGATGGGATCAAGTGTACCCCGATGAAGTTTGCTGATGAGACCAAACTGAGTGGCGAAGCAGACACTTTGGATGGGAGTGCCACTCTGCAGGAAGACCTGGATAGCTGGAAAAGTGGGCTAACAAGAACTTTATGAAGTTCAATAATGACCAGTGTAAGGTCTTGCACCTGGAAGAACATAATCCAGGAGTGCAGCACAGGCTGGGATCTACCTGGCTGTGGAGTGACTCTGTGGAAAGGTAGTTGGTGGTCCCAGTGGACAACAAGCTCAGTATGAGTAAACAGTGTGCTGCAGCGGCTCAGAAAGCCAGCAGGATGCTGGGTTGCATCAACAAGGGCATCACCAGCAGAGATAAGAAGTCATTATCCCACTCTAATCAGCACTTCTCAGGCTACACCTGGAATACTGTATTCAGTTTTGGTCACCACTATACAGAAAAGATGCGGACAGGCTGGAGAGGGTCCAGAGAGGGGCCACAAAAATGATCAACGGACTGGGAAGCCTGCCATAAGAGGAAAGGCTGAGAGAACTGGGTTTGTTCAGCCTTGAAAAAAAATAAGTCTTAGGGGAGAAGTTATCACCATGTTTCAGTATTTAAAGGGGGCTACAAAGATGATGGAGACTCCCTTTTTTACAAGGAGTTACACGGAAAAAACATGGGGCAATGGGTATTAGTAACTCCTGGGAAGATTCCGTTTGGACACAAGAGGAAATTTTTCACAATGAGAACAATCATCCATTGGAGTAATCTCCCCAGAGAAGTGGTGGATTCCCCAGCATTGGGTACTTTTAAGATTCAGCTGAACAGGGTGCTGGGCCCTCTTGTCTAGACTGTGCTTTTGCCAAGAAAGGTTGTACTGGATGATCCTGGAGGTCCCTTCCAACCTGGTATTCTATGATTCTATGACTGTGACTGAATAACCCAGACATGGGCTGACCTTCACGTGAGCCAAATGCCCTCTGACTGGTGCACCCCAAAAGGAACCAGTGCAAACTTGCCCTCCACGTCGTCAGACTCTGCCCAGCGACTCTTGCCAAAATCAGGGGCTCAAGAAGGCAAAGCAAAAGAGAAGCAGACTTTTTTTGTGCAGTTTTATGGCTAAGACAGGAAACACAGACACCGATTATACACCCTTGGGAAGAAAAGCTGTTCTGAATGTGAAATGATGCTGTATAGACCCCCTAGCTCTCAGCTGAGGCAGGTCTACATGGCTGCACGTGGGGATTGATGGGAGGGGAAGGTTACAAACTCTGCTTTTTCTACGTAGAAAAATATGCCGGCACCATTTTCTATTTACGTGAGACTAGCAAAGGGAGAGCTGGTAAGAGGGGAGAAGGGGGCTCTCGGGAAATGGAAAACAGCAGGAGAGCTGGATTTTTTTTGCTACGCTATGCAAATAAAGCAAGTGAACATGACTCTGAAACTGAGCTGATAAATCTGATTCTCATTTCTTGAGAAGACTTCTTTCTACCGACCTGACAATATATACATGCATTACAGCAGAGAAAAATTACTCTCTGTAAATGAGAATCTTGCCAATTCGTTTTTATAACTTACCTGCCTCCTCACCACCAACACGATTGTTTGACAATTGAATAATGCTTAGAGCTGTGCAAATAAATGCAAATAAAAAATGTCAAAACTCTCAAAATGGAGGGATGGGCACTTTTTTTTCCACATGCAGCAGCCAAGCTGGTGCCACCAGGTTCATTCAACACAGCAGTGGTCAGTCACAAACGTTGCACTGCAAGGAGAAGAAATAACCGGAGCCTTGGATGAGATGTACCACGCACATTTACTATGCGAACAAACTATGTGCCTGCGAGAGAAGCAAGATTTGGATTCATCTATGCTGGAAGCCTGCCACAGCTTAGGGAAAATGTGTGTGAAATGGCTAGAATCAAAAAAGAGCCTTTAATGTTCCTCGGCTTTTCAACACATGTTTTTGGCTTCAGAGCTGAGTAACTTTATCGACTCTGAAGAATATACATAATTTTTTTGACGCGGAGGGAGCAGAAAGTGAGAAATTACCATAAGTGCAGCCAAACATTTGCTATTTCTGAGCGGTTAGCCATGAACTCTCCCTAAGCTGCCAGGAACTGATCAGGAAGACGTTTTCTGCATGGCACGGACCCTGTGTTTGCCCAGTAAGCTGCGAGCAAAAGTCCCATCGGCTTTCCAGCCACAGCGCTGGAGATTCCTGCACCACCACAAGAAAGCCTCAAGTTCACAAAGGGCACATCATCAGGGTTTCTCACTGAGCTATTGCGTTTGCCGGCCCTCACTCGGTACTGGTAGATCAGTAATGTTTTTTAAGCTTCCAGCTGTCTGTTAACATCGCTGTAATCTTCCTTATTCAGTTCTCTTCCATCAAATCTACCTCCTCTGGACGGAAGGTTTTTCTCCTGCCGCAACAACAGCTGCTGCTGCCGTGAAAACCGGAGAGGCTGGGGCTGAAACAGCTGCCAACTCGCTCCTGACTCATGAGCAAGCGCCAGGCGGATGACTCAAAATTCCTCTTTGATTTCCCTTCCCACCAGGGAAAACTGCTGTTGCCTCGACTGCAGAAGGCAGCTTTCCATCGGGCTTGGCTCTCAGCCAGCGGCATGATCCCAGCCCCGCTGCCTCGCCTGCCTGGGGACGCTGGCGCTGTGCACCCTGGGCTCGCGCTGGCGGCGGGGACCGTCGCGGCAGCTCCGCGGCAGTGCGGCAAGACCGTCACAGGAGGTGGTGGGACAGGCAGTGGGGACGTGCACGGCTTGGTGGAGGAGGATGTGCTTTCTCACCACCAAACAGGGCTCTGGCTGCGACCGTGCCGGCTCCCAGCTCGAGGTGATTCACCTTGCCTCTGACACTACTTCACTCGAGGGTGTTTGTGTGATTTTGGGTTGTTTTGGCAAATACCACAGAGATGGTACATATATACGTATATATACACACACGTACATACATACACACACACATATATATAAAAATATACATACATATAAATACCACACCACCCTCAGAAGTGTCTGACACGTATTTCAGCTGACATTAGACAACCAAGGAGCTAAAATAACAGACATCTAAAGTTTAACCCGAGTTTTTGAATTGCACACGGCACCTTTCTAATTTTCCCTTGCTTCTTCTCTCCTCAGTTTACTGTGGCATTAGCGGCAGAAATGCCAAACATCACAAGACAAATTGTTCTCCTGGTAGCTCAAGCCCAGAGGGCAAGACAAAACTCTGGAAATATGGCAAGGAAGTCTGCACTATGTCACATGCACAAATTAAGCATCCCCTATTCAAAATACTGCCTTCCCTCTGCCATAGAAAAGTCTGTATTTTCCAGGGTCAGTTGTCCTGACTATAAGTTTTGACCTGGATCCAACACATCAAGTTTATGGAAAAAAACACACAATTCTTTATACCCAGTTCCAAGGTACTCTGCATCACATGCAATTCAGTTGCAAATTAACAACAGTTTGGTATAGAAGCTTTATTATTTTAAGGGGAAAATTCCTTGATTTAAACAATTTAAAAGGCATCGTAATGATTTATACATTTCTAGGAAACATAGATATTTGGGGAGATAACCTAATATACAGTAGTTTCAAAGGTTTCTGAATTCTCACATATTTTGAGAAGCCATGGTTCCTTCTCACAAAAGTTTGTAAGTACAATTACTAACAAAAAAACAATGATAAAGCAACAATATTCTTGGAGGAAAGTAGTATAAACCAAAATGGAGTATATGCTCTGCAGTTATCCATGTTCATGGACTAGGTTTCTACAAACTGTAAGGACAGCACTTGGCTCAGATAAAATATTTAATAGTAATAAATAATTGTTGTAGAACTTCAACTCCTCCATTGCAAAAGGCTTACTGGGCCGTTCCTTTACCCTCTCTTGTAATTCAGGTTTGCGTTTGTGAAAATCAGGTTTTCTTTGTAAAAACATGGCTGTTGCATAGACAAAGAGACTTTATAGGGAGTCACCCTTCACCAGTCAGGTTAAACATCAGTTTTGTTTTATGAAATACACTCTATAAATCTCTTTACATGTGTCAAAATAATCGCCTGTGCCTATAAAAAACTCCCATGTGACAGAAGACCCAGACTACAGCAGGCAGTACTAGGCCTAGGATTAGGGACAACTGACTACAGTTAGATACTCAGCTTTTTGTTGAATGATACCCAAAACACCCTATAGTTGCAACTGTATTTAGCAAGCAAACTAGAGAAAACTTAGTCTTTCAAAATAATTTTAGCAGAAATTATCTCAATTCTTCAAGAAATTAAAAGCAATAAATATTACATTTTTTCCCGCTGAGCTCATGGATCATACGAAGTTACGTGACTGTGGTTTTGATAAATAATCATAATAATGCAGTATGTTATCGTATCTTTGAAACTACCTGGAATATATGATATTGCAAGTACTTGGTAAGTACAGCACAAAGGACATGTTCTCTGCTTTTCATCTGAAATAGGAAAACTATTTAGTACTTTGTAAAACATGTTAAATGAAGTTTGCTCTCCCTTGGAGATAGCTATTTTTTCTTCATTCTGTGCAGGTGGAATGTTTGAAAATTGCACGAGACGGGTAATTTTGGCACTTCAGTATGGAGTACCAAATGTTAGCAAATCATCCTGAATGAATCTGAAGTTTAAGGCTGCAATGTTATTCTGTGTGAGAATGGATGCATTTTCGTTTTCACCTATTTACATATTCACAGTCAGAAATGCAGGGTAGTTATTGTGTAAAAGGTGTCTATTTAGGAAGAAAAGGCAGATACCATTTTTGAAAGCCGATAGTCAAGGAGTGTATATGCACTGTGAAGTATATAACAAAATTTTACCCAGAAATGTTTGTAGCAGGAAGCGGAGCTGAACGGGTGCAGAGACCCAAAACAGAAAAAAACAGAGATGGCCAGGTCTTCACGGGGAATGCCGAGCTCCTGTGGGTCATGATGCAGTAGAAAACCACCCGTCATATAAAAAGTGAAATAGTTCAGCTCTGTTTCTCAACAAGTCCACACTGCATTTACTCAGGAAAGCAATAACCTATTTTGGTGAGCACAAAACATCCCAGCCAGGCGTCCCTTTCTGTCCCTTCTCCGTCTCTGTGAAGACCTCAGGCCTGGGAAGGAGTTAGAGTTGCTGTGATACTACAGTTTGTGCAACTGAGGCGCTATTTCAGGCGGAGGGTTGTGACTGTCATTATTTTATTCACACCAGCATTCCTACTCCTAGCTTCCCCACACAACCAGCTCTGCTGCTTTTGGGAACTCCCTGGTGTACGTCCAAGTGAAATGTCCAAGCGTTGCCAAAGGAGTGTGCGAGGAGGGCTGGTCTCCACAGCTTGGTGGCTCAGGCACAAAACAGAAAGTGGATTGTGACTATAAAGTGATAGGACAGGGTAAAACTTATTCAGCTAGGTGTTTTAATGGGGGATTATTTTAAAAAATACAGGTTTAATTTTGCTACCAGTAAATGATAGTGCTGATGGCAGGAGCTGCTTAACCACCCACGGGTGCTGCATCTCCACATTGGTCCCAGCTACTGCTTACCAAGCTCAGCACCCAGTGGAGCGTGCTGCGGACACAGCCGCCTCATGGGGACCCCTCCTGTAGATACCACGATGGCACCAAGACCACAGTGTCTACTCGAGGGTGACAGAAACAGCAACGAAAATGATTTCACAACTTTAGGATCAAAATCTGATCTTAAAGGAGTCAAGAAATGCTTTTGACGGAGACAGGTGGTGTATTTTCCCACTGCCCGCTGCTTAGATCTCTAATAAAAGGTCTCGCAAGGATCGCTCCCGGAAGCAAACATGGTTATCTGTGTGTAGGACAGGCACAGGCACAGATTGTGCCAGCAGGCAGCAGGCACAATCCGCTTGCCCAATTAACCCAACGCTTCTGTTGTTGGCCCGTGTGGGGTAATATTTCATTTCCCCATGGTAAAAGTTTGCTGCGTTTCCTCTAACGGCGTCCCTTGTCGACCTCAACGTCGTTCCAGCAGCCGGACAAGCACAGCTCGCCATCCTGGCTGAAGCCACACACTGTCCCCTCCTCTAGTTAAAAAGCGATCTGGTTTCAGCCAAGTCCCAAGTGTTCTCTCTGAAGACTGTACTTAATATCCAGAGCATTAAACAAATTGGTGTGTGTGAGCTGTGGAAGAAAAGGCATTTGAGTTTGGATGCAAAGGCCAGTCCTGGATAAACACGGGGTCTCCACTCGTACGGAGTCACATCTGTGATAATCAGAGCTGAAAGGGAAGCTTTAACCTCCAGGGTTGATGGAGGCCAAAAGGATGAAAAGATTTTTTAGATGTGAAAAGACGGATCAAGAGTTTTACTAAATCTGGGAAGGGAGGTTGGAGGGAAGGTTGTAAATTGCCTTTGCTCTGAATCTGGGACATTTCAGGCTGAAGCAGGTGTGCCTCACGTCTTGAACATTTCATGTGTTTTCATTTCATTCCCTCTATTTTCAATTCCCATTCCCTCAGATTTTATTTACTTGTTTCTTCCAACAGTATGATAGCAAAAACCATCCAAGCTCCAAAGCTTCTCTCTAAATGCCTGATTTAAATAATGCATCCATTAATTTTTGCACCAATAGTGGTACAACATAAAATAGTACATTATTTTTCAGAATCTGATTCTGCAAACATTAGACCATTTGACTAAAATATTCCTAATGTATAAATAAAGTTACTCTTGTGCATTAGTGTTTTCAGGCTCAAAGCTTTAATGTGTTATTTTAAAATACAAATATTTTCCAAGGTGCAAAATATAAATGCAACTATATTTAAGTCTTCACTGAAATGAAGCATGAAAAAAAATAGTGATGGAGGCTTTTCTTCCTGCTGTTGAAATAGAGGACTTTTACCAGTTTTAACAGAACATCCTTAATATATACCTAGAATATTATGTGTACAGTAGGTTGTTACTCTGTAATTGGTTTGGCTGATTACAATGATTACACTAAGTTGGCACAATCGTATAGCTACCTGGTGAAAGTGCTTCTGTAGACCCCACAGAAATCTGCTCACTGGAGACCATACTGTGTGTTTGGAGGTCAGAAATTCTGATTTACAAGGATGGCAGCTTTTTAACATTGCTTACATTTCATTTAAAGCCACTCATTCCAAGGACTCCTTAAAATAAAATTAAAAAACCTGTCCTATAGACTGAAAATATTCCTTTTTGCCAAGTGTTAAGAGGTTGTGTTATCTCTTGTATGGGCTAAATCCTACAAAGGTTGTTTCAAAACACATTGAAGAAGTAACACCTTGCTCTCTACATGTGAAATGGGAAGCGTCCAACACCACTGGACTTGCCCGTGGCCTGGACAGGGCATCGCAATGGTGATCCCCTTTGCTGGAGCTGTGCTTTTCCACAGAGAGGTTTTTCTGCCCGGCTTTGGGTGTGCACTCGGGCAAGTGTCACCGGGAGGAAGGTGTGCTCCCACCAACGCTGACCGCCACCCGTGCGAGGAGCAAACCTGGGCACCTCTGCCCTCAGACATCTGGGTTTTTACGCATAGGTGCAAACACCTGTAGGCAGCTGAACATCACCAGCGTGGGGCTGGAGTGGCTTCACAGGCTCAGCCTCTCCCATCTCCCCTGCCAGCAGGACAGCGGGTCACCAGTGCAGCCTGAAGTGTCCCTGAAGGGCAGTGCAGCCCTTCAGCAGGGCTGAAGCATCCCCACAGCGCGTGGGGCTGAGGACAGAGGTCAGGTCTTCCTTGTGACCCCTTGTGCGGGGGTGGGAGGGGTGGATGGGATGGCTGTCAGCTTCAGAGGGGACAATTTAATAGGCAATTCTGCTTTTCGCCAAGTTGAATAATAAAGTCCCGACGTCTCCGCTCGTTGCACAAAGAAGGAAGCAATGCTGCACAACGCTGCTTCCCCAAGCACATCCCTCCCTGGCATCAAGTGCAGCTCGTTAGTGGCTGGCAAAGCTGCCATGAAAGCCCCGTTCATCCTCCCAGTGGGCTCCCTCCACACGCGGGGGCATTGCTCCTCTTTATAGGGAGCTGAATGGCGGGTGGCACGGAGCTGCTGGCCACCGAGCTCCCTGGCCGCATGCTGGCAATGGCTTTCTGTCGGCGAGGGGGAGAAATGCCCTCGCTCCATTGTGGGGAGTATTAAATGCTTTTAGCAAGCAATGACCACCCTTAATGATTTCCAAGAGAGGAAATGAACCTCCAATCAATTATGACACTTGATTAGGTTACTTAAATTGCTGAATCTCCAGCAAAATCAGCAGTGCCAACTCCCCGACACCGTGTGTGTGATTCAATGGCCCTTACGGTAAATGCAGCTCTGCACACCTCCTGTTTTATGTACATTCCCTTTGCTGTGCCTCAACCTCCATCTCATTACCAGGAGCACAGATTTCCACCTCACCTCTTCACAACCTTATTTGAGCATCGCTCTGGCGATCACCCAGTGATTTTTAGGCAGATTCTTTTTTTCCTTGAAATGCTAATGCATTCCTGATGAAAACAAACACAGGCCCCTGACTGTAATATTGCCTTCACTCAGTTTTATTTCAAATGAAACAGAAATGCAACTTCAAAGCCATTGAAGCAATGGGTGACTATCAAAGAGAGCGTTGGCCTCTGATAACATGAAAGACCACTTTAATAGGAAAGGCTTATAAGAATTTCTAGTCATCATTAATAACATGTAATTCACTTATTTGCTCATTATAAGAGTGGTAGTAGTTAAGTGGAATATGGAAACCGGTGTACTGTGTTATCACAGCACTGATGCCACTGAGAAGGCAGCATCCGCTCTTCTTCCCACCCCACCACCTTTGCCCCCTCAGAGGTGGCAGCTGAGGGGACCCTCTGGTTCCCCTCCACTGTTTGGTGTGCCGGAGCTCTGTGTCCCTTCCTCTGGCCCAATACCCCTCCACATAATTTGCCCAATTTCTGAGCTGGGGATAGATTTTAACTCTGCACACTAAAAGTGAAAAATCTGTGGGCAACTACATCTACTAAATGCCCTGACTGAGGTGGAAGGACAGATGGCAGATTGGAGGATGCAGGGTCCACGGGAGGTGTAACAAAATACAGATCCATCTGGGTCGAGTCCCAGGGAGGGTAGGGGTTGTACTGAGGTTGAAGCTCTCCTGCAGTCTGAAAGCCTGTTAAACAACAAGTCTAGCAACCCCCTGGCAGGGGAAAGCAAAATAAATGAAGTATCTTTTATGAGAAGATACAAATTTCAGCTACGTAAGTGTTGGGTGACTGAAAATAGTGATCACTGCACCGCTACAAATTCAACAGACTTTACCAGATAAAAATGGCCAACAGGATCTCAGACTGTGAATTCCTTAAAACAGCAGAAATATTGCTGAATAGCCAGTGTGGGATTCCCCCCAAAAATGGACTTTTCATTTATTACCATTTTCTCAGCATAGACCCAGGAGCTGCTGAAGCTCTGCACCACAAGTGATGGAGTGACGACCCTGCCTGGCAAATCACTGGTGGGTCTGGCTGCCACCCCCACACCTGGGGCACAGGTCCTCCACTGCTGGGTGGCATGTAGGAGTGTGGAATGGGACCTTTGCCCACCCAGCCGCTCCCTGCCCTGGGATAAGGAATTACCAGTAACCCTCATACCGTCTCCTGCTCTCTTCCATGTTTATCCTGATCTCAGATCTGGAACATGTAGCTCAACATGGTACATTCCCACAGAGGCTCTTGGCTCCAGGAACTAAATATTTTCTGAAAAATAAAAATTTCTGTCCAGAGACATTTTGGCTAACACCACAGGGTGTGCCCAGGTGGGGACATGCGATGGCTTGCACAACGAGGTGTCCTTGGAAAACCAGCAGCTACTTCCAACACTTCAAAGTAGGCAAAACCAGAACACCCTTCTGCCAGAGGAATGCCTACCTAGTGGAAGGTTTCTCCCCGAAAGACATCCACCAGGGAGCTTGCCATCACTTTGTAAAACAGATATATTGACATATAGACAGAGCGGCACAGCCCAGGCCCTGGTGCCGCTCTACAAACTAGACACTGGCGAAACACCTAGAGCACTCAAGCGTGGGGATTAGGCACAAGCACTCATCCTGATGCAACACGTACCTCCCTGAGGAATGCCGGATCCTTTGCCACTGAGGTGGTCTCAGCCTGAATTCAACATTTCTTACCCTCTTTAACTCAGTGGCTGTTGTGGCTTTTACCTCTTTTGCATTTCCACTTCTCTCTTGCTGTCTCTACAATTACATTTTTTCTTTCCTCATATGTTTTTCCAAACCCACTGACGCAATATTTGACTTACCCCATCCCCTCCCAAACTAAGCATATATTTGTTTTCAAGATTTTCCAGCAGTTGGTTGAAGAGGTTCCACTCCTTTCGCGAACATCGGGCAGTTTCTCCAATCACTTGAAGTCTCAGTAAGAGCAATCAGCGATGACGATTAACGGCGCTCACTACAGAGCTGATGCTGAAGTGCCTCAGACGATCACTGCTGCTCGTTGCTCATCGTAGCTATAAAAGTCACCAGCTTGCACCATGGAGACATCCTCCCACAAAGGCAAAAATGCTTTTCCATGACCATTTCCCTACTCAAAACAGGACACTTGTGTCTACCTGCCAGCAGCGCTAGTGGCACATCTCTGATGGGAAGCTTTGGGTGTAGGGATGCTCCTCTGAGCTGGGGTCTCCCACCAGCTTACCCCTCTGGGCACAGACCCTCTGCTCTAACCCCTTACAGCTGCTGTCCATGCATGCAGGACCTTCTCTGTATTAGGTGCTTTTGTACCATGACACTTACGTCTGAGCTACCTTGTCAATATGCAGAACAGGAGAATATTTACATTTCTTGCTATGGGGAATCTGCCCTTGAATCAGTTCTCTGGTTCTTCCCTGCCCCTTTCTCCCATTTTCAAAACCTTTGTGGAAGCAGCAAAGGTGAAATCAGTGTGAGACACTTCCATCTACTGGAACTGGCTTCAGCAAAACCGAGGAGGGAGCTCCCTGGGTGCTCTTGCAAAGATGACCATCTAGAGGAAAAATCACTTTTATCTTCCCAATTTATAGAGCTGAAGCTCACAGAACAGTTTCCAACAGGATGGACTCCAGCCACTGACTCCAACCAGTGCCCCTTGAAAGCATCAAATATTTGGGAATTTGTACACCTTGCTCAGCATGTTGAAAGGAGTAAGGACTTTGTAAGGAGTTTGGATTAGTTAAGATGTTTTATTTAAATCCCTGCCTCTGCAGTCTTCTGAAGGAGGAGCAAAAGGAGATCTTACCCACAGAACAACACCAGCAGCCCCAGCGGTGCCCAGGGGGCAGCTCCATGCACACCACACACAACCCTGTGGTGCTTGCTCGAGTCCATGGCTGCAGACCATTTTTACTCCGTGTTCTCAGGCTGCAGGTTCTGATCCCACACCGACGTGAAACTGATAAACACCCTCTGACAACAATGAAGTTAAAGCAGGAGGAGATAAGGACCTGGCAGGCAGCCTGCCTGATTTCGTGCCTTCTGTCATGGAGAGGTTAGAGGCGGTACAATACGAACTCACATTGCATATTCTTAATGCACAGCAGAAATCACGGCAGTGCTGAGCAGGAGAACAGGAAAGCCATGGTGAGAAAGGATTGAAATTCTCCTATGCCCTTATCCCCTTTAACATGTCCATATTTCCATACTGCCCATTCCTGCATCACACCTACACCCTCTTGCTCAGCTGCCACAAAGCACCAAGAAGAAACCTAATCTTGAGTGCCAGCTCCGTGGCAGACAGACCGCTGCTCTTCAAGCTAGGAAGAGAACTCATTTCATATCAGCCTTTTCAATCCAGAAGCAACCTGGATCTGGTCCATTTTATTCCACCAAAGCTGAACCAGGGTGTCCCTCACTTCATCCTAACCTCTTCACTCGGGAGACTCTTGTTTCTTCTGCCTGCCCCCCCCAAATCCATTATTTGTGCTGTTTTACCAATGGCCATCCCAACTCCCCGTTCCCTCTCTTGCAGCGTATCCTGTGTATTGTTTCTGCCTCAGTGAGAGTCTCAGGGCAGCGGGGCCATGTCTGATGCCGCGTTTGTAAAAGCACCGTGTATGCCTGGTGCGACAGAAAGCTGCTGCTAAAGTGTGTGTTTTCTCAATAAACAATGTAACCTGCAAGCCCTAGGTATCTGTACAACATCAAAGTTATTTTTAAAAAAGAACAGCAATTTCTAAGTATGTCATTGCAACCAAAAAAAAAAAAAAAAAAGGAGCCTGTTTATAACTGTAATATATATATATTCTATTTAAGATGAGTCACACAGTTTCTGCAGCTCCATCAAGTTGCAATCAAATCTCTACCCGTTGGTTTTATAATTACTCTTGACTGCTGTAATACCTCTAAGGCTTACCCCATGGCAGACCCTCTGTGGTACAGCCAGCAAGTACCTCCAAAGGGGAACGGACAGTCCCTAACGAGGCAAGCTTCAGCCTAGTAATGCCTAGAAATGAAGAAATGACATCCTGGGAAAGACGTACAGTGCCGTTGTAATCTCACCTGCGCTCACAGGCAATGAAACACTATTTTGTTCTCTCTTCTAATGGACATTGATCACAGCGTAGCTGAGCACGGAACAGAATCCAATGCACATTTTTATGAAATCCCTTGAATTTCCTAGTACCTAATGCTTCATCTATGAAATGTCAAGCCAGCGGCTGGGAGAAAGTCACGCTCCCAGGCTGAAGTCGAGGGTCCCAACAGACAACACACAGCAGCACCCGTCTTGCTGCCGCGTCTGCACAGCCTGTTTCTCTTCTGGGGGACCTGGGATCAGCTGCAGCCAGAACCTGGCTCCGAACAGACCAAAGAGCCACACCTGGTTGCAGCGCTGTGCCCTCAGGACAGCCAGGGAACTGAGCGCATACCTGTGGGATGGGGTCCGCTTTGTACTGCACCATCTGCATTTTTAATATGCACCAGAAATTAAAAAAAAAATTAATATGCTCTAAAGAGCCACTGAAGCAATCATCTTGTAACGGATCCATTTACGCTACTGGTTACACTGGAGGTCTTGCCATTTGACACGTGTAGTTTGGAGTGAATCCCTCTTTACAGTGGTTCAACAGCAGTGCCACGTGATGTGCTCACATACCCTTCCAGATGCTGCTTTTTGCTTAGGAGTGATTTTCATCCTTTCCTATTTTAGCTTTCAGGTAGAAAAGGGGGTTTTTTTTAATGTGCCAAGCTTCCCTGTTTGTCCTGATGTCTTGCTGGGATCCTCCTCCCTAGTGAACTGCCAGCCAACAAGGAAATGTGCTTGGGTCTCAGCTCTGCCCGTTGAAGCACCAGGTCACACTCACCTGCATGGAGGGCACAACAGAGAGCTTGGGAAGGGAGGAGGAAAATTAACACCTTAAAAACTTCAGAGTGAGATTGATCAAATGCTTCTGCTAGAGCTTACACCTCTTTGTGCATTCCAGTACCTAAAGGGGGCTACAGGAGAGCAGGGGGAGGACTTTTTACTAGGGCGTGTAGTGATAGGACGAGGGGGAATGGCTTTAAACTGGAAGAGGGCAGGTTTAGATTAAACATTGGGAAGAAATTTTTTACTTTGAGGGTGGTGAGGCACTGGAACAGGTTGCCCAGAGAGGTTGTTGAGGCCCCATCCCTGGAGGTGTTCAAGGCCAGGCTGGATGTGGCCTTGGGCAACCTGGTCTAGTGGGAGGTGCCCCTGCCTATGGCCGGGGGGTTGGAACTCGATGATCTGCAAGGTCCCTTCCAACCTAAACCATTCTATGATTCTATGATTTCTGACCTGAACTGGTTCTCTTTGGCGTAAGAAAGCAGTACTGAGCACAAACAGAATCGTTACACCTTTGCTTTCTGGATTTGCCGGTACCACCCAGCCACCCCAACGCTTTCCCCGAGGGAGAAGTGGCCATATCGCATCGGTTCGCTACCCCAGTCTTGAAAGATAAGGTCCCAACATAACTGCCAGCTTGAACAGCCCCGTGAGGGGGACAATTCGTCCTTTTAACTTTTACAGATGTTAGAGGCTTGCGTTTTATAGCTCCACCGCATCCTGACCGGCCACTGCAAAGCAACACCACCAGGAAGGGAAACACAGCCCACAGCCCACCGCCCACCCTCCCCAGCCGCCCTCTCTTGCCTGTTGGGTCTCACAGGCTACCAGCCCCCTCGGGAAGGAAGTGCTTTTCTTTTGCTTAGGGCAGGAGGACTCCAGGGCCGGTGGCTGGAGTGTCGGGAGGGCTGGTTTGGCGTCCTGGATGAGTCAGGGAGCAGCCATGCCTCCATCAGGTGCCACGGAAATCCAGACCGGTGCCTGTTCCTTTTCATTAAGAGCCTTGAGCTCACTGCAGAAAAGATGAAAAGGGCCGGTCATTATCCATTACATGTGACCCATTCACTTGCTGATGGGCTGGTTTTCATCTCCCTGCCCTGCCTGTAGGCAAGCATCCCCCAATAATCTGCTTTTTTTTTTTATTCTCCACCATTTATTTTCCTGGGGGCCTTGTCAATGGTGGCTCCATTCCTTCCCCGTGCCTCGCAGCCCTGCGGATTCAGAAGCATTAAAAGGTTCACGGCTCACCCTAACAAATTCCAGAAAGTCTGACTGCTTATTACAAAGCCGAGGTAGGAAGGATTTGAGAAAAGCACGATGTAATGAGAGAGCCAGGGAGATGCGGAGCACGGCCACATCCTGGAAGCATGCAAAGGTGAACGGGAAGGGGAGGCGGCGAGCGCTTGGGAGCCCATTAAATGAGGGCTTATCATCCGATTTATGTAAATCACTTCAAATGCCTTCATTTATTAAAAGTATTAAGCTGCATTACTGTTTGCCTTTGGTCTCCTAATTTGGTTGCTAATGTCTAAGACAACCGCTGAAATTAATTTGAAATTAATGTTCCTATATAATTAGTTAATGAATCTCACATTCACTGCCCTTAGCTCTCAGTTGACAAAGGATCTCACCCACCGCACGTAAGAGGTTGGAATACTGACTGTGATTGTAAAATGGTTGCTAAATTATAGTTTGCAAATATTTTACATTTATATCACACACTTCATCTTGAAGGATCTCGGTGTGTTTGAAATGTTACATAACATTCATTCCTTAGTAAAATTCCGTCACAAAAACTTTCTGGGCATCAATCTTCTTACTTCCCTGCATGCCTTGGAATTAAATCAAATTTAGCTGCATTATTATGCAAACACAAAATCATACCTGCATTAAAAGATTATTACTAGGGCTATAAAGTCAGGAGCTTAAAAGATAGGAAATGCTGGAACTGTAAGTCTGTGCAATATAAATTCCTTTTTCCATGTGTATGTATCCTCATAGTCCTTAATTTTATGATCACATATTTTCCTATGCTCAGGCCCTCCCCCAGGGGACTTATTAGTCCTTGTTAGTGTTCAAGAAAAAACAGGGTAAGAAAAAAATAAGGTTCAAGAGAAAGCTAGGGGGGAAGGCAGCGACTTGTGGAGTCCTTGCCTCATTCCTTACAAAAGCTGCAAAGGCTGTAATGCGTGTTCCTCCTTTTCTGGGTGGCTGACTTGATACCCCATAAATCCTCATGGGCAGAAATGCTGAATATGCACGGCAGTAACTGAAGCTAAAGAAACATTTGAATGTGCAGAGCATTTTACATACTACCCAATTCAGGGAGACAGGAGGTCCTGGGGTCTCACACCAAGCACTTAAAATTAGCGTACGCTTCAAAGAGGGGAAAACACTTCTCTGTCTCCCAGGGGCAGTGGAAAATGTATTAGAGCATTTGGGAAGCACGCAGACCGCCGTGACACGGAGACCCAAACTCACTCGTCCTGTACAGCACGGCACGGACACAGTGCAATGAGGGGAACAGGGGACACTGAGACCTGGGAGCAGAAAGTACCCAGGGAAGCTGTTCCCCCTGCTGTGCAAGCCAGGGGAGGGAGGCAAGGATCCCCATGGGAGAACAGCAAGGGCTCTTCTGAGACAAAAGAGCCGGACTGGAGGATTTCCAGACAGCCTGAACTCTGCCTGCGCACCATTTTGTATGCTTATCTGTGACTTTGCATTTCTTCTTACATCTCTGTAGTGTCTTGGACATCACAGTAGGTAAAGAGAGGGAGCATTCAGTGCTTTCCCCCGCTAGCTGCTTTGACCTGGGACATGCTCAGCGTCTAGGCCAGGGCAAGGCAACCTTCCCCACGCTGCAAAACGCCACTGCAGTCCTCATGCAGCTGAGAGCTGTGGACAAATGCCACTTGCACGGCTCAGACTAAGGACACTCTAATGACACTGCGTCCAAGAGTCTCAGGGCTTGGCTGAGGCCAGGCTGGTGAGGAAGTCAGGTCCCTGAACACAGGGCGACGTCAACCTCTTTGCGACCTGAATCTCCTTCCAACGTGGAATTCAGGCTACCCAGCAGCCCACACCCAGACAATTATCTGCTCCCAGGCTCCACCACACACACATTGTCCTACTTTCTCAGCTAAAATGCCCAAGCTCCCCTGTGCTCAGATCTTTGCCAAACCTCCCTCTCTCCACCACGTTCCTACGCTTGCC
The DNA here is from genome assembly GCA_013398295.1 of Chionis minor. Classification (NCBI taxonomy): domain Eukaryota; kingdom Metazoa; phylum Chordata; class Aves; order Charadriiformes; family Chionidae; genus Chionis; species Chionis minor. Next base: position 443,133 of record VZSF01001517.1, read on the forward strand.
AGGTTGCAGATCCTCCTTCCCAAATCCCTGTCTTCTCTCCCTCACACCCCCAAAGCATTCCCAGCTCCCACACTTCATGCATTCCTCAGCTAACAGGGATCACTGGAATGCCTCAAGAAAGACCTCCAAAGGAAACCTGTCCTAGCACATCCAACCTAAAAAACTCAAGCATCCAAGCACATGGGAAGGTTACTTCCTTTTAAAGGTGTGTAACAGGTAAGTTGGGATGAATTGCTATGGTGACATCCTGGATAGCCATCTCAGCTTTCCCGTAGAACTTCAAAGCTGTCAAAGGTGAAAAAAAATTGGGCAAAGTTGTCTAGCTTCAGTCTCAAAACAGCCAGGTTTGAAAATTTTTAAAGAGAAATACAACAGTCAATCCAAAATAGAAAGACTCCCAAGTTGGTTTTGTACTAGAAACCTTGTAATAAGGGGAACTGCATGACTACACAATAAACTTGAGGGCCAAAAAATTAAGAATAGAACGGTAATTATACAGGTCATCGGCCTGCACAAAGCACTTGATTTTGCAGTAAGCTACATTCTCCTACCACTTTGCACATGACTTCTCATTTACTCCTTTTCAACAGAGTCTCTTATGCGGACAGCATTACACGGACCATATCATCAACCTGACCTTCAAAGCAGCTTGGGGCTGTTTGGGTTTTTTTCAGCTAGGGTTCCATGTCACACACCAGCAGCTGAAGGCTGTAATTGCAAGTGCACAGAGTCACAAGAGTACCTCAGCCTAGGCTTCCCTTCCAATCCTGCTTCTGTGAAGAATGTGGAAGAAGATACTAACACCAGACAACCATGGCTCAGCAAAACCAAGATTTCTCGATGCAAAGGTGCTGTTTCGCTTCCACGGCTTCCGCCTGCTGCTAGCATATAATGTGACAAGGCTGCTTCAGCCAGGTTTCCAGCATCCTGTAATGGAAAGCAGGTGTCCCTATCCAAAGGTTGCTCCAAATATCTCCATAATTCTTCTGTCATCTTCTTTTGGTCAGTCTCATTACTCACCTTCCCCATGTTGATGTGTCAATGACACTAACCACCCCAGAACTGTACTGAACGTATTTTTTTTCTTAAACCCCCAACATGAACTCAAGACCGTTTGCATTGCTATTTGCCACTCCACACACAGACTTTTCATTTGTTCCTTCCCAAAATGTGAACTCCCGGACTTTGTATTCTACTGAATTGGGCTGCGTGAGCCACACATTGCCCCGTGAATAAGACACTGACTTGGGCATAGGGCAGGTGTATGTGTAATCGTCTCCTGTTCTTTTCCCAAGCGGTACGGAACTGGATAAACTGAGTGCATCCAACACTACCCAAAACATTTAGTTTTGCAGAACCATCCAGATGGCAATGGAAGGTCTCAATCTTTACAGAGTTAACTTCCGAAAGCAGTAAGGGTCACAGCAAATCTTGCCTCCACCATAAATGTGGACCATCTAAATAACTTGGGGGAGGTTTCCTAGTATTTTACATTAATAAATAAATACTCATTTATTTAACAAGGTTAAAGCACTTAATACCATTAGTCTATGTCCATCAACTAATACTTTATTCTGAAAGATCACTTTAAATAACAATTAAGTGTCTCCTTCTCTACAGTGAACTGCCAAAAAAAGCAAGCAGCTAATTCAAATTCCAGGAGTACATAGCTGTATTTGCCCCTTTATTGAAATTTTTTTTTTTTTAATTTGCAAACATGGCCTGCACTTCCAGGATTGCCGTATCTCCCTACGCCTTTACATACACGGGCTTTAACAGCTCCTTTGGGGAGGATTCATGGAATTGGTAATAGGTTCTGTAATTTCCACCTTCTGTTTTCTAGTTCAGAGAGTAATCGAATCCAGTCACTACTGCTGTATCTATCTGGTAACTATTTGTTGGCCTCCATGAAATGAGTTGGAAGTTTGATTTCCGTTCTCAGCAGGCATGTTTGCGTGATACAGATGAACTGCTGTAACTGGCAAATTGGAGGCAATTTCAGCAGAGATTTCTAGGCTTAAATAAGCATGAGAACAGAACTTCTCTCCCTTCCAGAGGGTCTCTTTAACAGGCTGGAGAAATGACAGGACAAGATTGGAGGGTTTGGATTTCTGCTGTTGTAAGATGCACTTTGAAGTGGGTTTTATCTTTCGAGGCTATCAAACCGGCACCCACACGAAATGACTAAAAAAATAAAACAAGTCATTATGAAAGAAAATCTTGAGACAAAATAAGCTTTATCGCTCCCCAAAACTCCTTTCTACATCTGCCGCATTTTAATCAGAATACATGAGTATTTTATTTCTTTTTGATATCTCCACGTCCCCTGTGACAGAAACGTTTACTAGTCTTCATTCTGTTAATGCTTATTTGGTTCCCCATGACGGGAGCTGGTGCAATACCCTCAGCCACTGAAAGATCATTAGTAGCATCCTAGGTAAGTCCACAAATGCTGTTGCACAAGGCATTTCAGAACCAAAATACAAGTTACCAGGTTAGTAGAGGTTGAACATAGGACTAGGCTAAGATTAAAAACTTTATTTTTTATACAAAACAATAATAAATCCAAGCAGATAATGAACTAAGTGTCGTCTCATTTTCCACCTTTTCTTCTGTTCTCGATATAGTCTATCCACAGTTCAATGTTAAACCATTCCACATTCAGCAAAAAACTATGAGGTTTCCATCTTGTATCCATGTTTTTCTAATTCAGCTCTGTATAGGAAAAAGATAGGTATATTAAAACATGCAGATAAAACACTGTCAGACATTTGAATTTTTAAAAATTAAATATACTGGACAGTATACAGTCGTTTTAGAATACGAACATATCATACGGGTTTTTGGTTCATACCAATAACCTTAACGTCACCTACTCTATAGTTCCTCAACTTCTGCTTGGTATCTCAGATCACTAGAAGTGACTTCTCAGTGAAAAATTCAGACGCTTGTTTTATCACAGTTATTGTACTCTGACTCACCATGGCTGGAGTACAACTACATAGCGCAAAGCAGCACCTGTGAGCCTGCAACAACTCCAGACACATTAAGAAAAAAATATTCTCAAGATTTCCTTAAACCAAATGAGCTCGCTAATCCGAGTGATTTAAATGCATGTACTTCCAAAATAATTTTAGCTTTTTCTTTGTTTGTTTTAAATTAAAATACCGGAGCACTCCATTTTTAAACCTTGGTGCAACAAATCTTCCAGTGAACAATTCTGAGGGAAAAGGATTGGTTTGTTAGGATTGCCAACCGTGGCCAGGACAGCAGGTCAGCAACTGCAAACGTTATTGCTCCTGCCCTGTTCCCACTTTGCTTCTCACCTGCCTCCAAACACACCAGACAGAACTACATCCTGTTTTATCTCCTAGTCTTAGCATATGCATATCTAGATACACTAGCCCAAATCTCTAAACACATTTCAGGTTAGTTTACATTCTCAGTAATGGAATTTTAGAAGTGGAGGACTGCAACATTTTCTTTCTAAAGATGAGATAACAACGTGCTGCAACAAAGCACCATTGCAAACTATCATTTTAACACTAGTACACGGTCAGCAGTGCTACAGGCTACAATTAAGGCACAGTTATTGAAGGTTTGTCAAGACCAACTGCGTTTATCAAGAATTATGCTGCCCCTTGAAAGTCTGTTTTACTACATGTCAACTCATTTTCCAATATTACAGTTTAACTGTCTTTCAACTTTATAAGAAACAACTATACCAAAGACTATTTTTGTATCTTCTACATAAAGGATCGCTTCAACCACAGCATGAGGGGGATCAACCCAGGAACTGTTTAATCAGGGTGTGTTACAGACAGTTTACTCCTCGTGCAACATGCTAGGAGATTAATTATAAAATGTGAGTTTGTATTGACACTTGAAACAATTTAAATTATAATTATGCATCAGTAAAGGATTAACTGAAACTACAAGTGACAAAGAGGATTAAACAACTGGATTAGAGGTATCCAAATTGCTATCACTTTTTTTAAAAGCACTTTACAACAATTACTTTGCTATTGTTGCTCATAAGCAGCATGCTCATCACACACAAGAAAGGAACCTGAACATTAATATTGATAACTGTTCTCTGGAATATTTGTCTGTTTGGACAAAGAACAGCAGTGCTATTTGAAGGTAGAGAAAAAGATTTATAACAACACATTTTGCAAACCATGCAGCACAGAAGAGATCATCTTGGACCCCCTGCCATTAATCTTTGCGGTACAATTCAGAATTTTCACACACACACAGGAAAAGTCGTCAGAAAAGAATTTAAATTGAAAAAAGTGTCTATCACAATTTGCAGAGATCTTTGTACTAAGTTGTGTAACACCACAAAAGTCTGACCATATCAGTGGCTTTAGGCCTATTTCAGGGACCATAGTACAATTATTAAAAGATGAAATGCTGATCAGTACTCCAAACTGGGCTGTAATGCCTTAAGTCTGGTTCTGAAAGGCTTTAGATAGAAAAGCACAAAGCAGAGGTTTCATTTACTTCAGTTTCAGAACTCAATTTTTTGAAGTAAGCAGATTTCAAACTTTCAGATATTAACTAAACAATGCCATTTAAAATATTTTACCCATCTTCTAGAACAATAAGTTAAAAATAAAGTTACCTTAACTGATTGGAGAAGTCATCTTCGACATTGTCATCATCCCAATTGTCCTCCCAGACGTGTGCATCTTCGTCTTCATCTAAACCAGTCCAATCTAAAGACAGGAAAAGAGGTCTAAATATTCTGTGCTGCATTGCTTTGGTACCACATCTTATTGAGATTAACTCAGTCTCTGCGTAAGGTAGACTTCAGCTGGTAAAAATTGCTCCAAGAGAAAAGTCTGCATCATATTTAAGTGTTTATGACATTAAAAAGCGCAGAAATATCTTAAAAAAACCCCACAATTTCTTGAATTACAATAAAAAGGCAACTTGATTAAGAAAAATCATTACACATTTCACATCATGGTTTGCTGGATTACACATTCATACGGGACATTCTGCATACAAATGGACAAGCTGGAGCGCCATTGTAAAAACAAAGACAATATTGAGTACCTGACTCCTAAAAGCTCAACAAAAAATGTACGACTTCACATTTGTATTTAAATAGGTTTTTTCTAATTAAAAAAGTAAATACGTATCAAATGCTTTTGCCAAAACACATACACTCAGATCAGACACTGACAGTCTATGGATAAAGGCCAAAAACATATGTGTGATGTAGAAGCAAAGGCAAATTCAAAGAGGCATCTGCAAAGAGCAGTTGCTACCCATAACCAGCTACTTCTGGTTCCCAAAACAGCAAAAGCCGTTTCCTTACAGAGGCAAGACACTAAATGTCCATTTGCTAGCTTAATTTCTATCTTTCTTATAATCTGGCATATCACCCTTGACAAATTACTGATCATCCACTTAACGCTTCATTATAAACAAAAAAATTACAATCAAACTAGTTAGTTTAGAAAAATAACAAAAATGAGTAATCATGAAAGCTCAGAGTCTCTGTGTAAATACAAGTCGGTTTACTTCACTGGGGAAGAGAGTTTCTCAGTCTTCTTTTACTGACAGACACCAAGTTTCTTCCAAGGTTACCAAAATAAGCAGCACCCTAATTTTGACACTTGTGACCCTGTATTTCTCGAAGTCTGTTAGTACATTTAAAGAGATAATACAACTCTTCCCCTTACAATTCAGTAAGCCGTCTGCTGCCCAGCCAGACTAACGGACAAAGTAACATTAAACATTGACAGAGGTATGCGAAAAAGAAAAGTTGGTAGGGTAAAAGACTAAAAACTAATTAATTGTGAACAACTAACTTCCTAAGAATGACAGCTGGTCCTTACATTTTCTCCCCCTTTTTCTAACATTGACAGGCAACAAAATTAATATTTGACACTCACCAAGACAAGAAAATCCTTTCGTAACTGATGAAAGACATACACATGCAGAAGACATTACAAACTTCCCTAGTCAAATAAATTATGTAAAAGGAATAGATGGAGCATAGAAATCCTACTGGTCCTAAGGACAGCGAAAGAAGGAACTGGGGAGAAAAGGTGAAGACAAAAAGGCTGTATAAAAATGCATTATTTTAATTCAGTTGTACTTCTAAGTTTCTCAAATGGAAGGATTTTTATTTTAGAACTATCTGCAATAAACTTCGCCTATTTATATGCAATGGACTTTTTTTGGTTCAAAATAAAAAAAAAGCTTTACACCTTATTCATTTATCGGGATTTCAAAGATACAAAAAACAAAGCTTGAAACAGTTTAAAATGAACACAAAGTCAAACTTTTCTATCTACTAACATACAAGTAGCTCAGACAGATCTACAAATTTGAAAAAAAAAATACTCTAGTAACTAGTACCCAGCACAACAAACAGCAGCTTCAATCATAAAAGGTCAGTTGGGGAGACTGTGAAAACAGGCTCCAAATCACAGAGCAAAGGAGATTCAAAAAGGCCCATGTCATCTTCCACACTGGATGAGGGGACAGAGTAAAAGCGAAGCCTAAGTTATTTTCTCATCACTGTAGCTACAAGATTCTACAGTATCTATATGTTGATACTATACCACAGAATTGCATACTAAAATTATCACTCCTGGCTACATTAGATGCCTGTGACTAAATAAAAGGAAAAAACAATAGAGCATTATCTGACATTGAAAATATTAAGACCATTTGAGAGCCTGCTACCATTAAGTATTATTAATACACACCAATCAATTTTAATAAACTTGTCATGTCTGGACTCCTCAAAAAAAATATTTTAATATACTGATCAGTGAGTGCCACATTTTGCAATTGGGAAAGGAAAACAAAAAAGTTTTTGTTTTCCTTTGAGCTTCCTGCTTGAGTAGAGGATAAAAAACCCTAAAATCCTATCATTTTACACATTACATCTTACATTCTGAAAAGCACTGTACAAAATGTTCTTAAGTGACCGATTCACATACACTTGAATCTATCATGCTATACTTATGCTATACTTGAAATAAAGCATCCTATAAAAATAGGCCACATCTGCTTTTGATACATAAACTTGATTTAATAAATTGTTTGAAGAAAAATTTTAAGTCAGAATAAAAGAAATTCCCAAAAAGCCACTGTTTTTATCACTTAACATAAGTTTGCATTATCCAATTTCCTTTGGATAAAAACTGGGTACTAGAAAAGTTTTCCTGCTGCATAGAGAGTGGTGTTTTAATTTGAAAGAACAAATATTTGGCATAGGTTTGAGCACATATTTATCAAAATTCTTTCCTAAGCACTAAAGATAACGTTCAAAGTTGTCTGAACATTGTTTATAACCCCTCAACACTATTATCTCACTTGAAGATTTAAATTGGTCTCTTTAGACGTTCTTATTTTTTGCAAGATAGATCAGCAAGAAGCCTCAATGTGGTCAGTTTTTAATAAATCTCTGTTCTGCCCAGAAAGTTTGCACAGTACTTGGTTTTAGCAGTACAGCTAGATTCAAGCAGAATTAATTTCACCTCTGTAACAGCAATTCAGTGCTCTGACCCATCCAAGGGACAGAAGTGTGCTTCAAAGACTCCCTTCACCCCTACTGCCAATAATTAATTTATATTAGATGAGATAACCATTTTTTGTCTGCTTAGGAAACACATATGGAAAAGAAAGGCTAGTCTTCTCAGTTTAGCTATCATCTCAACTACATTAATAACTTTTTCTGTCAATAAGGGTGAAAATAAGATTTGTATTGGTGCTGAAGGATTCAGAACACCTAAGACGTGTAAGGCCACCAAAAAAAAAAAATCACATGTAATGAAGACATTACAGAAAAAACAGCCTGACATTTCATCTATCATGTTTTATACCATGTGTCATTATCACTATCCACAGCTTGAGACAATTTCCAGAATTAAGGACAGAGAGAAAACAACCATGCCTTAACAGGGATCTTGTCAAGATTGCATCTGTAAAAGGACACTGAGTTGTTTTACTGAAGTCCAGATTTAATTTCCTCATTCAATATATTTGCACCTATGAAAAGCAAACCAACACGTAAACATTTGTGCTTCAAAAAGGTGAAGAGGTTCAGAATAACTGCAGAGCTCGTTTCTTCAACACTTCTTCCCTCCTCGCACCCAGTTTCCAGCCCTCAGCCCTCCTCTCCCTCTCGTCCCCAAAGCGGAGGGGCAGCGAGTTCCTCCCGCACCGCTCCCCAACTCTGTCGCGCCATGACACAGCACTTCGACTGTGACGCGACATCAGCACCGTGACACCAGCACCGGCCTCCTGCTTCACCCCAACTCTGCCCGGCCTGCAGCCCCGCACCCTGACCGCGGCGCGGGGGGTGGCAGTGACGGGGCACGGGACAGGAACCGCCGGGGCACCGGGAAGCTGCCCCACACGGACAGGGCTGAAGCGGTGCCTGCGGACCGCACCACAGCGCCCCGGAGACCCTGGGGGCTGCTCTGCAGGCAGGGACCCGCTGACAAACCGCGCGCCCGCCCCGCCGCCCCCGCTCCCGCCCGGTGGAGGCCGCGGGCTCCTTCCTCGCCTCAGCGCACCGGCCCGGCCCAGGCCGCGGCCTACAGGCGGA
>VZSF01001517.1:451750-521752 GCA_013398295.1 Chionis minor
CCCCCGCCGATGCCGCCGCCTCCTCTCTTCCCGTCCCAGCCCGGCCCGGGCCCGCCCGGCACCTTCAGCCGGGAACTCCTCAAACTCGTCGTCCTCCTCCAGGAGCCCCAAGTCCACCGGCTGCTTCTTTTCCGACATGCTCGACCTGCCGCGCCGCCCGCCGCCCGCGGAGACTGATGGGACACCGGCAGCGGCCGCCNTCCGGGCGGCCTCCCTGGCGCCGGCCGGGCCTGGCTCCCCGCCGCCACCTCCCGCGCTACCCCAGAGCCCGGCCGCACCGGCCACCGCCTGCCGCCACCTCCGCCCCGGGAGGGGTAGAGGGGCGCGGTGAGGAAGCAGGTGCCGGCGGGCTGGAAAGGGGGGAGAAAGGCGGCCAGCGGGATACGCGGCCGTCGCCCGCCTGGGAATGCTGGCGGCCAGCCCGAGGGCTCCGGCGGCTGCCCAACCGGAGGGTCGGCGGCTGGGTCGGCTGGCAGCAAGGTGTGCCTGGCCGGAGCCCGGCCAGAGCCCGGCCGGTGTGTCCCTCCGACCGGAGCTGGGAAAAGGATATCCCTGCGTGGAAGGCATCAAATGTATTTGCAATATTGTGGGCGCAGTAAATCTGCTCGCTGCGACGTTGGGCAAAATCGCCCAAGCCGCCACCGCCATGGAACGCATCTCTTCGTGTTCTTTCATTATTGATTTATAGCTGGGCAAAGCCTACCAAGTATTGGCCTCCTGTCCTCCTAAAACCTGCATTGGTTGGGTTTGGTTTGGTTTTATTTTCCTTCTGGCATTTTAACATACTGTTTCCAAACCTACATCTAATTTACTATCTTTTGAATTCCTTGCTCATTGCGTCAGAGAAACCGAGAAGCAGCTTGAAAGGGAGATTGTGACTAAACTATTCAGTAAGAGTTAGGATGTTACATGAAAAAACAGAAATGCCTTGTTTTTTTAAATATTCCAAAGTATATTCATTTCACTTAATTCTAGATTCTGTTGATGATTTAAACAAAGGCAAAGTTCAACACTTAACTAGCCTGAACAAGTCCGTGCGTGTGGTGGCTCCGATGGCTTCTCTCTAGGCGATCACCTTGTAACGGCACCGCCGGCGTGTTGGAGGGCTTGGTTTTTTCCCCTTGCTCTGCGAAAAGCAGATTGATGAGACAATGACTTGCACAGCTGGGTTATACCGTGTCCTAGATTTAAAGTCAGGGAAAGAATGAACAAAAAAACACCAACCTGCTGTGGGAATTCATTTATCGTTCAGTTTCAACCCACTATGAGCATGTTCTGGCACGAGGCCACAGTTAAGGCAAGGTGGGAAAGGAGCCCTTCTACCAGATGAAAGGTCTAATCGAGCGGTCACCTGTTTGTTTTGTACAAAGGAAGGACTGACTGACACTGATGATTGTGAAAAGTATGAAAACTACGGTTTAATAAGTCAGTACGTGGAATCTAGTTACAACTTGGCTGGGATTTTTAGCAAACCATGTATTTCGGAATAATAGATATCCTGCTCTATCCAGAAAGTACAAGATGAAAGTCATAAAGTGGATAGAGGTCTGTCATATCAGAAGCTTGCCAAGATCCACGATCATCCAGTTATGAAAGCCCATATTCAAACCCTCTAGCTTTCGCTTTACCTAGAACTAAACCATGGAGTTTGCAGCACACTGGGGAATACTGGGATGCTCAACTGCGCCTAGATTATCCAAGAGAAAAATGTAACTTGGAAACTCCTATGGACAAGTAGCTTCAAGTAGCCCTGGAGCAGGAAGCAACTTGAACTTGTTTTGAAGAGTTTGCCTACATATTTGCTGTGGAGAAAAAATACAGCAGTCCTTTCCACCCCCTTTTGTCCTCCTTCTCTGCTGAGCTGCTGATTAGGAAGCTCTGGAGTGCCAGCAGAGAGAAGAATGTGTACTTTCCTGGGGAATACAGCCAGCCACTGCACAGGGAAACAAGGAAAATCAAGGACTCCTGAAGCAGTGTCTTAGTTATGTAGGCACTGGCGGCAGTCAGTCTCGGATCTGAGTCCTCCTTTGCATTTGCCATCTGTGGTATTGAGTATTCCCATTATCACCAGTAAGCCAAATTTAATCTTATGTTGTCACAAAAATCTATAGTGTCAAATTCTCCTCCTTTTATGATAAATCTCAAAATTTTCAATGGTTCTTTAAAATCTGTGGTTTCTGGAGCTTTGTGGTTAAATAAGGAGTTTAGCTCTTCTTTTAAAAGGAGAAAAATAAGTTTCTAACCCAAGCAATTCAAAATGAGCTTGAAAACATGAACAAAAAGTATTTAAGATTTACCTGTTTTACTTCTAACATTGCTTTAAAAGAATGGATTTTAAAATAAAAACTTTAAATCCATTGTTTTAAATCCAATACTACAGGTTTTGGAAGTCTGGAATTTATATTACCTTATCTAGCCTCTCCAGCAGATGAATGCATGGATGCAGACCTCAGTGGAATTCCCCAAACCCTTTAACTCTCTGCTGGTAAGGTCTCCAAGGGTAAAGGTATCTGCCATGCCATGTTTCTCTCATGCCCATCCTATGCAGCCTGAAGGACCTCATCAGTGAGGCATTCTCCAAGCCAGCCCACTAGACAGGCTTGCCTTCAAATCTCCACTGTGTCCCAGTTGGATTTGACCTGATGTCAAAGCCAAATGCCACAACCACCAGGCTGTTTGCTGGTTATTTGGGCATCAGGCTTTTTCTCTCTTACGCAGTATATCCAGGGATTTTCACTCACGGTGGAGCAGATTTGACAAGTAACCCACTTTGCAACACCAAATAGGCTACCAAAAAAGAAATTCTCCTGGGAAATGGTTGATGTGGGTGACATACCACATCCCAGATGTATGCTCTTAACCACCAGACTATACAGTAAACGAGTAGAAAGAACTCACCCTCCTGCAGCTAGATGTTAAAAAACACTGATTTCAGTGCCAGTTTTGTGACTGTGATTGTACAGTGACTTTGCTAGTCTTGTGGCTGTGACTGTATGAAGATGATCAGGGGACTGGAGCATCTCTCTTGTGAGGAAAAGCTGAGAGACCTGGGTCTGTTTAGCCTGGAGAAGAGAAGACTGAGAGGTGATCTTATCAATGCCTATAAATATCTAAAGGGCAGGTGTCAAGAGGATGGCGCTAGTCACTATTTAGTGATGCCAAGTGACAGGACAAGAGGCAACGGGCACAAGCTGCAACACAGGAAATTCCATCTAAGCATGAGAAGGAACTAATTTACTTTGAGGGTGGCAGAGCACTGGAACAGGCTGCCTAGAGAGGTGGTGGAGTCTCCTTCTCTGGAGATATTCAACACCCACCTAGACACCATCCTGTGCGACCTGCTATAGGTGAACTTGCTTTGGCAGGGGGGTTGGACTAGATGATCTCCAGAGGTCCCTTCCAACCTCTACTCTTCTGCGATTCTGTGATTTCTTAGCAGAGGTGTGGTCTTAAATCATAGTTTCTTAATTTTTCTTACTGGCATTCTTAGGTAGCTTCCTGCTCAGTCTGTAGGCTTTGCATATCCCATATCCTGCTGCCGCCAGGAAGCATGTAATGAACTTACTTTTCTCCACTGAGAAAAGACACGTTTGAATTCCACAAAGCATCACAGCATCTAAAAATTTGGTGATGCAGTTTATAATACTCAAGCCTTTTGGTGGACGTAGCCCCATTGACTAGTCTTAATTCTTTAGACAAAAAAGCATAAGGATTCAGCTGTCCAGAACAGATTTTCCAGCGTGAAAAGGTATTTGAAATGTTACAAGAGTGCTCAAGGCCCATGTATGACTGGAGTTTGATAGTTTCTAGATGGACCATCAAGAACAAGAGTTGCCTTTCAGCATCTGCCCCGTGCAGTCAGAGTGGGAAAAGACACTGGCATCTGATCAGAACACACTGCCATGGATTTTTGTTTTGTCTTTCCCCTGTTGCAGTCCCAAGACTGGTGGCAATCTTTACCGTCACCAAGCCTGTATCTCACATGGACAGAGGACACACAGAGGAAGGAATAGTTTGGATCAAATTAGGGAAGGCACTTCTTACACTCCCAAAACAGCATAAGAGATCTGCTTTCTTGGAGCTGCAGCCCCTGCACAATGCAGCAGTGACATGCTGAAATAGATTGGTCTTCCAGGACTAACAGCCTGACCCTATTGGGTGCTTCAGCAGAGAGATGTACATGCATGTTCCATGGAAATTAAAGGAAAAAATTCCTGTAGATTTAAATGGTTCAGTATATGAGTATCTCTGTGAAAACCTTAACTTAAATATACCCTTAACTGGTAGCATGTTTGAAATAATTGAACAAGACAATCCTGAGGAACTCATCAGTCCCTCTGTTAGTCTTTCCAGAGCTGCACAGCAGCTATTTACTCAATATGATTTGTTTTATTATTTTTTTTATTCAGCATGTTTTATGCATTAGTATCAGAAAAGCTTGTCTTTCTTTTGGCAAATGTTACTGCAAGTTGTCTGGCAGCAAGGTGAGATTATGTAGATTTATTTATTCAGAGTGTAATTTCCATAAATGAAAAATTGAAATAGGGCATTTTTTTCTGAATTAGAGCCTTTTTTTTTTTGTTCAAGGGGAAACAAAAATATGTGTAGTACACTAGTGTGGATTTCCAGATTTTTTTAGGGGGACTATTAGTCATTTCGACACCTAGGCCCATTTTCTTGCATTTGAATGCTTTAATGGCTGAAAGCATATTCTGAGGAAAAGATTAAGAAGATGAAATAGAACAAATTGGAAATGAATTTGCTTTATAAGCAGTTAAAGGTGTCCTGTTGAAAAACAATCTCAGAGCCATGTTAAGGCTTTTAGACACCCTGGGCAAACTGTTGGTTTGGAGGTCTGCGTGGTCCCAGGCTACCAAACAGCGACAATTTGGAGAAACCCTGTCTTGCAAAGAAAATTGGCACTGTGTGTATTTGATCCAGTTGGCCTCATCGACATAACATGAAATTCATGTGCACAGGCGCTACATCTAATGAACCAGCAGCTTGGACACATCTGGCTCAGAGTAGCGGTGGCCACACAGTTTAGCTGGATGTGACAGGGACTATCTTACAGTCCAGGCTGTTAGGTACGCAGGAAAGCATCTAGTTCCTGGGGAAAAAAATAGAGGAAAGCTTATTACTGTTGTTACTATTCAGAATGCAAGAATTAACCATGCAGTGCAGAACATTTATCCTGCATTATATAGTATATCTGGCACTCCCAGCACTTGTTAATGCATCCTGGGAATCCCTTCAGAGCTGGCATTCTGTGTCTCAGGATGGCGCTGCATTTCATGCTGTAGTTTTTTGGATTCAATTGGAGAAAAACGTGTATCCTGCATTTGGTGCATCTGGACGCTGGGAATGGATTGCCCCACTTCTTTCAATAGCTCTGTGCAGCCCTGGACCCGTGGCATTATTCTTGAGGTCATTGCTTTTGGTTTGCCACTATTTATTTATTCATGTCTGCAGAGGTCCTCTTTTTCTCTCCAGCTGCTCCATCATTCACCAGCACCTCCTGGTAGCCCACCCTGCTCCCACAGCCCATCCCTTCTCACAGCTGACCCTCACTGAGGTCAGGATGCGATTAGGTGGCTGGAGATCATAAGGAATATTAATCACAAGGAACACTTAGATGTTGCTTTACAGACTTCCTTATGTGAAATACGCTGTGGCAAGCTATCGGGTTACCAGTGGCTGAAAAAGAAACAGTTCTCGCTTTACCCTTGACAGTCAAAAGAAAGTTTGATTTATTTTCTCATTTTCAGTTAGTCTAAAGGCAGCTGGGCAGTATTGCTACAAAGCTCTAGCTGTGCGTCATTGTAATAGGGGCAATATGTTTGTTCACTTCTGCTCTCTTCCTCTGTCTAATTGTTCTATTGTCTTTTTGTTTTCTCTCCACATTTGGGCTGGCAAAATGTCTCTTTGCATTTAGCCCTGTAGCCAAAACTTAACGGGCTCCTAATCAAGAACTAACACCACCAGCAGGCTATTTCCTGTCTTTGTTTACCATTCTTGTTATCATCTTTCTTCTTCTCTCAGTCCATCATAGCAAATTTTCACCATTATTTTCCTTTCAATCTTCCTCTGTACAGGCTGCAGGAAGCTTCCTATATATTGTTCCCCTTTCATTTTCTGGCCACTTGATCTCTGGCCTCCCAGCTCTGCATCCTGGAAGAGCAGCAGACATACCCACAACCAGATTTCATAAAGCCAAGTAATCCTGGGATAGCCATATATTACACGTGGCAGTATCAGTAGAATGTTTATTACTGAGCCTTAATGCAAATTGTATTGGTATTTTGAACATGTAAGGGATAGTCACAATGGGATTAATTACTAGGTACTGTTCATCACGACTTGCATTTCCATGCAAATATCAGGACTGTCAGGGTACAATTCGGTTGCCTAAACAAAGGTTTCTTATGTCAGTTGAGATGCCGTGAAACACAGGGCTGCCTGAGGTAATCTGGGAGACCTTGGCCCTTCCCAATGGCAGTTGGCCATGAGGCAAAATACCCCAGGGTTTCTAAAATGGTACCAGCTGCCTGTGTTTAAACAACCAAATTGCACTCCTACCGTTCGTTGGAATAACTGCTATTGGTGCTTGAGCGTCTTTTTCATGTTATTGCACAACTGCCTTTGTTTATTTCTGCCAAGTCTATCCTGAGAATACTACATTGTGGTAACCTCAATATGAGATACTCACTAGATAGGTTAGTCTGAATCATTAGGAATCAGGTGAACAGAGTAAGCTTCTGTGCCGTTTAAAACATCATTCTACCTTTACATATCTAGATAGTGGCTAAGGTGTGGCCCGGATGAAGTTCAACCCAAATAAAATCAAATATTGTAGCCTGGGAAGAATCACCAAGCGTTATTTCTGATGTTTTGATAGGTAAGCAGGGCTACTTCTCTTTAGCAGTCCGAGGAAGCTGAAGGACAAGGACTTATTGATACCTAGACCATTTCAAGGGCAAGATTCAGGCCATCAAACTTCAGGCCGCCCTCACCTTAGGGAGCTTACTCAGGCAGACTGCCCTTCTGTACTCTCAGTTCAGAAAACAGGCAGAAATGGGTTCTTCCAGGAGGAGATTCAGGGCACCTGAGTTAAGTATCAGCCGTGAAATGTAATTTGAAGGGACCCATCTCATCTCTGACTATATTAGGAGCTTAGGCATACTTGCCCCATAATTATGTGCTGAAAGTTAGGGGGCGTAAATAATTTCTTACAAGTTCAGGTAACAGCGGTCACCCTCAATGGCCACATTTTTTCCTCTGGCAAAGTTCCTCCTGGGCATTTTTAGCCCAAAATGTATCTGTTTGGCTTGCTTACCAGCTCAGCTCTCCCCTCAGGAGCTCCACCGGTGTGTCTGGTGGGAGCTGGTGGCTGCAGTTACGTGTGGCTCAGAGCTCACTGCTGCCGGTTGGCTTTTCCATGGTGGTAGGCAGAGCTGCCCTCATCCCAGTGGGGCATCCTTTTCACCAGCCCTGGCTGTCGTTCAGCTGTTCAGCAGTGTCACAGGCAACACTGTCTCAGCTCAGGGAATTTCACTTAATTTAATTTATTGCCAGTTAACACAAACTTTTAATTACCGATTTGGGTATTGAGGGAAAAAAAGAAACCATATTCTATTGAACAAACACTCAGGGGAACACCTTTCCTCGCCTTTCCTCAGGCTCAACTTCAGACAAACACCTCTCCTCCCTGTTTCCTCACCTCAAATCCCCTTGTTTTCACCACTAGTTCCCACTTTCCCCGCCTCCCAGTCCCTTCAGTGAGGCGATGGGCAACGCAGGCGGTTGGCGTCAAGGCATGGTGGTTTCTGTCTGCTGCCCCTTGTGGATCACGTCTTGTCCTCCACCGCTCCTCCTCGTTTCTCGCTGTTCCTCTGCCCTGGTATGGGTCACCTATGGCCTGTGAAGAAGTGTTTGCAGATGGTGGTTTACCTCCTAAGCTTGCATAGACATCTTCATTGCAAACATGCCAGGAAAGCGAGATGGATGTATTTTATCACATAGACTTACGCAGTAAATGAAGGTCAGGTATCTAAGGTATGTTTTGGTGCTGAATTCATGGGTGTAGCTCCTGGGAGATATGGCACAGGTGCCAGCAGCTCAGGGCCAGTGCAGCACGTGAGCAGGACCATCACACTAGCCACCGCAGCTTCCACGCTGCCAGCCATCCTGCAGGCAGAGGGGCTGCAAAGCCACCCCAGCTGGAAAAGCAGGTGGTGGCACCTGTGGCATGACCCAAAGTAATACTTTTTAGATGCAGAAACCCAGAGTCCCAAAGCTCTTCCTCATCCATCCTGCAAAGCAGAGGATACCTTCTTCCTCAGAGCTCTTGTTAACTTGTCATGCCTCCTTCGGCATGCACCAAGGTTTTGATGAACTGTCTAGTGTTTTTCCACAGAATTGAATGAAGAAATGCCGTGCCACTAGCAGAGGCACAATTAATTTCTTTTTAAATGAGGGCACTCTTGAGATCTTAATC
Organism: Chionis minor; assembly: GCA_013398295.1. NCBI lineage: Eukaryota > Metazoa > Chordata > Aves > Charadriiformes > Chionidae > Chionis > Chionis minor. The sequence goes on from VZSF01001517.1 coordinate 460,248, forward strand.
AAAGTCTGCTCTTTACCTTAGATTGCCAAGTGAAGTTGATGTAGTATGTCAAATCAGAACCACAAGGAGCTATTGGTTCAAGTCCTGATCTTAATCTGGCTCATCCAACCCTTCCATGCAAGTGCAGCAGCCCAGGGCAGAGTTCACACTGTTGCACATACAACCATGCAAAACTGATAATCCTTTTTGTTTCTGTTAGATAGTAGTTTATTCTGAATGGTATTTTAAAGAAAATCCTAGAAAACAGACTCTCTCTGTTCATGACTTGCTTTCGAAAGCACATAAATCTTTTGTAATTTTCATTCTTAGCCCCATAGCAAATATGATAGCACCAGTGACAGCTGGAATGCTTATAAAAACAGCATCAGAGTAAACCACAACAGGTAAACTATACTATTAAGCAGGCTCATATGATAGTACAGTGATGCTAATTATTGTTCTAATGTACAAAGTAAATTAAAAATAGGTAGGATTACCCACAGCAGTATATGACAGCAAAAAAGTTAGATTTGAGTACATTGTTACTGAGGTTGGCTGAGAAGGAAAGTGAAAGATCTAAACTGATTGTCATGTGAAGGAGTGCATTAGGAAACAGCTCTCTCAGTTTTACTGTTTCTAGCTGTATCTTTTGTAATACACAATAGGGGAGTCTTTTCTCTGATTTGCTTTTAAGGCTTTAGCGCAATCAAAAACTGGAGGTATTGTAAAGAAAATCTGCAAATAGCATGAAAATGTCTTGTGGTGACATTCTTATTCAGGCTCTGGGCCTGATTTTGAAAGATCCCGAACACCCAGGGATGCCAATGCCAAGCACTTCTGCAGATCATATCTCTGAGGTCTGAAAAATTGTTTTATAATCTTGTTTTCATGCACTTGCAAACCTACAAGGTCATTTTTTTTCCCCATGTAATATCACAGATTTTATTAAAACCATTCAGAACAGATATCTATGTTTTAAGGCAACAGTTTTGTGCTGACTGGGAAGATTCATAACTTTGGTCAGTAGAACAATTTTCGTCCTTTCAGAAAACTGATAATATATTCAAAGTTAAGGCAACATTAATTATTTTTAAAAACAAACTCTCTGCAATGCTGGGACTTTTAGATCCTCTCTGTTGCATCATTCTGCCTGGCTCTGGCACCATCTTCACAAAAGTTCTTGCGTATTAATGGCAAATGGCCATATAAAAAGTCAACACATAAAAAGAAAATATATATTTCTGTTCTTTGTCTTTCATTGCCTTGTCATTTGTAGGGAAAAGTCCATATTTGCAGTTGTGTCTTTCCTCAGAAGTGGTTTGAGGTGGCTGTAGTCTAAAGTATAACCAAACCAAAACAATAAGGTTTGAAATTGTATGTTCAATGTTTATGCAGGCTGTATGTGAACCACAAGGAAAAATAAATTTAAACAATCATATGCAGATCTGAGACATGCAACTGAAGCAGTGGCTCCTCAGTTCCCATAAATATGACTAAATTTAGAATTTGATCTCCCAACCAGTTATCACATGCGTGGTTTATTGGCACAGTGTAACTGAATACATCCAAATGCCTAGCTCTCGATCTGTATGAGCTTAAGCCCAAAGCTAAAAAGAGAATTGCAAAAATGGATATACATTTTAATGCTGAAAGAGGTAAGTCAATAGATCTCACCTGAGCTGTCAGATATTCAGAATTCCTTCCTAAGATATACAAGAGTATTTAGAAACGTCATATTTTCTCACACCGTTAATGACTTTAAGGATCTCCAAATATTCACCAAGGACTGGTGAATGCCTTTTGGGTATAGTGGAAAACTGTCTTCTCTTAAAAGCACAAAGCAAGTAGCAATTGGCCTTTAGTTCTGCATGCAAACCTTCTGTACTGAAGTCCAAATTCTCTGACAAAGTACAAGGTGGGTTTCGGATATCTAGTGCTCACAGAACAATTCCAGGTTCCTCAAAATTTGGCCCACTGTCCTGACAATTCTTTAAAAATACCGGTTTTACACCTCTTGTTAAGGTGATGCCACCTTCTCTGCATTTTCAATGATTTGCAGAAACGCCTCAACAATATGGGCATTTTTCTTCGGCATATAAAATGCTGATTTGATTGACAGAATCATATAACCTTCCTTATTTATTTTAAACAAAAGGAAAATCCAGGCTATTTGAGGCATGTGTAAGAATAAACAAAAACTATGAATACAAATTTGCTAAAGCAATGTGGCTGGTAATCTGCATAATAAGATTTAATCACTTCTTTTTATATTCATACAGGTAGTTGTGTATGTTATATACATATATGCTATATTATATACATGCTGTAGATGGTCCTTTCCAGATTTGTGTAAACTTATTTAACAAGCACATTTGAAACACTTATTGCATAGCAATCTTGAATTGTACATTATAAATAATGATTTTCAAATAATAAATTCTAATTTTCTTTTATGACTGTTACAAATTTATATTAAGGCTTCACTGAATTGGACAATTTTTCAGTAGAGTTTACTTAATGTTAATCTATTCATTTGGGGGTAAATGAAGAGTTTAATGGTGAAGTGATGTAACTAGAATATAGTCTCAAGTGGTGTGTTAGGTTTATCAATCAGTGAAAATTGTGCACTTGAGTGTAAGAGCACATGTCTATCCATATGATTCTTGCTACCTCAGTTAATTGAAACCCTTTTTCTACCCTATTATCAATACTTGAAAAATAGCTCCAACCACATCTATTAACCAGTGTCTTAATAGAGGCTTTGTCAGCTCCATATAAATGGCATGTATTTCGCTAGAAAGCAATTTCTCTAATATAAGGGTCAGTTCTATAGTTCACTGGAGATGTTCACTCAGGATGTGTTGGGGCACAACTGGATGGATTGCTAGAGATGGATAAAGCTGTGGGCCTGGTCTTCAATCCACTGAAACACTGTATGAGGTTGGAGGTCCAATCTGATTGACAGTCTCAGTTCTTACCAATTTTAACAGGAGCAAAGTATGCTTGTAATGAAAATTAGTTAGACACCACCACGTCCACTGGGAAATCTAAACCAGAATAGAATTTATTTTTTTTTTTATTTCCTATAAAATGTAAAAAAACCAAATCTAATGTAGATTCAGGACAGCAGAATTATGCACTGATACTGAGATGGCCTATGCAACTCTGAGATGAAAACTTCTTCCTTCCAAAGCAACTTCTCCAAAGTTTTCATTGATACTGACACATTTCCTCTCTCCCCTAAATACTTGATTTGAATGAAAAATAAATACAGGTTTTCTGAGCAGCTCAACTCAGCGTCTCCTTAGATCATGGACAATACAGCTGTGCTTTACTGTGCCTTAAATAAAAACTAGGTACTTCCATCTCACAAGCCCAACATAAAAAACACATTTCTGAGCATGTCCCAACCTAATTTTGCAGATGGAAACTTCTTCCACTTTCCAGTTCTTCTACTTTCTGCTGCTTCTCTGCCCTTCACATGCCCTTTCTGGTTCTCTCCTTTCCTGTTGATTTTCATGCCTGCCTTTGCCTTTCTTGGCCAACTGTCAACCTCATGAATCAACAGTAGAAGGAAAATGAATGCATCTACAAAACAGGAGGGGAAAGCGGGATATGAGCTGCTCAGAAGTCCCTAAGCTAGTACTACCTAAAACCCTCTAAAGGCTTTTCTAACCCTTAAAGGCATTTTGGACCCTTGAACCCATGAGGTTTTGCCTCTGCTCAGAGATGACCCACATAAAACAGATTCTGCTTTCCTTTCTGTGGCCCACTTGTTTGATCAGTTCCATCAGATGTGAGGATACAAGGTGAAGGGCAGTTATGCTGGGTAATGCTTCTCCATCTCAGAAGGGGCCAAATGAGAGGCTTACGCTAGGACAGCATCAATATCTTCCATTAACTTTACCGTTATCTGACAAAGGAGGGTCGCTAGTAGCTGTTCTCTCAAGAAGGGGAATTTGTGGAAGCAATTCTTGACAGAGAAAGGGTGTTATTAGTGCATTGTCTGCATACCTCTGAAAACACACAACCCCCCACCCTCCTGCTCAGCTTTGGGGACATTCTTCGTCATGGTTACTTTGACTCCCAGTTCCTCGGAGAAGCTTGTTGCCTTCACACAGAATAGAGCTTTGCAGTGTGGAAAGGGATCCTCAAGACAGCATGAATATCTTTTGGGTTACTGTTGTTGCTTTGTGTAGATCTGTCCCAGTGTCCTCCATCTGTGGCCAGTGGGCAAACCGGTGGAGCTATGAGAATTAACAGAGTAAGGATCTATACCTGCTGTATGCAGAAAGAATTTGCATTACAAGTGAATAAATAGCTTTTCTATTAGTCTTAAAGCACAGTTTTATGGGACTATATGCTACAAACCACGACAATAGGAAAGCAGAGCTGAAACTGTCACTAAATTTATCGGAGTATGTAGAGTTTAGTGCTTGTGGCACAACTGTTCCTAGACAGGAAAAAAGAGCCCCCATCACAGCCCTCAGATCCGAGTTACGGATCCGCAAACTGACCAACGGCAGCTTAGACCCTACTGCAATACTAACAAACCTAGCTCCTATGCAGGGAATTAAGGCTTGAAGTTACAAAAAAGGGTCCAACAAAGATCAGTGCTTTACCATATTTGAAAGCATGTTGTTTTCATTGTCAAGACTTAAAAAAATTATACTACGGTGGGCAGACAGGGCAAAACCATAGCTGAAAGCTAACAGAAATCCTGTTATGCAATGAAGAACTTCCTTTTACGGCGCGGTATTTCTTCACTGAAAGCAGATCATTGCTATAAAGAGCAGATATTTACCAATTTTCAAAGGTCTTGGCCCATCAAAGCTAGTGTTAGATTTGGAATTTCGCTTTTGTTGCCAAGGTGACAAACACTTATAAATATACTACATCTTCTAATGTGCTTTTAACTTAGTATTTTTATGGCTTTTAAATCAGATACCATTAGCAAATATATTAGGTAATTTAGCTGAAAGACCATTTTCTACTAACACTTTTTGTTACATTTCCCCAGGTACTTCAGTAAATGTCTGTTGTGACATTGCAGTCCTGCCAGGCTTCTAGCATATAAGGATACGTACCATACATCTGGTAAGAATTAACATATTACCTTAGGGTTTTCTTTTTTTTTTTGTATTGATAATTACAAATTGTATAAAAGAAGGCAAATATTAAGGGTTGGATCCTACAGTCCATTGACTTCAGCGGGAGCTCTGTGGAGGTAATGACTCCGGGATTGGCCAGAGGCCGTACTGTGCCTTGTTATTCTTGGCTCCCGTCTCCCCTTTTTATAGCGCAGTAACGAGGCTGAAAGCACAGGGGAGACCATAACGGCTCCATAGCCGGGCCCTTCCATCTGCAAAGGGGAAGCAAACAAACAAACAAAACCTGCCGGGGTGTTTTCTTCTTCTCCATAGCCTCGAAGGCTAGAGGAGACCTTTGCCATCGCCTGGTGCGATACCCTGCTGGACACCAAGCCAGGAACTTTCCTGCCAGGAAACCAGCTGGCTGCCGGGCTGGCTGCATCTCAGTCGGAGCACAGCTTGAGAGAGGCTGGCTTGGAAAACGGTGCTGGCAGATAGAAGGTGGCAGCGGGCGCAGGAGGTGCATGGCCATGGGGGGCAGCTACACCCTTAGGAGTCTCCTGGGGACCACAGAAGGGTGACCTCCCCGTGGGCTGCAAGCTCCGGTGGCGGAGCCCTGAGAGAGCTGGGCAGCAGGGATGGGGGTGGCTCAGCAAGCAAAGGCGGCCATGGCCCCTGCCAGCCTCCGAGTTAAGAGAACAGCAGGTGTGGAAGTTGTGCGTTCCCTGCTATCCCAAAACCACATCTAGGAGCAGGGGCTGGGCTCTGCTCCCCGGATCTCCATCTCGCACCAGGAGCCCCGTCCTGCACCGAGGGGCATTCTGGTCGGAGGTGCGACCCTGTGAGCGGGTGATGCTGGAGGGGTGGGGTGCTGACAGAAAGGAGCAATCATTTCAAAATAGAATTTATCTTTTTTTTAATTTTGACAAAGCTTGCCATCACTGAGGATTAAGCACAGTTCATAAACCAGTGAATGAGCTTCCTACAATGGCAGCGTGTTAGATTGGGTGGAAAGGTCTGATGGAGAAGCATCCAGGAAACATCTTTCATGCCTGCATATTAAATTTAATCTGCCATCCCTGTCTTTTAAGACTCGGCATTCATCTGCTGAAAAAAAGATGTTGATCTGAAAGGGAAAGAAAAGGGAAAAAAAAAAAAACCACAAAAAAACCCCCAGCCTCGTATAACAGTTTGCTGGGAGAAGCGGGAGAGTCTTAAGGAGAAATTCATTGTGTGCCAGTTACAAAGAGCCGCCCCGCACTGCAGACACAGGGCCGGTATGTGTCCCTCTCGCCCCCAACCCAGCACTGTCCCATTGGCCTCTTCATTCAGCACAGCTATCTGTCATGAAGAATTTAAGTTTCATATTTTCGTCTGTCAGTTGCGAAAAGGCCTGTCAGCTGAAGCTTACACTACCGTTTGCCAAAAGGCCTATAGCCCACGCTGACAATACGCTCTTATATTTGTGCTTCCAGGCTCCGGATAATCCCCTCTACTTTCCTCCTCAGCAGTCCAGTTATGATGAGGCTTAAATTGCATATTTTGGGGGTTTTTAAATCCAGATTTTGCTGATAAATGCTATCAGCGGGAATGAAATGAAATACAGCACGGTTTAGCTCTTATTACTAGCATAAAGCCTACTATGGGCATTTTGTGTGGGTTATGGAGACGGTATTCCTATTAAACAGGTTAATATCTGTAATGTCTATTGTCACAGGAACTAAACGTAGGAATGCTAATATCAGCTTTTATCTACTTTGTCTATTTGCCATCCCTGAACAAAACCCACCCATCCTTCAAGTAGGACATTTCCCAGTTTGTTTCTTTAATTTGATTTGCAAAGGGAAATAAGATAACCAGCTCACTGCAAATCCACAGACTATTGGGTTTATGCTCTGAGATGTCACCAAATTACTCGTGTAATGCCAGAGAAGGAAGAAAGTGTATAAATCCTCAAAGTACACTTTCAAACCCCAACACTTTTCCTGTAAGACTGTTGACAAAAGTACCATAATAAAAGAGCTATAGTAAAGAACTGGTCACCAACCCATCTCAATCTGATACATGTTTATGAGGGTAAGGAAGGATACAAGAAGTTAATCCTCACACCTATAACTTTAGGACCGCACAGCTTTGATACTCACACCTAAATAACACCACAGCAAAAAGTAAAATTGCTTCAAAAACTGTGGGGGAACACAGCACAGCAACCCAGGTTAAGTGTTTGCTGTTTTGCCTCTAAGAAATCAATTTTCCGACCATAATGCAACCACAAAGAAATCACATCTTTAACTCATTAAAGGCTTTTAAATTGTCTAATCGATTACAACTCAATTACATTTTTCTGAAGTCAATATTAGATTATGTCCCTATGAAACAACTTTACCGTTTTCTTCTTTGGTGAAACATCATTTTTCCCTGCAGTACTAAAATATTCTAATGCAATATACTAGTGCCAGAGGGATTTCTGTTTCATTGCCTTATATTATCATTTGGGAACTGACTTCAGAACAATGTTTTTCAACCCATGGTCTGAGACAGTCTGGAAGGAGAAGAGAGAGGAATTACTGTAGGAAAGTCTGCAAAAAGCCCTATGAAAAGCAACCTTATTTTTAACACATTTCAGCCTGATCCACTTCTCCCCCGGAAAGGGTTTGCAGGTTTTCATGTAAAATAAAAAAAGAAAAGAAAAAAAATGGTTGAGAGGTAACTGCCTTGGAATACCTTTTCCAGGAGAAGCAAGGTGGGAAGTTGCTTACCCTCCACTCACTCATATTCACAAAATGAGGGCTGTTGCAAGGCAGTGTATGAGGTGACTCTATGGAAATGTTTGTGCACGTGCTTCACATGGTATTCCTGCAACTGAAACAACTTGTGTGTGCAGATTTGAGCCAGCGAGTGTCCTCCAGGTCAGAAACTAATGCAGTCATAACGCTACAGAAAAAGCTTGAAATAGAGGACTGCCATGAATGTCCTAGCTGTTGGGGTCCAGCTGCCTTCTACTACAGCCAGCTGCAGCAAATAATTCTTCTCCCAATGGGATCGAGTTCCCACCTGTAAAATATTTTTTTGCCCCTGCTCTCTCCTTTGGATAGGTCCCACCAGTAGGTAAAGAGCAACTAAGAGAAATGAAGCTGGAAGAGGGTGCTATATCAGAGTATGCATTTTTATTTTATTAATTTACATATGTTAAGATTTGAACAGGATCATGTAAATAGATAACAATAGCTGACAAAAAATATGTTAGTAGTATTATTAACACCAGCACTAATTATTAGACATCAAAAAACCCCTGTTTTTTTCTGTAATTATAGTGAAATATTGCCAAGACAACAGCAATGGGGCATTGTCTGTTCAATCCCTCGTTCAAAGCAGCAAGTACATCCTGCCCCAGAATATTCCCACACAATGACTTTTAGAAAAGAAGGATGTGAATTAAGATAAATAGGGATCACTCTGAAAAGCAGGGAAAAAAGAACCGGTAAAAGCTGGTATAGTGTATAAATTGGCTCTTGGTGCATGGAGTAGTTGGAGGTGTCTGTGAAGCTAATCAATGCTAAAGGATAGTGATTTGTGTCAGCTATTTTTTTGTCCAAAAGATTGAAATATCTGAGGGACAGAGGTTTTGTGTTCCTCTGTGTCACCACCTGGAGTATTTTGGACCTCACTATAGTCTTACTGTTGTTACAAACAAGAATCCCCTTAGCATTACATGTGTGTTGACTAGCTTAACTTTTTAATTTTTTTTTAATAGAAGTGTATAGACTAAAATATATTTTGTTTCGGGAATAAATTACTCCAGAAGCTGTAGCAAGTGATTTGACTCCCTAAGCAAGACAGACTTTTAATGTCTGAGTTGCTCTGTCTTGTGGTAAAAATTCAGAAAACAGTTTCACCTCACTGAAAAGCAGGATTTTGCTTCTGAATTCGTGGGAAGTTCCCACCTAAGCTAAGTGCCTTCTGTTTTCCTGCCTCCTGGTTCTTTTGTGTCTGGAGTTACTCATTAGGAGCAGTCTCACCGCCTCATTTAAAGAACAACAAACCAAAGAGGCAGATCAACATTTCTTTCTGCATTTCATTTTACCTACAGTTTGGAAACAGCTTCAGATAAATCCAGGTTACCCTTCCTCACAGGCACCTACAGATCGGTCTGAGGGTGTCCAGTATATTTGTAGATGAAGAAAGGGGGAAAATTGCTCTGACACATCGTCTTTGCAAGTTAGAAATACTGGCCTTTCTTACTAGGTTAGGTTGGGCAGCTCCCTTCTTCAAGTGCTGGCTTTTAGGACTCTTATTCCTTGAGGCTGAGCAGCTAATGGTAATTGCTTTAATTTTTCTGGGAAACCAAGCCTTTACCCTCTGTACGGACCCTCAGCACCTAACGTGGCGTAATAAACTCATACAGGCAGGAGGGTGCATAACTGCCAGACATGGCAAACACCTCCTAAGTCTCTTTTAGAGATCCCTGCCAAACCTCGCTTCCCATTTCTGTTATTCCTATTGCCATTATTCCTTCTTCCTGCCCTCCAATCTCTTTGAAAGGATTTGTTTGATTATTAGCTACTTTTTTCTACCTTAAGCAGCAGGGTTTGACTTGACACACAGGTAGACGCCAGGAAAAATCACTTCTGTTGGGTGCAGAGCTCAAGGTAGCGACAGGAGATTTCATCTCCAGTCAGCACAGTAATCCACTGGCACCAGCACAGGAACCACCAAGATGAAAGACCCTGCACCCATCTCCTTGAAGACGCAGTCTTCTTGTTCCAGTCCTCTTGGTGGGAAGCCATGTTCCAGCCACATTCCAGTCCTCTTGATGGGAAGCATTGGGTGCAGGTGTCCAAGACTTCTTGGAGGAAGCTGATAGGACTCTGCCTCCTTGCTTATTAGGCCCTGGGATAAAAACAACTATATGTCATCCTGCCCTAACGCAGACACAACCTGCTTCCACCGGAGTTGGTGGTAAAAGTCCTAACTTCTTCCCTAATTTCTTCTTCAAGCAAGATTTGTGTTTGGTTCTTCAAGTATTTTATTGACATGTCAATAACGTTCCCCAGAAACTTCAGGCTCCTTTATTTTTATTTTCTTGTTTGCTTCGCTAGGGGATAAGAGAGCCAGAGGCTAGGCATTTAAATTAGGGTTATACTGTTCAGTCCTCCTCCAGCATGATAAAGTTGTCATGGCCAGCTCTGGGGAGTCATTGCCTTTCTGACCACCACACTGGTTTTGATCTGGCATTGCAGCGATGAGCTTGTTTTGTTTCCTGTATCAGCAGGATGGTAGGTGCCTCCAGAGACAGAAAGATCCCCAGATAAGAGATGTGGAGGCCACCAGTAGGACACGTGTGGGACGCAGTGGCAAGAAATTTGCTGGCCACCTTGTGTCCCGCTGCTTGCCCTCGTGCTTTCACCAGCAGTCGTGTGGCTCAGGGTGGGCCAGGCTGCAGGAGAAAACTAAGAAAAAACACAGTAGCATTTCCTTTCAGAGTTATGGTGTAATAAAATCAACAGCATGGAGCTACTTGTCCCGCTCTGTGAAATAAATAGGTGGACTAAGAACAAGTAACTCTGGTCCCCTATTTTTCATCTTCAGTAGATCCTGGATATTAAACAAGGTGGAAAGGTAAACTGAGTATTTTCTTCAGCCACGTGCAGCTGGCAGACTGTAATGTAGATTAAAGTAGGAGTGCTCCAGAGCCAGATGATTTTCATGCTACCATACTGTACATCCACAGACATCTACTTCAAATTACTTACTTTGTGAGATGTACCAAGGTGGCAAATTCAGAGATTCCAGCTGACAAAAAGTGGAGGAACGGGCTCATTTCTCCCCCAGACAGAATGTTCCTCTCACTTTGTTCTCTGAATCAGTATTCTTCATAGTTTTTAAACTACGCATCTTTGCAAAAGTCACAGCTTCGCACAATGTTATTAATTTCACTTTGAGGGGATTGAAAGAGCAAAGGCACAATTAATTACACAGTATGAAATAGTTAGATTTAACAGGAAACTGTAAAGCTTTATTTTTTTACATGTTTCTCAACTCCAGCACTAAGTGAAAGTGTAAAGCAAAAGATGCTGAATTTTTTAAATGTCAAAGTAATTTTGGCCTATCTCCAGCCTTTCCATTTGCCACATAAAAGCAGCCCTGTTATTCTGTAAACTTCATAGTCTCAGTGGGAATACAACACAGCATTTGCCAGGGCCAGCTTAAAGGGTAGGCAAAGTAGGCAGCTGCCTACCCTAACACTGAGCTAGATGCAGCCAAAAAAAAAAAAAAGGCAAATTCGCAAATAAAAAACATTATTATTTTCCAGCAGTAAGTGTTTCCTGTTCAAATTGGCTGGAAAGAGTAATATAATTCTTTTGGTATTTTATCAGAGAGTGAAGAAACCCATGGGGGAGGACAGGGAAAAGTCTTTCAGCCTGACATAAAAGGGGTGAAGGCTGGCACTGGCTCCTGCTGCTCGGCTATTTGAGGTGGCCTTTGGCAACCGACGGCCAAGGAGGCTGGTCGGAGCAGATCTGCTAACCCCGCAGAGGGCAACACACCTAAAGATGCTCGCTGCTACGGGAAGGCCTTGTCTCTACAAGCAAGTACTTTTGGAATAACTTGAGAGAGAGTTTTTGTTCAAAATAAACTGCCTTGCAGCCATATGCAAAAGTTGGGGAGTTTTTTTGTTCTGGCTTTTAGTTTTAAACAGCCTGGTGCTTTATTCCACATCACCTGCAAAATGGGCTAAAGCAACTATTCTGGGTTTTTGAACTGATTTCTTTTATCTTTGCAGTTACTACACTAGAGAGAAGCACTGGCATTTTAGGTTTCCAGCACCTAAAAACTGCAATCTTGCAAGCCAGAGTCTTTTAAATGGAAAGCAAGAAAGAAATGACAGTGGTCCACAGTGAAAGAATGACTGCTGGGACCAGATATTCGAGTCTCTCAGTTCTGGATCAGCCAAGCAAATTAAGGTACAAACCCAGAGGGACAAATATACTGCACAGATCTGCTTGGGAAGCATCCTTTTATAGAAACAAACGGGGAAGTAAAACACAGTGCTTTGAAAGTGCATTAAGTATACTTATTCCTCAGCTAAGAGTTAATTCAAGCAATAAAACAAAGATTTCATACAAGCTACAGCTTCCTACAAATCTCACAACCAAGCTCCCTACTAAACCTCAGGGGAAGCTTTTATAATGGTAACTCCCTTCCCCCACCTCCAAGCTGACCTGGAAAAGCTTAGAGAATTGTGCTTAGCAAAACTCTTGTCCTAAGACTTTTTTTTATTATTGTTATTACCTGTGTTTTTCTCTGAACCACCTATATAAAAGAGAGGGGATTTCCCCTTGCACCAATTAAACCCCAAATCTCACCTCTCCTTTCTTCCCCCTCGACAAGAAGTTAACCCCTGCTGAGCTCTTTCCCCCAAGGCATCTATAAAGCCTCACAGGTGAGCTCGCTGCCATGTAATGAGAATGAATCAGCACTGATCTTCCAACAGATAAACACCAATCTTTTATTCTAGCCACCTGGCTCTGGACTTATCGGATGAGAAAATGGCTATGGTTTGAGTTAGGTGGATTTTCTTCTTTTTTGCGATATTCTTCCTTTTGTGTTTTCCTTCCTTTAGCGAGCACTCTTGGGAGCAAAGGTGCTTTGGAGCATCTTCAAGCTAGGATTTTTCTTTCCTAAAATCCATGTCCAACTTTTTGTTGGAGGAAATTACTTTGAGTATGCTCAGTCTCTTAAAGCCTTTCACTGCTGTCAGGACTCTTTTTTTTCCAACAAGTCCTTGAAATACAGATGAGTTTGTTACACCTGGACAGAAGTAATATGGAAATATTTTCATTTCAGTAAGGGCTTAATTATAATTAAACCTGGTTGTTATACCGTGGGGAAAATGAAAAGATTTGCGTGGTTATATAGGTAAATTTGTCTTGTCTCCCTGTGGTTTTGACCATAAGAATGTAGAGTCAAGAACTGTAATAGTTCACTAAAATATTTTCTGTCCTAGATGTGCATGAATCATATAATTGTTTGCCTAATGAAGCTCTTAAGAATAACTAGAAGAAATGAAATGCATTAAGGAGTCTAACAGGAGAACAGGCCGTAGTGCCAAATTACTTTGAATTTTTATGATTGTTCTCAAGTAGGGAGTAAAGTGGGAGGATGAGAAGACAATTCTCCGGTTCAATTTCTACCTCTTCACTCATTTCATGTTATAAATAAGTGGTTTATAGGACTGCTTTTAGTTTATTCTCTGGTCCTGGCAAATGAGTGCTGTTCTGTTGCCTTTAAATTTCACCTTTCCCTCCTCATCCATTTGAGGAGAACATCACCAAACAGGTGACACTGGGTCCTATTTTCTTGAGTACTCGTAAAAAGTATTTCTGAGCAAATACCCTTATTTAAAATTTGTAATATGAATTTAGGGCTCTGCTGCTACCCACAATTTTTTCTAAGCTTATCACAGGGTAAAGAATAAGGAGTCCATGTTTTAAGACTTTTAAATCTATGCCTTTTGTTTGCTGCATTTCTACTTTGTCCCCACTAAAGGGAACAGTCTTTCTGAAAAAGAAACCCCATGAAAATGTTTATTGTCAATCTTGTGTGCAGTGGGGTTATTTATACCAGATAGCAGCACAGATATATTAGCAAGAGTTCATCTTGGGTTAAATTCTGGGAAGGCCACAGGAGAACAAGCCCTCTATTTAACTGGCATTTTGTATCTACAAGGGTGGTTGTATTGCTAAAACCCAGGCAGGGTGAATATCCCTTGGGTTTAGAGGACCGTGATATTAACAGATCTGCTGCTGAATTTATAATGGTTATCAGGGATTTACAGGTTTTGTTGCGTCCCTTGCCCATTATGATGTACTTAGGTGCATTTCTATACATGGTTGTTGAAATCTTCCCTCTCAAGAGCTGCATTTTGGGTTCAGTTACTGTCTGTGGATTATTCCCTGGAAATGGAATGTTAATTGTGTTGGGGACAATAGATGCCAGTATTTATTTACATAAATAATCGTTATTATTTAGTGCATAAAGCATTTTTTCTTAAAACAGTTTTCTTTCTTGTGGATTTGAAGAGAAATAGTCGTATTTTCTTCCTTGGTGAGTTAGATAACAGTAAATAGTTTTCTACACGGCACTTCGTACAGAAAGAGAAAGACGGGCAGAGAAGTAGCCATGTTATTTATAATAAATGAGAATTAGAAGTAATTAGTGGAACAGCACAACTCAGAGGATTGGTAACAAAATCCAGAGCCTTTTCTCTTCCAGGTGTTCAGGTGCTGGGTAATGAACATGTCATAAATACCTCCGTGGCGAGGTCACTGGTTTCAATGAGGTTTGTGTGAAGAGTGGCAGGAAGGCATTAATGCCCGAGCATCAGTCACCAGGAGAACATACACCGCTTCTGTCTGTCACAGAGGGGTGAAGAGCGGGCTGTCTGTGGCGTTTGGGTCCACAGCACCCCCATCACCAAGGCACCCTCCGCCAGGAGAGCCTGTCACCATATACCCCGGCACAGGCTGCAGCCGTTTGAGGTGACTGTCCTGGGAGGACCTGGTGGACCATAGCGCGTGCTGTGCTTGCTGTGTGACTTCTGCTGGGCTGTCTTTGCCTCACGTGGCTATGTACGAATACGATGGCATCATGTCCCTAATGGGTTTACATGCTGGAAGCAGTGAATTATGGCTTATTTTATGCAGGAGAGGTAAACTAGATCACTGTGCTAATTCTGGCCTCACACTGTAGTTCTCACTGTGTGTTTCCATGTAAAAATCATTACTTAAAAGAAACATCACACTCCCTAACTTCAATCCATACTCTTCCTGACCTGTAGAGGAGTGAGCCTGGATCCCAGGTGTGTCTTTTCTGTTTGAAGACAAAGCTGCTCACAGAGTTGCTTACAACAAAGACAAAATCTTTATTTAGCTGAAGGTTGTATTAACATCATTAGGAGTTTAGCTGTTGTTCTGAGCCTTTTCTCTTGAAAGCAGCAAACAACTTTGTCAGAGGGCCATGCCATTCCAGCACTCAAGAGAATTAGTTCCTTTTTTATATATATATAGAAAATATAGTCTGCAGTTTCTTAGCACTACTTGCAACTGTGAAGAGAGCCTAACACTTGGAGCTTAGCAGCGTATATCTTTAAGTATTTCTAATTGAAAACCACAAAGCATTGTTTTCTCTCAGAAAATCAGTTCCCACTTTGGATTTAGGAAAGAATGTAACACTGAGATAATCTCACTTTTCCCATCATCATCCTTTCATTCTTCTTCACTCCCCCCTCCCCAGACACAAGGTGACATATCCAAGTACTTGTCCTTCAACAGATTCTTCAGCAAGCAACAGAGCAGAAAGCCCTAATATCTATTCATTCGTAATCTGTCATTCTTAAAGTATTAAGGACAATTGACTTCACATGTCTCAGGTAATTAGAATAGTCATCCTTTGCTCCAGATTTTTAAAGTAAGTGTCTCAAACTCTTAATCAGTACATTTATTGATGTCTTTCAACATATCTGTTTCTTGTCAAGTGTGTGTTAGATTTGAAAAAAATCTTGCATACTGAATTGTGCATAAGAATTATATTAAAAACCTTTTTCTATTGCTTTTGTAATCAAATAAAATATATTAGTGACAACGTGGTATTTTCCACATTCATAGTAATCAATCTCTTTTTTTAATACGGAAAACTGCTCGAAAGCAAATTAATAAATATAAATGTCAGGAGTTACATTTACACAAATGTTTTAGTACTTGTTTTCCCAAGTTTATATTTCCACATCAAGCAATATTAACTATGATAATAGCTAATACCATTTTACAAGCTCTAAGGGGCTCATTAAAAAAAAAAAAAAGGTGGTTGTTGGATTTCTTCAGCTGTTATTGATCTTAGCAAGAAAAAGCAGCCATTCCTTGCCTCAGAAACCTGAGTCCTAACTTTGACCACTAACACAGGTTTGTGGGATTATTTTTATTTTATTTTATTTATTTTGTTAGCTGCAAATACGGGAGATCTCTGGGTATAGGTACACCTAAGTTGAGTGTCCTCAGCGCCCTCTTGGAGCGTGAGCACTCTCAATAGTTAGGGCTCTCCTCATCTGGCNAACTTTGACCACTAACACAGGTTTGTGGGATTATTTTTATTTTATTTTATTTATTTTGTTAGCTGCAAATACGGGAGATCTCTGGGTATAGGTACACCTAAGTTGAGTGTCCTCAGCGCCCTCTTGGAGCGTGAGCACTCTCAATAGTTAGGGCTCTCCTCATCTGGCAGATCTGTATTTGTGAGGGGAGCAATCTTAAGAACTCACAGCTGGTGGGTTATTCTACAGCTATGACTATCTGGGCTTAGCCACAAACGGGGTTTTTTGGGCTCGCTGTCACATTGCTCATTTCAGCTGTCCTATTCGAGATACTTTTCCCTGGCATCTCTTTAGCAATGAACAGGTAAGTCTCTCAGCAGCTAATGAGTTAGCAATATTCGGTTGGTCCCTAGATACTTTAGAGCAGTGGTCACTCATACCATCCTGCAGACGATTCTCAGGCTGACTTCATGTGCTGGACAGGAAAAACCCCAGTATCTGGAGTGGTTTTTGTTGATCTGAAGGCAAGAGTGAGGAAGCGGTTTGGGCAGTGGGAGATGCAGGTCTCTATCATTGCTGCAATTTTCTCCTGTTAGCCAAACCACACCAAAGGCAGGAGACTGTTTCTACAGCAGGTATTTTGCGTGGAGAACTGGAGCAATGAAGTCAGACCAGTGCGGAGAGCAAAGTGGGTCACTCCATCCCTCTGCCAGTGTTTGCCCTTGCGCACCCTACTCTAAGACTTTCTGCCTTGTAGGATGTGGTATATTTGCAGTCCCAGTCAGGGACTAGTTTGGACTCTTAAACTGAGAATCTCATCTTTGGGGGGCGGGGGGAGTTTTATTTTATATAATTTATTTGGCAATAAATTATTAACAAAGGATGGAGAGGAATATACTGGGCTAAAACAAAAGCTTGGGGATAACTTGTTGTTGTCACCATGTCCTAGCTGTCACACAGGATATTCCGAGTGTGTCTTGCTGCAGAATACGCATTGTAGACAGATGAGGAGCCAAATGTAGACACACACATACTCCTTAAATGGGTGTTGTGCAGACCTTTTGCAGATCCAGCTTGTTAGAAGAAACAAGGATGAGCTCTGGTAGCTGTCTTTCATTGACAGTCTCTCACCTGTACATCTTCTTCTTCAGCTGTGCGGTCTGTACCGATGACAACAACAAGCGAGAAACTTGAGCGGGTGGGGTGTAATCCAACCTGAGCCTTGGAGCAGCTCCTGGTCTCCCGGGAAAGCTGCTTGCTCATTATAAGACACCTCTTTACACCCAGAGGCTGTGTACATGATTCACTGCAGGGGATAAAAAGGAATATATTTGAGATGTGCTTATCTGGAGTTGTCTCCTTTTCAGAGAATTTCTCCCCTCTTTGTTTAATTTCTCTTTGAGATGAGTGAAAACAGGATTATGAGGATGTGGAAGGAGAGAACTTTCGAGTCTGCTGACACTGTGTATGCTAATACATGACAGAATACCCTGTAGGCTTCAAATGAACCCCCGATTTAACTGAAGAGTGGAAGACCCATGGGGTATAAGGCAGCTGGCAGTGTCATAAATGCTGTGAGCACTTCCTCTTTCAAAACACACATGTGCCTTTGAGTCTCCGTTGAGCAGAATAACTCAATTACAGACTGAGGTTCAGGTCTGTCCTCGTAACGTAGCGTAGGCTTTTTTTGTGGTAATGACAGCTGTACAGATCCAAGAAACTATACTGATGACTTCATGTTGATGGTTGTCTCCATCAGACGAGGAGATAGACCTCAGGATTTCAGTGTGTTGGGTACCAAAGTGACTCTGAATTGTAAACCTCCAATGGCTCTTGTTCATAACGGATGAATTCTCTGATTTACCTTACTTCTCCTGCCTTAATAAGTGAATTCGTTCTGCACATACATAATACTTTCTCCTTCTTGTCCTATGTTAAGCAACATGGAATAATTAGGGATGCAAAGGTTGCACCGAACAGCAGAAGGAGAACGCTTGCCTCCAACTGAATCTTTTTTGTCTCTTTAAAGGATTCATTTCCCTATTACTGAATTATTTTAAGCACAATATTTAACCTTCACCTTCTTTAGTTTGCATGCAAATTAAATAAGCCTGATAATTAAGGTCTGTTGCTGCATTTTGAAAATTTGGGCCCCACTCTGAAAACCGTTACTCTTGCAAAATATCTCAGTGGAATAATTGATGTAAAAATAGCTGTGATTTTAGTATATAGATGATTTGATTTAAAATTTTGCCTTCATTCATTTCATTGGAAGGTGCTTACCTGCATCCCTCTGACTGCTTTGAAATTATTTTATGTGGGTATCTAAACATGCACATAGTGATGTATTGCTATGTTTATCACTGTTTTAGCTCACTGAGAGCCACTTCAGCTGAGCTGCAAATTCAAAATCTTCCCATAGGAGAGGCTAATTGACTTGTGCTTTTGTGGTTTATGGTGTCACCAAACCCCTTGACACAATTCTAGGGCTGTATTGAATGGATGCTAATCTATTCTTATTCTAACTATTGACTTAATGTTGATATAACATCTATCTATACTTCTCTTTCCTGAGAAGACACTTTATAATTCGGTTGTGATGGTAAATATTGTATCAACTTGAGACATCATGACTCCATGAAAATGTTTTAGTGAAGTTTATATAGATTTTGGCTTTCTGAAACATATAATACTTTATCAAGAGGAAAAATATTGATACTGGCTCTGTTCAAACTTTTATTTCAGGATTGGGACAAAAGAAATTTGGTTTCATAAAAGTGTCCAGAGCAGTTTTATTGTTTATTAAAAGCCATAAAATATATCTAGATTTGCTATTACTTTATAAATCATAGCATTTTTCAAAACTAAGATTGCGTAGACTGGATCTCTCTTTCTTCAGTTACATAGCCACAAAAATGAGTTATCCCATGCACTATATTTTGTCGGAGTTCAGAAGGATATTGCTGTGAATCCAAGAATGAGAAACAGGCCAAATTGGAAGCCAGGGATAGAGTTGGGGCTTAGCTTTATCCCAGTCTGACTCTGTTGACTTAAGAATAACAGCTCAAAGCTTTAGAACTCCATCAAGTAGGTGCTTTTCCACATCAAATTTAGGAAGGAGATAGGATGGGAGTTGGAAACCTTCCTTCTTGGTTAGGGAACTGGATGAGTTTGAAGTGAAAGGGGGGCTGTTCTTCAGTCCTTGTCTAGAGGGCTCAGATTCTCCCGAGTGGAGCTACTAGGGGTCAGATTTTAGCCCAAGGTGGCAGAAAGCTGGTGAGGGCAATTGCTATCCTGACTTCACTCCTCATCCCCTTTCAACTTGTGAGTACCTCTGAAGCACAGACTGGAAGAATTTAAAGTCCCAGGTCTGAATCTGAGCTTCATTTGACCCGGAACTTGATTTTTAGGCTAAACTATAGTACTGTCCCTCTGGCCAACCTCAGGTGGTATGGTAAAAATGAGCAGCTTTGTGGTATGTTACCATTCATGTTCTTGCTGGGGCAGATCCAGCTGGGATGTCTAGAAAGCACAAAGCAAACTGGAGCTGTAGCCACAACAAATAATGAGTGGGTTTGTGCGAACATTTTTATCTGCAGTATGTATTAATTGTTCTTTACTTCCTGACAGGAGAAGACGAGCACAGCTGAAAAGAGAGGAATGTTAGGGTATGCCTGGGGAAATGTGGGAAGCTGAAAGGCAAGGCCTGGTGCTCTTAATAACCATTATAATAAATTAGCATATGATACAAATAATGCATCAGGAAAAAAAAAAAGCTGTCTTGTAAAGCAGGACACAATTCTGCGACATGTCTACTGTCTCTAGATAAAGGTTTGAATGGTTTTCCCAAGAAGAAGCTTTATGCAAATGCATACTGTCATGTGAATCAGATTAAGGGAAGAAAGACTATTTATGCATGAAATCCAAACATGCTTCTGGGGAAAGGAGAGGAGAAATAAACCCTTTCTTTCACCTCAAATACAATATATGTGCAATGACTAAACTGAAATGAATGTGTCACCTCTATTACTGACACTAAGTGATTTCCCACTAACAATTAGCATGAATCACAGTGATAAAAATTGGAGATGGAAAAGACCTATTAGAACATCTAGTCTATCTCCCTATAAATACAGGACTCTCCCAGATGATTTTTACACAAAGCAGTTCACTGCTCGAGAGTTTGTGTTTTCATCAGTGCTGCTTCACATGGGCATTTGCTAAGAAGTCTTTAGTGTTGTAAAAACTGTTCTTTACACAAAAATACAGTTACATCAGCTCTCTTCCAGATCGATGTCCTTCTGGAAAGACTTTTGGTCCTATGAGTACGTGGAACATAAAATATATGTTGTTGCTTTGCAAGATTAAATACAATGGCTTGTCTTTGCTTTCACGCACCACAGAAGGTATACAAACTGTCCATGTATTCAACAGCAGCCCAGAAAGCAAGCAAAGGCAAATATTTGGTTACCATGAAATATAGTAATGTAGCAGAAGCGTTTTGGGTAACACCATGCTGGATTCAGCTAAGTGGGGAAGGCGCACATGGAGGTGTGTGTGGCTGCCAGATTTTGGCGCTTGCTCTGTGCCACCTTTACCCCAGAGGTAGGCTAGAACAACCTCCAGGTTGCTCAGGCTCCTCCCATCTTGGAGTGGCTCCTGAAATAATTTCCTTCTGCCCCCATTCTTTCCATTGTGTCCCTTCTGCTGGGCTGTGTGGGAGGTGATGGCACGTTCCTGGCTGTGCTGGCTCTACTCCTGCTCCCACCGAGGGTCTCTCGAGCAGAGGGCAGCTCTCAGTCAGCAGCACGAAGCATCAGGGATGTAGACCACCATCCAGCTCTTTGTAACCAATGGGCCAAGCTTCAACAGGAATTTAGGATCAAGTTTGGCACTAATCCCTTTTAAAATAATAGAGATGTACCACTGGAAACAGAATTATCTGGGAATGCCTTTGAAGGTACACAGTGTATGAAGTAAGCCTGGAAGTTAACTCGCATATGCAGGTTGGCTTGAACGTCGGGGCAAGTAGGTTGGTTTCACTGCAATCTGGGCGTATGCAGGCTAGAGCTTATTTATCTGAATGTGTAGCTGTTTGCACCAGTGTGATGCTGTAGGCATATTCCATGCAGCTGAAAAGTGCCTGACCAGGTTCTCAGCTGACATCAATTGATTTTTCCCCACTAATTCCCATAGCCAATAATTTCTCATCCCGAGTGTTTTGCATGGACGTGAGATGCGAGGCTGGGCTTTTTGCTGATGGCCCTCAGAATGCACGTAATTATGGCATGATTCAATTCCTACCAAAGTCAACTGGGAACTTCCCACTAAACCCAGGGGCTGCCAAGGAGACCCTGTAGAACTAAAAGCTGCAAGCGGGTGTGGAGATATAGAGCCCAATGCTTTTGTGGGAGGCTTTTTTTAAAAAAGGGGTGTCCTGTGTCCTGAGTTTGTGGTGATTCTGTGTTAGTGGCTTCCTCCCACATCCCAGCAGAGGAGGCAGTGGTCCTGTGCAGGAGCTGCTGCTGTCCTGGGAGGGTGAGGAATGAAACAAACCCCCTGTGTGGGTACCATCAGCTTCCAAGTTTTGCTTAGATGCCTGTGGCTGAACAGCGTTCATGTCTCTGCAGCCTGCAACAAACGTGAAGGCTGATCAGGTGATCCTAGGCAGACAAATTTTTAAAATATATTGTTCCTCTGAAATGCATCAATTTGCCCTGTGTGAGCTAAAATAATTTAGACAAAATTGATCCGCTCATGGTTTTTCTGATTGCTTGTAATGATTTTTTTCAATTGCAATGATCTTTAAATATTACTTGTAACAGCAGCTGTTACAAAATTTTTGGGCAGAAATCAAATTTACTTTTTATTTAAAATAGATAATGGGCATTTAAAAATAAGAGTTCCCTAGTCCTGGCACAGACATAGTCATGGGTGTCCTGATGTGTAACTCAGCACAGATCACTTTTAAAAACAAGAAGTTTGCTGAACAAATATAAGCTTCCCGCAGCCCAGCATGTCTGTCCCCACAGACCAATGAACTTCCCTGTGACTGGAGATATTTTTAATTCTGCTCTGGAGTTTCTCCAGGAAATCAGTAATAATTACTAATTGTATTTTTGTAAGCTAAATGAAAGGATGCATTCTTTCTTGAAATTCTCCCTTAGCTTTTGCTATTAATTATGTTGCTCTTTTGTGTGATTAATCCTTGTCTTTGTATTACAACTTCACTTAATCAAATAGTGCTGTGTATCATGCCAAGGGTTCTTAAGTGTAGGATATTTTCTCCTTTTTTATTGTCTTTTCTCTGCTCCTCATATCTCACCTAAACTTTTAGCAAAGCGATGTTTTACTAAAGAACTAAAGAGTTCTAAAATCATCAGGGGAAATCTGCATGAGACTATTGTAACCTGGCAAAGCCCCCCTGCCATGTGTGGAACTACAAACTGATTTTTACCAGCTGAGGAAATGTCCTTACATCACCAACACATACTAAGGCAGTTTTCTGATAAAACTATTTCAACAGAAGGTCAGTCAAAACCCCTAAATGACCTCGGGTTTTCTTTCTAAACCTTTACTATATGAAATATATTAAAACAAACTTACCTGACCACCTTAAATTATATATTAAAATTAACTTCTTGCAGTATGCCCGCACTGGAAATGTCAGGCAGAAAAGGAGCTGGTTTTGAGTGGTTTAGAGAAAGTCTTAAACACTTAGGTTGCTGTGCAATTTTGTGGCAAATCTTACTTCTTCCTTTGCAGCCAGGGAAAGTTTTTTCCGTGGTGGAAGTGGAGCATGTCTGTCATTCCAGCATAAAATGGCTGCAATATTGCCAGCATTAAATGTTCAAAAGCCAGGAGACTGATTTACACAAAGCAAGTTCCTTACTCTAAAATAAATAATTTTCTCTTCCCGTTGCTTATTTTTTATGGTGCCCTAGCTTCATATTTCCAAGGGCCCTTCTGTATCTTAAAATTAATAAAAAAGCAGACAAAATCAACTTCAGGAAAGGTGGCAACCTCGTTGCTCCAGGATGTGGGGCTTTAAAAGCAAGATCTTTCCAGCCTCGCAGTGGAAAAAGCAGCACTGGCTGGAGCTGCCAGGGAAACATAGTCATTTTGTCACCGTAGAGGTGTCAGTGGGTCAGGCGTGAGTCTGAACATCTATTATCATGGAAACCTCTCCCTTGAGCATGGCAGAGGATGGGCATTGCCCATTCGAAGATCCACCAAGGTGAGCTGGGCTGGAGTCCAGGACAACGTCAGCTGTTAGTTAGAAAGTACTGAGGAGCCTGCTTACCTTTCATTAGGGAATCACTCTCACAGCTTAATAATGAAATGGTAAGTGAGGCAGTAACTGAACTGTTCTGTGCCAGTGTAAATATAAGTGATTCGTGAATAGATAAGATACTAAAAGACATTGTCAAAATACACAGTGCCATCACTGTAGGATGAGTCAAGCTTCTCGCTGGTGAGTACCACAGTGGATTCCTCTGTGAAGCTTTTTACACAGGGTTCCTAATTGCAAGGAGAATGAGCAGGCAGAGGAAAAGAGTAAAAAAGTAGAATTAATACCTTCCATTAAAAGCTAAAAAAAATGCTAAAAAGTAGCTTTGAATATTCAGATGACTGACCTGCATCAGCAGAGCATGGAGGTGCACGCTTACCCTAAGCATAGTTGTAATCTCATGGAAATAAAATAAAATAAATAAAAAGTATTGTGGAGTTGTATGGCCCTGCTTGCATGAGTAATGCCAGGGATCTGCTTCTTGAACCGGGTCCTTTATGCAAATAATAAGTCACAAATGTGGTAAGGATTTATTTTATGTTCTTTCAAATGAAGATGGGTTGGCTGTATTCAGTATATTAAATCCTTCCTGCTGCTAAGCTTAAAGAAACTGATTCTCTTGTAACATATTTTGATTTGACTACTGTAGCTTCCAAGTGCTATAAAGCACTAGAGTAGTTTGCCTTGGCCTCACACCTAGTTACAGTAGTGCTAACTTTAAAATTGCTGAAGAAACCCACATCTGGAGTCAATTGAGTGAATTTTAACCAGCTTTGGTGGTAATATGCAAGTAATATTTCATCCTCGTGTGTATTTCACTCATCTTATAAAAAAGATGCCTCATTCCAAGACTCCTAGACATATTTCTTTGCTGTCTCGTATATCAAGAGTATCAGACTAAGCAGACTGCTTAAAACTGGATATGTCCAAACACTCTCTTATCCTAAACAACGGTGAATATTTTTGCCAACACTTCCATTTCCTGCAGTGGAAAAAAAATATATAACCCCAAAGCCTTGGCCAGATCCTGCTTTCCTTGAAATGCATGGCAAATTTGTCAACAAAACACTCTCTGGCTCGGTAGTGGGGGGAGAAGTTTAACAGCTGGAATTAACCAGTAGGAATAATGTGAAGCAGGCTGAAGCTTCGGATTAGGTTTAGTCTAATGCCGGGGTTCAAGGCTGAGCTTGCGTTCCAATCCGCCTGTGCTAAAATCATGGAAGCGACATCCAAAACCAGAACCGGAGAGCAGGCCCTTTCAGCTCTGGATTTGGCCCAAAGCCAGACCAGGGCTGCGGGCATTGGTCCAGGAATCCAGCGCCGAGACACCCACAGGCCCCAGATTCAACGGCTTGAAACTCCAGTTTTCTACCGTCCAAAATATTAGCCTGGTGCAAAGAAAGTACTTTCATTGATGAAAATGCTGTGAGTGTTTAAGTGATTAATTCCCATTTGCATGGACTCTGTCTCTCTGACTGGGGGATGACCAGCCATGTGGGAGACGGGCATCAAACTAAACAAGACCTCAGATTGGTTGTATTCTTTTATTCTTCTTTTTCATCTGATGGGACCACCACTGGTGCGAGGCTCGTTTCTTGTAGGGCCTCCAAAAGCTATTAAAGGCAATTGTCATGTTGGACAGACTGGGAGTTGAAATCCGGAGGTACCATCCTATTTGTGCTCCCAACGTTTGCCTCCTCCACCCCTCTGACATGAATTTAATGCAGGTGCAGACACAAGCCTAACATAAGGGAGCAATTTTCTGATTCATTCATGTAAGACCCTGAGGGAGAGTAGGAACAAGATGTACAAAGGTAATGTGGCATTGTTAAAAAATTAACTTTGCTTCCATTTTATGGAGCCATAGTGCTGTGTTGCTTAGTTACGTGGATCAGGAATTTAACTGTAAACAAGATGTTTCACTCCTCAGTCCCTAGGGTTTTCAGCTCCATTTGAAAAGCAGTTTAAAATGTGCATCTTTTGCCATATCCCTGGGTTGCTTCTTGCCATCGCTTGTACCCTTTGTGTCTGCTGCTGCTGCTCCAGCAGCGCTGGGAGACGGAGGTGGTGGCGTCTGCACTAGCGTGACCACAGGCTAGAGCCACACACTCCCCTCTGAATGCTGCACTTGTTCGGAGACAAGACAGACTGCTTATGACTTTTGTTTTGGTTTTTGTTTGTACAAATCCTGGCTGCGCGGGTTCCAAGCATCGGGAGCTTGCCAGCTGGACTATGCAGTTATTCAAGCCATTGGAAGTGGAAAAGGGGTTAATTATCCTGGTATATTATTACATCACTAGTGGTAATTCTGTTTTTGCCCTCAGGATCTCCACTGCTGTGTCTGCTCAGAGCTGTTGAATATGACAAGGTCACTCACCCTGCTTTTGTGACAATAAGTGCAAACAAATTTGGGGGTTGCGTGCGTTGTCATTGCTTAACAGGGTCGTCCCTGTAACCACAAGCGTTGCCTATGCTTTGTACCCAGCAAACTGCACAGCAAGCCAGATGTCAGATTATACTGCGTTATATTGGGATCTGTTTATAAAAATAGTGACACACAACTTCCCTGCCTATTTACACTCTAAATGAGCTCAGGCAACTAGCAGATACGGAGAAGATGGGGAGAGATAAGTGATGAAGAGAGGTTAAGCAGTGGGGCTGCAGGTATGAACAAAATACTTTAATTGATAAGGTGAACTTTCAAAATACTTTTCTCCTCCCTTTTCCTTCTGGCTCTGCAGATGGCTGGGAAGAATCTGTCTTTTACAACACCATGTATTGAAGCAACATGTACTTTTGAAGTTTAGTCACCCACTAATTACTAGTCTTTCATTAACAGCACAGACACAAATGATGAAGTACTTGCTTATATCCAGTAGTCTCTATTGTTGAGGCTTAAAAAAATAAATCATTAGCTACATGCTTGTTAAGCATGCTAAGACTGTTTATGTAAACTCCCTTGCTCTTATTTTGGCTCACACAGATGGTTAAGATACTTCAGCTAGTATTTCTTATTTTAAAAAGAGAGCTAATTGCCTAAATGTCAGAAGTGCCAAGTATCGCTTGTCTTGGAGAGAATGGGAATGCAACGTGGGCACAGTTCATCCCAAATGTGGGTTGCTATTAGAGATTTGTTGTCTGGCTACCAATTTTTAAGAACAGCATCATCACAAGTGAGGAAAAAGCCCTGTTGTGGCCACGGCCACACAGGTCTCTCGAATCTCATGTTATTTAGGAACAGTCTTGCAGTTGTCCACCGAGGGTGCTCTTCAAGGGAATATCTGAAGGCTGAGGCAAACATTAGTAAGCAATGCACTTGTTTGGTTAAGACTTCAGCCTTGACCTCCATCTTTAAGCCCTTGTTCGTTATTAATCACGTGTTTCCTGAATCAAAGAGAATATTTTTGGAGAGGGAAAATTGTTCTGGGACTGGAGCGTTATACGCCAAACAGACTTGCCCAGATGACAAATAGCCTTCGTGTGATAGCCAAGGTTCATCCAGCTGCTCGGCCCCGTACCAAGTGATTGATGGTGTTGATGTTCTAAATAGGCTTAAGATATGCCAAATATCAGGGCTGTAACAAAGTCCTTCAGATATATACTGTAGATAGGCAAGAAGGCATGTTCCCAGCATATGGCAATTCTGAGAGCAGTGTCAGGATTATAAGTAACCTCACAGGGTTTGTCTGGTTTCTTTCGAAGTTAGACAAAAACAGTTTTCTGTGCTGGAATGAGCAAGGTCATGCGAGGTCCGCGCGAAGCTTCCGATTACCACCGATTTTCTCTGTAACTGGACACCCTTCGGAGTTATAACAACATTTGATTTCTTAGCAGAGATCAATAAACTGTTTTTCTACCACGGTTCTGAGGAGGAAAGAAGAATAGGATGTGCTCAGAAGTTGCTGTCAGGGGTTTTTTATGTCTCAAAGGAATGGGAAATTCACACCTCAATAGTTTTATCTTGGTAACACGACAGTGCTAGTTCTTTCTACTAATCCACAAAGGGCTGCTCATCGATATCCCGCAGGATCAAGCAGCTGCACCGCAGAAGCAGCAGTTTCATTGATCACTCCTTTCCCCCAGAGAAATTTCCTTTATTTTGTATTTTCCTTCTGCTTTGCAGTAAATGCAGCTCCCTGGACCAAGCTGGGCTGTGTGCCTGCTAAGTGGGGAGCAGAAGTGCGGTCTGGGAAATGCCGGGATACTGGAGGACAAGGTGCCCTCAACTCCAGTTATGGGACGGGCGGAGGTTAGATTGAAGGGTGGTAAGGTCTTTCTCTGCTTGGACATGCAGAGGTGATGCACGAGAGCCTGCATTAGACTAACCCCTCCCTGACAGCTAGCAGGGCCTCAGACCCTTCACGAAGGGACATTCTCTGGTGCAGCCCCCCCACTTGGCATTTCATGTCTTCATCTGCCACCATGCCCTGGTGTCTCCACTAGGAACTGTGTGTTCCTGGCCCTGCAAGCTCTCCACGCGATGCTGTAATCTCACTCTCTAAGAGATTAACCCATCGTGGTTTTGAGGGTGTGTTTGAATGGTTTTCTAGGAACGACGCTGAGGAAAGCATCTTTTCTGAAAAGGCCTTGATGGTGTAGGCTATTTCCTGGATAAAACCATTTCCTCAGTAATTGGAAGATGAGTCAAGCTCACACGTGCAAAACCAACTTCTCTACTGAGTCACTCCAGTTTGGGGCCAGCAGATCTCTACTGGATGCTGCCATGAGAAGTAGCCAAGACAGCCTCTGCCGAGCACCAGAGCCGTAGAGTAAATTGGCCATGGAACAGGATCAAGTGACTGCACGGCAATCAAATTTAGCCAGACCATACCAGTAAACTCAGGATCAGCAATGCTCTGAAACACCAGCTGAGCAACAGAGAATGGCATTTCGTAATAACCAGCTCAGTTTGGGGCCACAACATGGAGCAATTGGCCCATGTTCCTTTTCCACTGGGCCCGGTTGTAACCAGCTTCTTAAGCGATCAGAGGTTTCAAAATTCCCTTTTCTGTTATCCCCACAGGCTGGCTGGAAGCCGCCAAAATCCCAGAATCTGTATCTTTATTTATTGCCGACTCACTTCTTGTTGGCAGTTTGCACGTTATGTCGCCTGCCTACCGAGCCAACAGGCTGTCAGTGGTGATTAGCAATTAAATCGTACACCGTTCAGGGCTCTGTCGTGCCTCAAGTGATTTCGTTTGCATCCAGCCTGAGTGCGGAACAACAAGCCAGGTTTTTAATTCACACTGTAATTTAAGCATGAGCCTGTGCCTGGATGTTCTTATCTCTGTGTGCTCCATTTCAATGGAGCTCAAACTCGTTCAAAGTCACTCAAGTTAAATCAAAAGTGAGAGCTGGGAGAATGAATGGAAAATGAATAATCACACAATTACCTTCAACTAATTCAATATATAAATGAAACCAGAACTAGCTTTTCCATTGGGTTGCGGTTCATAAGTAGCCCTCAGTGTGACACATCAAATGCAACGGTAAGAGTAAGGCTGGTCATGGTCACAGTCATATTCTTGACTTTCATGTCATCTTCTGTTGGGGACATTAAGCCCCTAATGGAAGACCATGGGTACATGGTCTGACCTGCACAGCACAATTCATCAAACATTATCTAATAACGCGGGCATCGGGCCCTTAACTTCTGCTTGAATTATAGCCTGCATTTCAGAAAGACAGGCAATCACAACTTAAAGGCTACAAGTCACTGAGGCTCTACCATGTTCCTATTTGACCTGATCTGAGGGTTAATTACCCTCCTTAAAAGAAGTCCTATTTCTGTTCTGTAGCCTTTTCTCCAAGTTGCATGTATAACCTTCTGTAATGATAATGAACTGTGATATTCCTTACTTTTGTTGATTTTAAGTTGTTGGGCAGAAAAAATTAGCATGCCTGACTTTGGCTGGACCGATACTACTAGCTAATTCCAGCTGGATATTCCAGTTTATTGAACAATGTCAGTAAAATTACATTTGGGAGCAGGAAAGCTAGATTTGCCAGACAGCCTAAATAGAGGATGATAACGTTGTTCCCCTTTTAGTCAACAGCCAGGACACTCTTCAAGGCTGAATTGAACCCAAGTTCTATTTCCATATCTGCCCAAGACAGTTATGACCTGCCAGTCCCTGGCATAGCTCTGACACGGTTGTGTTCTTCTTAGGTGGGGGCTCCTTTCTGCTGACACTGCTCTTTGCCTGGAATATTGCCGTATCATTTAGCCGGAAGGGGTGGCAGGTGGGCACGTATCCTGAGGCTGGCAGGGAGAACACTGATTCCAAAGGTGGAACATCTCACCTCAAGCAAAAAAAATTAAATATTAAGCATAAAAAGTGGAACAGTGCCAAGAAGACAAACTGACACCTTCCTTTGCCTCAGGATGCTGGAGCATGACAGAGACAGAGCTCCCCAGCTATGGCTCCTGGAAAGACGACTACTGAACCTCCACAGTAGGAGCCATTGGATGAAAAAGATTGGCTTCTTCTCCCTCCCTGTGACTGTAGCCTCATACGTTTCTCTTAGAAGTGACCAAAAGA
Source organism: Chionis minor (assembly GCA_013398295.1). Lineage (NCBI taxonomy): Eukaryota > Metazoa > Chordata > Aves > Charadriiformes > Chionidae > Chionis > Chionis minor. The sequence continues at coordinate 490,239 of VZSF01001517.1, forward strand.
ATTATTTCATACTGAGCAAAGCAAAATATTTTTTCTATCATATAGAAGAATTGAAACATTTTAAAATGTCATTTAAACTGCTCCTTAGACAGTTGGCTTTTAGTTGCTAAATCAGAGAAACAAAAATTAGCTAATAACCCTGGATGATGCTGTCTTTCTAGGAATGACTTGTGAATAGGCTGTACGCAAGGAATGGTTTATCTGATGGCGTGCTTTTCTTACATGGCCTTTACTCTAAAGAAATTACAAGGTTATTTTGTTTGTTTATTATCTTCTTTTCACGCAATTGTAATTACAGGTGTGTAAAATTGATGTGACATAAGTTCAGTCACTCTTTCTACTTTAACTTGCATACATCAATATTAACTCATTGATCCTCCTGGAGCCTCCTTCAGCGACAGAAAAGCCGAAGACACAATGGAAATCTACAGCTCGAAAATAAATCAAGGCTTTTGCATTTTGGTCTTGTGCCCTGACAACACTTTCTCTTCTTACTCCTTACTCCTTACTTACATAACAGAGTATGTTTTGCAGCATTTTTATTACTGTAACACTTGTGTAATTCAACCCTTGTTACTTCTGGTCTTGTAGATTAATGAGATTAATTGGTCCCTGCCTTCCTTTCCGTATCTTGAGCTATTTTCTTACTCCTCTCAGCTCTTCACCAGGCTGAACTTCCCCGGTCCCTTAGACTTTTCCCACGTGGCAGGCAACACAGACATCTCATTCTTGCTGCTCTCCTGAGCTCTCCCCCGGTATCAGGAAGTTCAGTGCCCATCTCATCCTCCCCTTGCTGCGATGGAGAAGTGTTTGGACGTGTTCTAACTATGGAGCAGATTTGAACTAGACTTCCAGAAGTCATCAGCTGCATTGGGCCATTGAAATGATAAAGCTGGTTCCAGTTCTTGCAAACTTGCAAAGTTTTTACATGCACCTAATGAAAGTTTGGCTTTGGATATCCCCTGCCTGGGAGCATTTGATCTTCTCCGCAGCTTTGAGTCTCCCAGTTATTTACAACTAGCTATTTGTATACTCAATGGGCTCCACTGTGTGAGGAAACTGTTTAAAAATACATTTTAAAGAGCTGATTTCACTTCATGTGGTTTTTTGCCAGCAGTGTGGTTTTTAAAAATGTTTTTTAAAACCTGTGTAGCACAAAACTATGAAGCTGTACCTCAAAAGGTGAAGCAGAGCCCTTCACTTGCCGAGAATGCTCAAGGGAGCTCCTGTTGGAGCACATTGCAAGCCCTGTGCGCTGCTTGAAGGCTTGGTGGGAGTTTTGCTTCCCTGTGTAGGAAAAACAGTGATAAGGTTGTGCAGAAGCAGGCGGGAAAGGTTATTTAAAAATTGCTTCAATATGGCCCTTGCTATAACATTATCTGAATTGGCCTGGATATTTAAAAGAGAATTAGCCATAATGATCTCACTCTGTCACTTTTCCTTTTGTTTCTACTTTTCCCAGGAAAAATAAAAAAAAAAAAGGTTTGGTTTATCAACGAAGTTCGGTTGGGGTTTCTGCCTAGATCTCCTGTGTCCGTCCCCTCTCTCTGCTATGTCCATGTCTGCCCTGGGAAGGAGCGCTAAGGGCACACGCGGAGATGGAAAGCCGTGTCAACAAAATCTTTCCCATCTAATCCCACCATCTTGACTAATGTCTGCTACCTCAAAAGAGGTGAATTCTGCCAGCCAGGTCACGCTGCAAGGGGAGCTCAGCATGCCCGTTTGCCTTGTTCATCAGTGGCTTCTCTGTTATGGCAAAGCAGCCTGTGTGGAGATTCCATGGATGGGGAAAGGGGTGATGATTTCTCAGCTGGGTGGGAGCGGTCTCCTAAAGGACATTTGCCTGCTGCAGACAAAACAGCTGTGCAAGGAGGCTGGAAATTATGGGACTTCAGACAACCATCGAGCCCTGTACATATGTTCGCTCGTTGCTCAATCTCTAAAGTAGCAAATGTATCAGGTTCTTAAAACAACGGAAAAACCTCATTGTACAAATTTTATTTTTGAGGTGTATCCGGCTCAAGATTATTTTAATAAAACACCAGACCCCTTTTCCTCTGTCCTATAAATAAAAAGAAATTTTGAGCTTCGAGCAATATTTTTGGTCAGGTTATAAAAGAAAAGCAAACAAAGAAAAATGTGGATTTCTTAGGGAAATGCAGATAGCAGTTGCTATAATTCTCTGTAGCAGACTGGTATCTACAAGTTTTATCCATACATACTTTGCATGTACTGCAGCAGTAATTGGTGGCTGAGCCCCTTGTTTTCAAATGACATGCTAAAAGCAGCTTTCTGGCCATAAGACAAAAATAGTTTCAGTTATTCAACTTAATTTTGCAAGAAGCCTTCCTACCCTGTCATAAATTCCCTTTGCAAAATGCTGTGACAATGAATTCCTTAAAAGCAAGTACAAGTCGGGTAAGGTTTCTAGGAAGAGTTAATATCTGTTATTTGACCAGCTGATTTATCTAAAAGCATGTTTGGTTTTTTACAGCCAGATTTCTTGGTTTGTGTAAAATCTCGAAACAACATACCTATTCAAAATATTTGTCATGAACTCAAAGGTTTTCAAATATTCTTCTCAGGCTTGTAGAAATTTTAAAAAATTATAACCCTCAGTGGTCCCTGCTGAATTTTGAGTGCCTCATGTTGAGAATTAGTTTTGTTCTTTTTCCCCATTGGCTCCATCCAAACAAAATCTTCCAGTTTTGAGTTTACCGTCCAAAAATCCTTTTAGTCTCCTTCTTCTCTGTTTTAAAATTTCACAAGTATTAAATTCCATGCTGAAAAAATTGTCTTCACACACTTCCATACAATTTGATACCAGAAATGTTTGGAAGACAAAGCAACATTCCAAATGCTAAAAATCATCTGAAAGGGAACAACCAATCAGGGTATGGAGTATGGAGCTTCCCCCCACCCCCCAGACAAAAAAAAAAATAACTCACACACTTCTTAAGCAAAAAATTTGGATAAAAAATAAAGAAGCTAGAAGTGGCTGGAAAAGATCTTCTGAGGAGTGATTATTTTTTTCCCCACTAGCAAAATAGGTATGGAAAATGTAAGTATGCACAGCTGTGTTTATTCCGATGATTAGACATTCTATTTCTCTGTGACCTCTCTGCATTGAGCTGGCAAGACACCTGCGTATGCTTAGAAGTGTCTCATTCATACATTTACATTTACTCAACTCGGACCTTTCTTTCTCCCTTCCATGCCCTTTTCTTCTTTAAAAAGACCACAGGAAAAAAACAGTTGAATCTCATGCACTCCTTCCTCTCTCTATGTGTGTGTTCACAAGTTGTCAGTTAAGACTCTACCCTGTACCTTTACACAGTTTAAATAAAAGCATTTGCACTATTTTAACAGTGAGCATAAAACCTTCTTTTTCAGAGCCTTTTCATGCTGAATCAGAGGGGAGGGGTGGCCGCCGAGTATCACGTAATGTGACGGCACACGTGCCGTACTGGGAGTACGGCATCTGTATCTCCCATGCCGTACATCTGCACTTGCATTTTATTTGTGCAAAATCCGTGTGCGTGCATAAACTGTGCTACCCTTGCACTACTGCCTGACTGCTCTAGCAGCTATTAGTGGATGCGTAGTTGTTATGGAGAAGTTTGCTTACAAAAAAAGAGAGTTAGCATAGAAATTTTGCCGTCCAGACTGAGTTACTGATGTAGAAGAGACAGAGAGAGAGGTTAAAGGGTTTCCTCACTGTCACTGAAGAAGTTTGATGCTGAGTTGAAATTCCCCCTAGGTCTTCCAAGTCTTAATCCAGTGCCCTACCTGCTGCTTCAACCTTCCTCTGCAAGTATGCATCAGGTTTGGAGGCAGGGCTTCCTCCATCAGTGCCCAAGCTCCAAAATATTGCCGGTTTTGTTTCTCTTCTCCTATCATTGAAACCAAAAGCAGAATTTCGAGGATTTGAAAGTTGCCAGTTCAATTCAAGACTGACTTCGTCAAGCTTTCTGTAGTTTCTCTCCCTACTTCTTTGGATACCTAGGTATTTCAGAGCGCTAAATACTGACTGCAAACTGTAGATCCAATTCTTCTTTTAATAACTGCATCTTAACATATTGTTGGCTTCCTTAGAGTTACCATAAATTTGAACTGAAGAAATATGACTGTATATACACAGAATTAGAGTAAATGAAATGACAACGAGAAGCATCTGTACATAAGGCACTCATTTTCCTTTCCTTTCAAGCTATCTGAATTCATTAGCCGGCCTTCATACTGTGTGCTGTGTAGAATACAATGTCTCGGATCTCCTCCACTCTGTCAAATTAGCTTTCTTTTCTTCTGCTTCAAAACGGTAATTCAAAAGCTCTGAATTGCTATTGGGTATTAGTCAAAGGTGCGTTTGATTTGCTGTTTTGAACATTTTTTACAGGAAACGTTTGGGAAGGGGCGACTCCCTTACATATATTCACTTTAACTTGACGATTAAAATGTGTTTGTATTTGCCATATTAGTTGTCTTTTCAAGGGTTCAGCCCTGCGCAGGGCTGAGTGTCCAGAGCTTTCCACTGGGGACGGTCGCAGTGGTCCATGCTCAGCACCCAGCCCCAGCACCCTTCCCCTGCAGAATCAAACTGTCTGTTCTCAGAACATATTTAAACAAGATCTAAAGAGAGAAGTGCTGTGAGATTTCTTGCACCCTCACAACATAGCAAGGCTGAAAAGTCCTGAAACTTAACACAAGAAAACTCAACATAACCCATCTCTTGATGTGCCCCCCCCCCGCCCAACAGCATTCTTCAGAGCTGGGGAAATGTAGGCAGATTGAACAGACTTCACAGTAGAGCAATCCTATAATTAGATTTGTAGGGAAATGTAAAGAAAAGATCTAACTCTGAGATAAATGGGTTTCTGTGTATTGATTTGCCTGCCTTTGGCTAGCCTGCTAATGCACTGGAATCTATAGAGCCAGATCTGCACAGTTTGGTTATGGAAAAGGGAGATAAGCAACTTCGGCACCACAGAAGGTGGCAGAAGATGAGGGGAGTGAGCATGAAGGTAAGGAATAGAAACAGCTAGGCTGGAAGGAGAGGGAGAGGAAGCAGGAATGGGGATGCAGTCTGAAACCTTTTCTTGACACTTGAACTGGAAGGCTCCTCAGGTGGGACATTTAATACGAAGCCAGGCAGGGTACTAGCTTATACATCTCTGTTACTAACCTTGTGTTTTACGGGAATGAGCTGGTACTGAAAGGGGTAGATGCATGGACTAGTCTCCTCTGGTGGCAAAGTTGATTTAACTGGCTTCTACCACCTCAATTAAACTACTTGAGCTAAGGAAAAGAACTACTTTTTTCAACCCCTAATATTTTTAAAACTTGGATCGTCTCACTTGCCTTGTTTTTAACATTGCTGTGAAGAACGTGGCCTGCTGAGCATGAACCAAAGCACCCCAGCAGGGACAGCGAGCTGGGGGTGCTGCAGGTGGCGGTGACAGGGGACATCAGGGGAAACATCCCCTGTGCCACCAGAGAAACCATGTGCTCTACCTACGCTCGGCAGCTTTATAGGGATTTCTCTCTGCTCAGCGAAGGGAGAGAGAGGGGATGACTCTCAGGGTTTGCTGTCCAGAAGCATCCAAGGGGGGATTGATTAAGCACCAGCCCTCGATGAAATGTAATAGGCAGAAGGTGCCTGAATCTGTCAAACCCTTTGGGGTCATGGCTTGGAGGAGCCCCAGGAGAGCATCCTCCGGGGATGAGATGGGGTGGCCATGACTGGGGGACTCCAGCTGCCTTGCAGAGCCGATGCAGCAGAGCCCACGTCGAGGTGGGGAGAGCCGGGGGGCACCAGGGGAGTGGGTTTATGGGTCTCCTTTGAGCTCAAAGCAGTTTGCGAGGGGTGGGGAAGGGCTGCCTCCCCAGCCCCAGGTTGAAAGGAGGGCTGGAGGGAAGGGGTGGGAACCAGCAGCCGTCCATGCCCCAGCCCCGGGCGGAAAGGTGGTGTGTTTGCCGCCTTCACCCCTCCCACCTTTCAGCCACATTAAAGCCCGATTATTCACGCTTGATGTCAGCAAGGCAGGGCCCCGCTACCCGCTGCTCCCGGATCCCTTCCCCGAGGGGCCACATTACCCCGGCGTGCACCGGCCCATGCGGGGTGGAGTTCATGGGGCGCCCGGGCAGGCGAGGGCCCCAACCGGCACCCTCAGCCCCATGCGGTGCCTGTGTCCCAGGGAGATGTCGCTCCATCACCCCCTGAGAGATGGCGGTGGCTGGCAAGCGGTGTCCCTCGCCCTGCCGCAGGCTGCGAGATGCCCGGGGTGATGGCGGTCGGCTGGGTGGGAGTCCTGGGTGCCGCTGTGGCACATGGGCACCACGGGTTCATCAGTCACTCCGGCCATGCTGCTCCCAGCGGAGTCATCCCTGGGACAAGGAGACAAGGAGGGACGCCCAGCTGTCCCACCAAGGGGTTGGGGCAGGAGGGATGATCCGAGAATTCAAGAGGAAGGCAAGAGGGAAGGGAGAGGACTGAATTGACCCTTTTTTCCCCTTACCATTCACATGCTTACAGATTTTTATCAGGCTTTTTAGCTGCAGGGCAAAGTGTTTCTTTATAGTTCCTTCCAAAGCGCTGCTGCCAAATCCAGGCTGTGGTTGCAGCAGCTGTAACCCATCCCCCAAGCCCTGGGCGCCCCTGCTCTGGTCTGGGAGCAGTTCGGCAGGAGGGGCCGAGAGCACTTGCACAAGGTTGGCCGGGAGAAGATTTCGGTATCCTCTCAAGGCCTCTGCGCAGGCAGTGCTGTGTGCATTTTGTAAGGGGTTTTGCCCGCTTTCGCAAAAGCCCTTTGCCAAAACAGACATGGTTGCTGCAAAACCCCGCCGCCGCGCTCTTGCAGCCTGCCTGCTGCAGGGACGGGGGGCAGCCAGGCTGCACTTCACATTTCGGGGGGCATCACGGGCTCCCCCGGGTGCAGGCTGCAGGCACCTCTCTTCCCGGGATGGGACTCACCAGCCAGCCGAGGGGTACCACCAGCCGCTGATGCTCCCGCGATGCCGAGGCAGGCGGAGGAAGGGCCGGTGCGAGATCCACGGCGATGGGCACCAGCACCTCCCCAGCACCGCTCCCTCCTCCCCGCCAAGCCCAGCACCAGCGCCGCCTTGGTGGCATTCCCGGGAAGGGGGCTGCGCAGCACCCACGGGTGGGGAGGGGGCAGGGGTGAGCTGGCGCTGAGCGGCTCTGCCCTCTCCCAGGGCTGAAGACAAGGGGCTCACATTCTTGCAGGCAGAATGAGATACTTTTATGGCCTGTCTCGGGCTAGTTTCTCGCTCTCTTTTTTTTTTTTTTTTCCCCCCTTCCCCAGCAGAGACTTGCTCATTTGTAATAGGAAGGTTCATTGTTTTCCCATCTGATATTTCTTTGATTACTTAAAAAGAAATCCCAGAGGCTTGTTTTCACAAAATAGTGATTGCATAATTGATGTGATTATGATGTATTTTGCTGTGTCACTGCAGCTCGGTTGATTATTTTGAGAAGCTCTGAGCACTGTTAACTCTGCCATGTGCTGTGCGTGCGTGGCCCGGGCTTTCATCCCTCTCCACATGTGCACAAGAGCCTTTCAAACACCCTTTCCTCCAGCGGGGACTGGGCGAGACCTTCCTTGGCACAAGGAAAAGGACGCAGACCCACAAATCAGTAATACCAATGAAAGGACAAATACTGTGGGGTGAGCTGCAAAGCTTTTTCTGATATAAATAATGACTTGCTGGTGTGAGTAATCTCACTAAAATCAGATTTATCGTGCGGGCGAGTACACCAGTAAAATCACGGTGCTAAATTCTAGACTCTTTCCCTGGCTAAAAATGTACAGATAAAGCAAATGCAGACCAGTCAGGTGTGCTGGAAATAAAATTCCTCTGAATACAAAAGAGGCAGCAAATCATTAAAGGTAATTATAAATTTTAACCTGAAAATGTATCAGCTAGCTGCAGGTAGGAATATTTAAGACTTTACCCAGGGAAGCTTTGCAAGAGAAGATCACCCTATCTTTTTTGGGCTAGAATTTTTTAATTGTTTTCAGCTTGAGGCTAGAGGCCATCCTTAGAGTCCTTTCTTTCTCCTGGTGACTTCTTTTTCATTGCTTTTCTGTATTCTCCTTTCTTTTCTTTTAAATTCAGGGATGAAACATCGCCCTCAGTAAAGCTTCTTGGCCAGATTTCCAGATTTCTGAACCTTTTGTTTTTCTCAACATGTGTGCAATTTTCACTATTTTTGTCCAGCAGTGACCTCTGGAATTCCAGAATAATTTTGCCTCCCCTTCCTGGTGCCCTCACGTGACCCAGGAACACAAACATCTGAGAGACCTCTGGGCATCTTCACATCTGCTGGTATATAAGATCAGAGCCATTGTGTGATGTATTTTTAACAGCAGGTGTTGGGCTTGGAGAAGGGTGTGTTGGTTTTTGAGGGGCTGGGCAGAACCTGCACTTAATTCTTAGTTCCCAGGCTATTTAGGAACAGCTTAAAAACACACTTAATCTGTTTGTACAAATTTAACATTGTAAAACCACAATAAGGAATTGCTAATCAAGTGCAAGCCTGGATTTAGTTTCAGCTTTGCATCATTGCTGTCCTAAAAAAAAAAAAAAAAAAAAACCAACACCACCCAAACAAAAAAAAATTTAAAAAAAACCCAAACACACTTTCAAACTTTAAAGCTGAGTCCAAGATTCTAGTTTACAACTTATTTCCATGAAATACTATTGATTGATTACTTGAAGCCTGTTAATTATTATTTAGTCACGGTTTTCAACACAAACTACTTACAGCAGCAAAACAAACAGTGTGCATGTTTTATCTTTTGCCAATTAACACAGTTTGAACATGACTTAAAATAGGCTGTTAGCTCAGGGTCTGATTCACGACTGAATCTCTCCTGGTTGTGCCGCTGTAATCCCGTTGATTCCCATGGCGTTGTAGGAACCTCGGTGCAAAATGAGAAAAACACTTCTTTTTAATTGCCAGCCCCGCTCCATGCGTAAAGGAGCCCATGGCACACCAAAGCCTCACACATGACTCTCTTCTGTGGTCCATTCGTATTCCATAAATTAGAGAAATTCCATAAATTAGAGAAACAGTGTAAGCAGAGTGTTTCCCCCAAAATATCATTGAAATCCTATTTTCACAGAAAAGTCTCTCAAATTTTTTTATCAGACAAACCTAAAATGGTGCTTAGTGTTCAGTTATCTGCCAGGTATAAATGGCATAAATGGGTGATTACTTTAAATACATCTTCTCTGAGAAGTGAGTTATGGGACCTCACAAAAGCATCAAGCTGTGACTACTTTCAGGAAATCACTTGGAAATAAATAAGATGATAAAGGTTGCTTGCCAGTCCTTAGATTCCCATTGCCTTTTTAGGCAGATAATTGAATTCACTGTGAGCTGTAATTCCTTTCTGGTATCACTAAGGAACAAATTATTTATTATTTGGGAGAAGAGACTGAGTGACCTGACAGGTCCTTTCAGTCGCAGCATCTATGATTATAAATTCTCATGGCACCCATGGCGGGGGTGTATCCACACTAAAATAAAGAGAGATTTTAGCCTTGTTGAAGTTGGTGACATTTTGGTGGTAGCGGTTTCACCAATAACACGGTTTCACCTGTCCACTTTTCCAGGCTACATTTGAATTTTACCACATGACCTGTTGGATTGTCTTTGACTGGAGTCAGAATAGCTATATTCAATAGTTATTTTTAATAACATGCCATGTGTGGGTGCTTTAAAAATGCAAGGCCCTTGCTGTGGATTGACTCACTCTGCTCTGGATTCATGCCGGCTACTGGGTGTTGAATTTGTGTCCTTTTTTTATCCTCCTTTATCCCAAATTTTAATAAAGAAAGGCACTAAGGGAACGTGTGTGGACCTGACAGCCATGGAGCACTGGTCAGGACCCACATCCTGCCCTCTCCTCACCCTCTTCACCCACATCAGGCTTCATCTGGCAAGATGTGGGATGCCAACAGTATCTGAAACCCTCTACCTTACATCCAGCAAAGCATGTCTTGCATGGTCAAAGATGCATGGCTTTCAGATGACCAGAGCAGTTTCTTGAACAACGGGATTTCTACACGTGAAGCTTCTTTTAATTTCTTTTTTTTAGTTATCTGTATTCTACAATTGAGGAAGTGGCGCTATTGGCTGTCTTGGCATACATCAAGGTCTCATCCTTTGGGCTGCTGGACTTCATGGTGCCGCAAATGCTGCTTCCAGTCCTGTGTGCCATGTTCCCAGAATGACACAGGACAACCAGGAAGGTTTCATGAGGGAACTATGAGAAGGGCTGGAGGAAAGAGGATCTCTGTAGGAAGCACAAAAGCATTGGGGTTTCTTAGTCTTAAGAACTAAGGGATGACAAATGCTAAAATGCTAAGGGATGACAGAATGAGTCTATGTCGAAGGCTGCTGAAAAGAGGAAGGGAAATATTTGTCCTGCATGTTTGTAGGGGGTAAAGCAAGGCTAGAGCTTCAGTGGGAAGAATTCATGAAAAGTAAGGGTAGTAAGGCACCAGAGTAGGTTGTCTAAGATAGCTATGGAGGTCCTTAAGAAGAGATCAGTCAAATTGGGTGACAGTCAGAGCCCATTCTGCCTCAGGTTGGGGTATCTCCAGATATTCCTACCAGGCATATATTTTTTCAGTGATTCTAAGGAGAATAAGAGTTTTTCAATTTACTTTAGTGTAAGCAGAATAAAAAACAAAGTAAAGGAGGTCTCTGCCTCAGTAGAGGTGCTACCAATGGTGGTAGAGAATGGGTTTGGGAAAGCTGCCATCTTGTTCTTCTCCATCTGGGGCTGTGGAGTGCTTACAGTGGGTGGGGCCCCACATCCTGTAATGAAATACAGCAATGGACATCTTCCCCAAGCATATCAGACACCCATCACCATTTTGCAAATGCCACTATCTTTAATGTGGTTGGAAATACTTTCCAAACATTTCTATTCCCAGTTGATTTTGTCCATAGGGCATTATGAAACCCGTAGTGATTGTGCAAATTTGTTTTACACTAAAATTTGCTCCATAACTGATCTGAACTGACTTGGAATGATTTTTTAAGAAATTTAAAAATAATTATTACTTGAATTCCAGAGATCTACTCACACTAAACATGCTAAACCTAACCGATAAAGCAGAGAAGCTGTGGGATAGCTATGCAGTCAAAGTAGTGGGGAAGTCACAACAGGCATACAGGGCCCTTTCATCTGCCCTGTGATGCTTTTAAGTTTCTGGAAACTTGCTTCATTCCATTTAGAATACAATTTGGGTTAGCCTTCAGACACTGAGGATGCTTTCAGACAGTACCCAGCAACCTACATAGTTGTCCTGAAGCAATAGAAGCGACATTTTTTTCCCCTTTCACCATTCCCAAAAGACTGGAGGCCAGCTGTCTCCTTCTGCCCTCTGCCAGACTTCTACAGTTGTTAAGCATTGTCTCTTGCCCCTACCCTCGAATCAAAACAGCCACTGCTGGTACAGCTGCACTCCCCACTGGCAAGCTTAAAACGTCTCTTCTGGTTTTCAGTACAAGGATAGGATAGGATACGATGGCAGGGGATGGGACAGTTAAAATCCCAAGTGCTTTTGAGACAGAGTTTGAGTGAAAAATGAAGGGTGGTACCTGCAAAATAACCAGCAGGATTTGGTAACAGTGGATGCCCTGTGTATTTCTATGAATAGTGTTACAGAAGGTCCACCGATGCTCAACAGCCAGGTTGTTGAGAGCTGACAAGTCCTACACATGCTGTCCTGACAAGGTAGTGTCATGGCAACACACAGTCCCATTCTTGAAAGGTTCAAGCCTGGCTAACGTACTAGCTAAGGCCAGTAAGGGATTTCCAGAGAAGAGTCAAAAGGTATCTGGTGGTCTAGCCTGGTGGAACTGAAGGTCTTTATATAGTGTACTAAGGCTGTCGTGCTGAAAAAAAGGGCCAACAAAAAATAGCATGCTAAGCAAGCAGACGGAAACGATGAGGAGATAGAAGAGCCTAAGCCTTGTCCTTCAAAAAGAGTTTGCTGCCCTGTCCACATTGCACATCTCTTGTCTCTACATCAGCAAGTCCTCCCTTGTACAGCTAGTGCCCATGCTGATGTTTGCAGAGAGGATACAGCCAGCGAAAGAGGGTAGCTGTTACTTCGGTTCAGTAAATCCATCACTAGTGTTTTCATCCATGCTGATCGCATTTGATTTCTCTCGTACTTTTCTCTCCGCTTGGCCCAGTGAGTATCTCCTGACTGGCCCATCCACAGGGGCATCTTCAAGAGCAGGTGTACCTTCAACCACAGAAATTACTTGAGACTAGAGACTGTAAGACAGATAGGCTCCCCTCGCTCGAGGGGGATGAACCTCATTTCACATGTGCTGCATGGGTGCTCTGACCACTGAACCACGGAGATTCACCACCATTTTTCTCACTGAGCTTTGCGTGGTGCCTGATCAGGAAGGTGTGCTCTGAAAATGCATGTCAGGTCAAGCCTGGCAAGCCGGGGGTAACACTTTGTTTGCAAATCCCAAAAGAGCTTAGATGTGATTTAGGTGCTCGGAGGCTCACACTGTTAAGACTTTGGCAAGTTCTGGGCCCATATTTAGGAAATTTTCTGGCAGGGAAATAGACACCTCTGGGCATATGCAGCAGCTCAATGGGAATGCAAATGGTGGTGCTGAGAAGTACAGTGGCAGGTAAGTGGTGCTGGGTGAGTAAACATTTTTGTGAATCTAGTCCAAATCCACCGCATGTAAACAAGGATAATATCTGAAATGCTGGAACAGTGATCTGAAGGAGGTGCGGTCTTGAAAAGGAGGAGGCTAATAAAACCAGGAGAGATCTAACAGAACAGAAAAATTCCATTTAATAAGCTCATCCAGCAAGGATTGTGTAGCAATATTTATTCCTCTGTTAAAAATCAGACCCTCTGCACTTGTAACTTACCTTGAGTTACAGAGAAGGGTGGCTGGAATGGGGCTGGCAGAATCGGTCGTGTCCTGGGGGTGGGCTGAAATCTTACACTGTGTTTATGTAAAAACACAAGTGCTTCTTTGCCTCCTTCCAACCTTGATGCATAGAATTGCTTTGAGTTGCAAGCAGGCTAATTAATCTGTTCTGTGCCTGCTTGTCAAATCTTTCTTGTGGTAAGAGCATTTCTAGCTGTTTTAAGTGAAAACTATTTTATTTCGGGGAACATTGCCTTGCGTTTCAGATTTGGGGTTATCCGACAGGATTTTGGACAGGAAAAAGGCACCCTGCTGCAGCATGCTGCCCGTCAGAGGGCCAGAAGCGGTGCCTCCCACGCTCCTTTGGCGTGGGGCGTGCAGCCGGATGTGCGCAGCCGTGGCGCTTCGGGGGATCTGCGCCCTTTTCACCGCATCTCTGGTGGCATCGTAGATGCTGCTCTGCTCATACGTTGTTGGCTATGGCAGCCTGGCCGTCGTGTGGTTGCAACCTGCCTTCTCTCCACCCGCCACGCCGAGGCTTAGGGCACTCCAGCTGGGCACCCATCTCAACGGTCCTTCGAGTTTTGGCTCATGCAGCCAGCATCTATTTTAAGTCCTGCGGTAGGAATGTTGCACTTCGTAGTTAGAGTTAGCTGAATCTGAGCAAAATATCTTATCCATTACTAAAAGCTGAGCTGCCTTTGTTGTTGTGAGCAAAACATGTTTTTCTTCTTGGCCTGTCTTTTCTTTTTTGTGGCATCTGCATTTTGATGTGGAGGAGATCTTTTAGCATGCAAATGCATCTAACCTCAACAGAATGGTTCGTGTTGGATGCAGTATGTTTGCGCAGTGGTGTTCTGGAAGAAAGCTGATTTTCCCTATGATGCACAGATCGATTCACCTTAACCCCAAAAATGGGTGCTATTGTTGCTGCTTTTCTCTGCGCAGTGTAGAAGAAACACAGGGGAAGAGCAGACATGAAATAGATTTTTTCATACAAACTCCATACAGAACAATGGATGAAACACATTTCTTCACGGTTTTTGTGTCATCAAATGTTATTGTTGACACTCTGAATGTAGCAATACTTGTTACGCTAATTAGAGTGGTGCAGTTCTAGAAACAGGAACTGTGAAAAGACTGTGTCTAGAAGGTACTAATAATCTTTTGATACCTGTATTTTTGCCATTCTTTATTATTATAATGAGAGTGTTAATGTGCAGGGGAGAAATCATGTGTGTACTTAATAAAGAACGAAGCAGCACAGTTGTTATCATCTTGAGTATCATATTCATTTAAAATCAAGTAGGCAACTCAAAGGTTAAGAGGTTTAATGTTCCTGAACTGTACAATTGAAGCACTATAGTCCAGGTTATTGTTAGCAATTATTCAAAGTGCTTGACGGTTTTTATGAGAAACTCCGTTTTCCAGAAGAAAGTCCCCCACAACTTCAGCCAGCATTGCAATGTGACCATTTAACAGCCAGACACTTCCGCACAAAGTGCATCACGAGATGTTGACATGACATGATTTGCTCCCAGTTATTTATATGCTGTTAGATAACCATCCTCAAACAATCTTCAACCTCTCTTAAGTGTTCATGCCACATATCTTTCCAGTGAGAATCAGAAAGCTTAAGAAGCTCTGTATTTAGAGATTAATGTGATATTCCACATCCCTTCCTCCCAACATGAGGAATACGCCATTTATTTACAGCTTTTCCAAGCACAAGAAACAAATAGGCTTGACTAAAACAGGTAGTGTACCAGTAAGCCTATCGGACTGTGTGATAGAAAACGATGAGCATACAATTAATATTATGGTGAAGAAATACTGAAGGAAACCAGCTAACTGGAGGGAAGATAGGAAGCTTAAAGAGTAATTACAGATAGTTTAGGAGTGTGTTAAATACAAAGCTGAACTCCACGCCTTATGCACAGGCAGCCGTAAAAGCTAATTGGTATACATGCAGATGATTACAACATAGCATCCACCATTAACCTTTAAAAATAGGGTCCCTATAGTAAACGGGGGAGGTGGCCTACATGCTGGAAAAGATGTGTGTGAGCCTTAGTAAGCCCAAGGAGCTTGAGAACACTTTTGTGGGAACACTGCAAAATGTACAAAATGCACTAACAGAAAGGTGAACATTTCCTGAAAGGCCAAGATTCAGGCTCTCTTGCCTACTTTTAATGTCTTTAATCCCTCCAGGATATTCTAGAAGCAACAAAATTGCTGGATGTTTTGTACTGCTTCTCTTCCACTTGATCAGTCACAGCTGTGTTGTCTTCCTTTGGTCCCTTGATAGAGGCTTGTTGGCAAATAAATGTACTACAGGATGGGTGTTCCCAGCCAGGTTTTTAAACTCACAGCCTTCTACTTTAGTAGCTAATTTACAGCCTGGTGCCTACAAATCAAGACCTTTCAATTGTGACTCTTTCATCTGCTAACACGATTTACGGCAGCTACAGCTTCAACTCCATTTGAGCAGCATCAGTCTGTATCAGCTGTATCTCAGCTAGCTGAGTTTCTTTCTAAACTCTAACAAAAACCAACCAGAGAGTGAATTAATTCCTGTTTAGGGATTCTCCCATAGCACAGAAGGACCACTAGGCCAAGATGCATGGGCATAGTTTCTTTGCCTTTATTGGTCTGCACATCATTCCAGTTTTACTTTATTAGTTCAGAATCTCGACGTTTCTTTAACATTTGCTGCAATATATACATTTGTTTCTTTTCACAGCAGTATCCAACAGTCTTTCCAGATCTTTTCAAACCCTTGTAAAAGAAAAAGTCATCAGTACCTCCTTGCACATCGTGAGAATATATATGGAGAATAAACAAGCTTCATGACATAATTTGCTGTTCAACAAATCAAGGGGTTTGGTGAACTGAGACAGAAATTGGGCTCCACAGTACAGTTCTCTTACTTTTCAACAGCACATCATATCTCAGAGTCAGCAGTTGAAGACTCCTTGCTATTACACGAGGAAGGACACTATCCGATTAGGCTGAGATGCAGTTCCTTCAGGATGGATAAAATAAAGTGCACCGAAGAAAACGGGACAGAGCCAAAAGGTGGAATGACAGACATCACCTTTACTAATATTTTCACTGATTTGCAGATAATCCAGTGATGAAGCCTTATAGGAACCCCTTAAAATGAGCTCCCGGCCTGTGTGCAGAAGTAGCCTAGAAACCAGGATGACTCTGCAGACTCTGACCTGGTTGATATTCAAGTATCACTTTCTCCAAGCTCAGGATCAGTGCATCCCTAAAAGCAAGGGAAGCAGGAGACCTGCATGGCTGAGCAGGGACTTTCTGAAAAAGCTAAAGTGGAAGAAGTTTACAGTACGTGGAAGAAGGGACCACTGGGGAAGATTACAAGAATGCTGTCAGAGTATGCAGGGATGAAACGAGGAAAGCCAAGGCCTCCTTGGAATTAAATCTGGCAAGAAATGTCAAGGTCAACAGGAAGGGTCTCTTCAAGTACATTGGAGGCAAACAGAAAACTAGAGAAAATGTGGGCCCGCTATTGAATGAGACAGGTGGCATGGTGACAGATGATGTAGATAAGAAGTTACTGAATGCCTTCTTTGCNAGGGATGAAACGAGGAAAGCCAAGGCCTCCTTGGAATTAAATCTGGCAAGAAATGTCAAGGTCAACAGGAAGGGTCTCTTCAAGTACATTGGAGGCAAACAGAAAACTAGAGAAAATGTGGGCCCGCTATTGAATGAGACAGGTGGCATGGTGACAGATGATGTAGATAAGAAGTTACTGAATGCCTTCTTTGCTTCAGTCTTCACTGCTCAGGCCAGCTCTCAGGAGCCCCAGACTTTGCAAGTAACAGAGAATGTCTGGCGGAAGAAAGACTTTCCTTGGTTGAGGAGGATCAAGTTAGAGATCAGTTAAGTAAACTGGACATCCATAAGTCCATGAGTCCTGATAGGATGCACCCACAAATGCTGAGGGAGCTGGCAGAAATCATTGCTGGGCCACTTTCCATGATCTTTGAAAGGTCCTGGAGAACAGATGAGATGCCTGAGGACTGGAGGAAAGCCAATGTCACTCCAGTCTTCAAAAAAGGCAAGAAGGAAGACACAGGAAACTGCAGGCCAGTCAGTCTCACTTCTATCCCTGGGAAGATGATGGAACAGCTTGCTCTGGGTGTCATCACAAAGCATCTGGAGGAAAAGAAAGTTATCAGAAGTAGTCAACATGGATTCACCAAGAGGAAGTCATGTCTGACTAATCTGATAGCCTTCTATGATGGCATGACNAAGTATCACTTTCTCCAAGCTCAGGATCAGTGCATCCCTAAAAGCAAGGGAAGCAGGAGACCTGCATGGCTGAGCAGGGACTTTCTGAAAAAGCTAAAGTGGAAGAAGTTTACAGTACGTGGAAGAAGGGACCACTGGGGAAGATTACAAGAATGCTGTCAGAGTATGCAGGGATGAAACGAGGAAAGCCAAGGCCTCCTTGGAATTAAATCTGGCAAGAAATGTCAAGGTCAACAGGAAGGGTCTCTTCAAGTACATTGGAGGCAAACAGAAAACTAGAGAAAATGTGGGCCCGCTATTGAATGAGACAGGTGGCATGGTGACAGATGATGTAGATAAGAAGTTACTGAATGCCTTCTTTGCTTCAGTCTTCACTGCTCAGGCCAGCTCTCAGGAGCCCCAGACTTTGCAAGTAACAGAGAATGTCTGGCGGAAGAAAGACTTTCCTTGGTTGAGGAGGATCAAGTTAGAGATCAGTTAAGTAAACTGGACATCCATAAGTCCATGAGTCCTGATAGGATGCACCCACAAATGCTGAGGGAGCTGGCAGAAATCATTGCTGGGCCACTTTCCATGATCTTTGAAAGGTCCTGGAGAACAGATGAGATGCCTGAGGACTGGAGGAAAGCCAATGTCACTCCAGTCTTCAAAAAAGGCAAGAAGGAAGACACAGGAAACTGCAGGCCAGTCAGTCTCACTTCTATCCCTGGGAAGATGATGGAACAGCTTGCTCTGGGTGTCATCACAAAGCATCTGGAGGAAAAGAAAGTTATCAGAAGTAGTCAACATGGATTCACCAAGAGGAAGTCATGTCTGACTAATCTGATAGCCTTCTATGATGGCATGACTGGATGGATAGATGAGGAGAGGGCGGTGGATGTTGTCTACCTTGACTTGTTGAAAGCAAGGCTTTCGACACTGTCTCCCACAGCATCCTCATAGCTTAGGAAATGTGGGTTAGATGAATGGACAGTGGGGTGGATTGAAAACTGGCTGGCAGGTAGAGCTCAGAGGGTTGTGATCAGTGGGGCAGAGTCTAGTTGGAGGCCTGTGACTAGTGGTGTTCCTCAGGGGACAGTGCTGGGGCCAGTCCTGTTCAATGTATTCATCAATGACCTGGATGAAGGGATGGAGTGTACCATCAGCAAGTTTGCTGATGACACAAAACTGGGAGGGGTGGCTGACACACCAGAAGGCCATGCTGCCATTCAGCATGACCTGGACAGGCTGGAGAGTTGGGCAGAGGGAAAACATATGGAATTCAATAAAGGCAAGTGTAGGGTCCTGCACCTGGGGAGGAATAACCCCATGCACCAGCACAGGTTGGAGGTTGACCTGCTGGGAAGCAGCTCTGCGGAGAGGGACCTGGGAGTCTTGGAGGACAACAGGATGACCATGAGCCAGCAATGTGCTTTTGTGGCCAAGAAGGCCAATGGTATCCTGGGGTGCATCAAGAAGAGTGTAGCAAGCAGTTCGAGGGAGGTCATCCTCCCCCTCTACTCTGCCCTGGTGAGGCCACATCTGGAGTACTGTGTCCAGTTCTGGGCTCCCCAGTTTGAGAAGGACAGGGAACTGCTGGAGAGGGTGCAGCAAAGGGCTATGAAGATGATTAGGGGGCTGGAACATCTTTGTTATGAGGAAAGGCTGAGGGAGTTGGGTCTTTTTAGTCTTGAGAAGAGAAGGCTGAGGGGGCATCTTATCGATACTTAAAAATATTTAAAGGGAGGATGGGACCAGTCTTTTTTCAATGGTGCCCAGTGATAGGACAAGAGGTAACAGGAACAAACTTGAACATAGGAAGTTCCATCTGAACACAAGGAGGACCTTCTTTACTTTGAGGGTGACAGAGCACGGGAACAGGCTCCCCAGAGAGCTGGTGGAGTCTCTGACTCCAGAGACATTCAAAACCCACCTGGACGCCATCCTGTGAAACCTGCTGTAGGTGGACCTGCTCTGGGAGGGGGGTTGTGCTAGATGATCTCCAGAGGTCCCTTCCAACCCCAGTGATTCTATGATTCTGTGACCATCTCTTGCAAAAACTCCTTCAGGGCCTTACATTGGCCCTGCTGAGGTTGAGGTTTTGAGGTACTGTGCCCCAGCAGTACCACACCGAGTAATGCCAGTCCATGATGATAGAGACTGTGGTGGGGAATCCTTCCTCATTTGGTGTCACAAATCACCAGCACTAAAAAAAAGGAAATCTGAAGGAGATAATAGCTGCCTGTGCCCCTCCAACTAGCTGGTTCCCCTGACCTCTGGCATGATCCCATCCTCTTCTGATTGACTCATAACCAATTCTGCTTCGTCCAAGCCACAGCTGCGTCAAGGCACAGTGAGAGCCAATCAACCCTACCAACTTTGTCTGTGTTTCATGACAGTTTAATCACTGAAGACTGTCTCTATGTTGAAATATTTCCCCTTGGGGTTTCAGATAGCAGGATTATATCAAGGCAAACAGAACCAAAAAGTGAAAAGGGCACTTGCCCTTATCCAAATCCTTTGGAGCTGATATAAAAACACCACTCCTGTTGCCTTTGCAGTGAGCAAGCCTACTTGTCATGAGCCCTCCACTTTGTGCAGTCATAGTGGCTCACAATTTAACTGAAATGGCTGTGTTTTACATTCTTCTTTCCACTGATGTCAATGATGACTTAAGTTAGAGGATGCAGCCTAGAGAGACAGTCAGTCTCACCATCCATGCCAGCTGAAATAAAGAAAAGGTACCAAACAGTGTGAACTGATAGTAAATCTATTATCCCCTCAGCTGGATTCACTCTGGTGAGTGAATTAGTGAATCAGGAATTAGTACTGAAGTATTCAGAGTTAGATTGCTCTGTAACCAGGCCGAGTGAGAACAGGGTCAGAGGAACAATTTCTATTCCACTAGGTTATATTTCTGAGTCCACAGTGTCTTATTTTCCTCCACATCATATTTTTATACCATCTGATAGTATATGGCTGATGTGGCTCAAATTGCTGTGTTGAGATTCACAAAAAAAAAAAAAAAGAAAAAAAAAAAAGCAAAATGGAGACATAATAGAATCGAGTACCAAGCACTGCTAATGCGGGACCTGAGTGCTTTCACCCTTCACTGGAAGAACCATCCAGAGATACTTGTTCACCCTTTTTGTTAAAAATATCTAATCAAACCAATATTATTAATCTGTACGAAAAACATTATCCAGTACCCAAGTAACTCTGCTGTAAGGAAAACACTTTTTTCAATGTTGTTAGAAAAATTATAGGTCGTTGCACCCACCAAAGTTATTTTAGCAGAGCTATGTTGTTAGCACTGGAACTAAGCCATGTTTTCATAGTCAAATGATAGGCCTTTTCTAAGGTCGTGCCCACCCAGTACAAAGCCCACTAAGTGCTTCATTGAAAAGGCTAAATGGAATTCACACTTCTCAGGCAATCGTTTTATTATGATCAGTATGAGTATTCACAATGTAGTTTTTAAAATCTTGGAAATAAAGCAGGCCAGTATCTAAGAGCAATCATATTACGTGTCATGTTGAAAAGCTTGTGATTTCTGGCTTTTACTTCCAACATATAACATACTATACAATGAAATTAACATTTGTTACCTTACTCCGGCCTTTCAATCACATGCTTCTGGCTTACAGCTTTGCAGAAAAAAAAAAATCTACTTAAAAATAATAGAAATCAAGATTTCACTTTTTCATACTGAGCTCTACTAACACTCCTGTAACATTACGCATTATGTAAGTGGTATGGAGCCTTTAAAGAAAGGACAGAAAAATGTCAGTGCACGGATTTAGGATCCTTGAGAATTCACTGGGTGTTTGGCTTTTAGCACCTGGCTTAGGTAAATCTAGACCAAAAAAGGGTGCACGGATTCATGAAATCAGACTTTCATTATCCATCACAAATGGATCCTGTTCATCTATTAACCTAATCAATAGATAACCCACAAAGACCTGCTTCTAGGTGGTGCTAGGCAGGGCCTCTGCTCTACCGCTCAGACTTCAGCTACCATCAGGGTCTCTCTGAAGGAAACAGCTTTCATGCCAGTGCCATGGACAGCCATGGACGTCCTCCATGAGTTTGTCTGAACCTTTTCTGAATCATTAATACCTCAGACCGGTGTGACAGCCTGGGCAATGCGTCCCCCAGCATAGCCACACAGGTACAGAAAAGGACAGAGAGCTGTCGGCAGGCTGGTATGTTCATGACGTCTTGCAGGATTGTCTAGCTTGACTGCAGAAAGACTTCTGTCACCTTTGTGCATGGCATTCTCATACCCACCATGCACAGCATTCTCTTGCTACCTATGGAGAAATACCAGAGGGTAGGTGCGTAACTGACTGGGTACTTATACCCAGGGAAGAGTTTAGTGTTTCAGCGCTAAAATCAAAAGATAACTCAACTACAAAACCCCCTCCTGCCAGGTTGTGTCTTAAACACACTGCTTTTTTTTTTCCCCTTTAGTGAGCTGGGTGATGAAATAGAAAGTATGTTCACTACAGCTATAGATAATATGATACTGCAGAGATTGCTGGCAAATTGGAGGACAAGTTGAATTCAAACTGATCTGGACAAGCTAAAGAAATAGGCTTAAGAAAGGGGGGAAATTTAATAAAGACATGTTCAAAGTGCTATATTTAGGTAACAATAGTCAAGCAAAAGTGCAAGATGGAGAGAAACTGGTTAGGGAACAGTTCTCCAGAAAACGGGACAAGCACTATAAGAGATCACAGACTGAATGAGTGAAGCCTGTCATGCTGTTGTAGAGAAGTCAAACTTTGTGTTGGATGTTTGGAGTATGCTCCTATACAGGAGCACAGCTTGCTGGCCACCTGCAGTTGTCCTTCCACTCCACGAAGCACTAGTCCAGCCTCAGCTGCAAAGACACACTTAGGTTTGGCTACCGTGCGTCAAGGACAGTGAGGCAGAGACATCCCAGAGGTGCACAATCCAATGTGTCCGTTGAGGAGGGACTGAGGAAATACCAAAAGAGTTAGGCTAGGGACTCTGAAGGAAAAACGTCTTCAAGTATAAGAGAGGCCATTGCCAGGAGGAGAAACATCTGACCTCTGTTTCTACAGTGTCAGGAAGCAGCAACGTTCTTTAATTGTACCCAGAAAGACTCAGGCTAAGCACTGTAAGAAAAACCTTCCTAACACTACAGATAGTGAAGCACTGAGGTTCACTGGCTGGCAAAGTGCAGTGAAGCACCCATTATTATAAATCTTATGAACCAATTGGACAAACACCTCTCAAAGACAGCATGGATACGGTGAGTTGGTCTCCCAAGTCCCCTCCAGCTTTTCCCTTTGACTAGCTTCGATGTGCGTCATGTCCAAGGGGACTTATTTGATGTAGAATCTTTGCAGGAGAGTTTCTGAGGTTATCCTGGGAAAGCAGCTCCAACAAACAGGCAGCAGGATTATTCCCAATATGTCTGACAGGGACAAAAAGCACCTGTGAGGAACAGCAGTCTTGCTGTCCAGGTAGGCTCCTGGTTTGGTTCATTCTTCAGGCTTAGCCCACCACTGGAATGAAAGGCCACCTTTTTAAAGGGCTTTTGTGGTATCACGAATGAGTGAAAAACCCCTTTGCATTCCCCCTTTTTTTTGAACACTGTAATTCATCCACCCTGGTACCACAGTCCACAGGCTCAAATCGCGTTGCACATATCAGTGCCATCTTCAGATGAAAATGTTTTATCACAGAATGACTCAACATTGTGTAGTAGCAATTGTGCTTGTTTGCAAGCCAGGGAAAGCAGGGGGCATGATTTGTAGTGTCTCCATTATTATTGACACAAATCTCAGGTTTCATGGCTGGGAGGTATGGAGTTTATGCACATAAATGGTAATGAGCCATCCCTAAAACATAGGTCCATAGTCCATGGCACTGCGCATTAAGTGCCAATAGTACATTAAGTCTGACCCAGGAGGGGAAATGTGGGGTCTGCCCTCTCAATAGGGCTTACAATTTTAAAAGAATCTCTCAATCTAAAAAGAATCTTTCCAGATAGATATGCCATTTTTCATTCTTATGCACACACAGATCAAGGGAAGGCCATGAGTCCATGGCTCATAAAGCAGTTTTAAAAAACTTCTTAATCTCCTTTGCTTTGGGAAGTGCTAAGATCTGGTCTCCTTTACTTTGCATTCTTTTATTTATTTATGAACCCAAAGCCTGGGTTCTTTAGAAAAGGGGGGAAATTGCTTTGAAGTTAATTTTAGATGTAGAAGCAAACCCTGACCGCAAAAATGCTTTCAAAGGGTCACAGCACTGTCTGGAGATTTAGCTGTCCTGACATTTCCTAATATTGGGGATAAGGCAAATTCCTTTCACCTTCATGTGAGATATTGAAGTTACTCAGGTTTTATGGGTAAAAAATTGTTTCCTAGAAAATTGTACTTTGGGAGGACATTTTCCTTCGGTTTTCTCAGGGCTTCTACACCCAAATCTTCCAAGGGGGACTTTGAACTTCCATTCACCATGAGTACAGCTTTGTAGTTGTGGGGTTACAGTATAGACATCATGGTGGTGGTTTTATCACTCAATCCCGTAACCTTCTCCCAGGTGGTTACCCGACTGCCGGACCCGTTGCGGCCTGGGCCCTGTTCTCCCACTAACCTCTCCCTCCTGCTGTGGTCTCCTCACAGCCGTGACCACCAGGAACATTTCGGCTGTGCCAGAGCAACAACAGTGCCTCTACCCTGGTGCTGCTAGGTAGAGAGCTGGATGCTCTAAAAGGATTGCTTTAAAAAACACAGTTAACCACATGCCTCATTCCCCCACAGCTCCCTGCTTGCTCCCAGCTGGCAACCCTGCTCTGGCCGGGTGCATCCCGCTCCCCCACAGCCACACCACAGCATCTCCTCCAAGAGTATGGCCCAGAATATTTTTATAGAAGCCTTTTAGATTCCCTGCTCAGGCTTCCACAAGATTAAAAAGCTCAGACCATTGGAGACAGGGAAGCTCATGTCAGACATTCCCAGTCAAAGAGTCTCCTATACGGATGGACCTTCCTTCTGGGACTGCCCAGGTGCTCTCTGAGTGATGCAATCAAAAAAGCATTACCATTTAAATGCAACCAGTGGGCAAGAGTGGCAGGACCATGGCAAGGTGGGAGGTCTGACACCTACTTTGGGGTGAGAAATGCCACGTGGTGTGCCAGTGTCCAGGCAGAGGAGGGCTGTGGTTTCTGAAGCTTCAGATGGGCACCCAAACATGGTGTGACTTATGCTAGGGAAAACTAATGTGTTGTGATTTGGTTGCCTTCGGCACGGAAACCCTTGTTATGGTGGTTCTGTATTTTCATTTGAAGGCATATTAAACCATTTTATTTTAAAGATCTATCAGATAAATGGTAGAGCAAGCCTTTGAGCATGCTGGTAATGCATGCTTTAGGTTACTTTATCTCTGGGAATGGGCCAAAGTGTTTCTGTCTGTGTGCATGTGCCTGTGTAATTAGCCCACAACTTCAGACGCAAATAGAACTAGCTAGGCGATGAATGTAAATAATCAGGGCCACGATACACATCACTCTCAAAATGTGATTCCTGTGCACTGAGAAGACACAGGGACTGTAAAAAGTTAGAGAAACTTCAACTTTCAGGTCAGTCGCTGGGAAGAGCTGTGGGAGAACATAGATACCTGTCTAAAAAGGGAAGCAAAGCAGAAAAGCAGGATCAATTTCCGTGCACAAGAAAGTGCCTAGGACAGTAAAACCAATAGCAGTGTGTAGCTTGCAGTGGAGAAAGAGGCCATGGCTGGCAGAGGTTTCTGGTTTGGAAGCAGCTTGCTGCCCTGGGGGACCTGGCAGGGCAAGTGGCTGCTCCAGCCCTCGCACCTCCTGTCCCAGCGTCACCAGCCAAGAGGTCAGGAAAAGCCAAGCTCAGGTCACTTGCTGCTAGAGAAGATTTCTGTATCCCACTGGTCCAGACTGCACAGGGAAGAGTCTGGGGCCACGGTCAGGCATTTGGCCTCCCCTCCCAGATACTTCATGGACAACTTCACCCCCATGGCCTGGGCTTCAGGGCTTGCACTTCGGGTAGTGCCTGCAACACGTGGACATACCTTCCTGCTGCCGGCCAGCCCTGGGCATGCAAAGCAGCCTCCAGGGACCTCCACCCAACATATTTTTCCCTCCCTGTAATGTGGCATGGTCGGGGCCCTGGGTGCCTCTGCAGCAGCGGGGGGGGACACTTTGTAAACAGGTCTTCAGCCTTCCTGCCCTTGTGTCACCTAGCATGAACCAGGACATGCTGTGGCAGCGCAGGCTCCCGCTGCCCGTGGTAGCCCCTGTTACTATCACTGGAGTCATACCGGCATTAGTAACGATGGAAAAATACAAGGGGGAAGCCCGGAGGGCAGTCTCCCGAGATACTTTCTACAGATGCTTTCCCAGAACGGTTTCACAATATCCAACCGTCTGTTTCTCATCTACCCTGATACTGAGGTCAGAGGAGTTGTAGGCAGCCACTGCTGGCACACCCGGGCAATGTCACACGCTGCCGGGAGATGCGAGGGAATGGAAACACACGGAAACATGATACTGTCAGAGAGACCTATGGCTGTAATTTTTATTGGCGAAATTTGTGAAGCAGACGACACCCACCACAAGATGCAAAATAAACCAGAAATGTATGGAAACTGTAAATCTTTTTGAGGATAATTGGTGTAAGCCCTTGCTAAGTTTTATCACTAGGAAGGACAAACATCACAGAAATTTCAAACATCTTTTTTTTACTGTCCCTAGCCTTATGTCTTCCCCAAAGAGTAGGCTGGAGCCCACCAGGGAAAGGACACCCTGTAGCTTTCCCAGCTGCTTCTCACTCTGCTATTTTCATCCCCTTCACCTTGTTTTACACCAAGAGGTACCGCTTCTTTTTGGATCCCAACAGGAAAGGAACACCCACTTTCAAGACAGATAACTTTTTATTAATACAGTCACAGGTAAGGTGACAGAGAGTTACAAAACCCAATGTCCCATTCAAAGATGGGGAGCCTGTGATAGTGGGACAGGCTGTGGTGGGGGTGCAGCTCCATGTTCCCATGCACTTCAGCAGCACCCAGCCTACAGTACAGGTGCCCCCATCTCTCACTATAAGAGAGGGTGAGCCCCTGATCAAACTGTTTTTCCACATAACCCATGTTCCAATGGCAGACTGTTTCCTGGCATCAGGAATGCTGGAGAAGTCACAATGTGATCACCCTGTCCTGCTGGCTGGAGAAAGTCCCAAGCGCAGGGAGGCCGACATAGTCTTTCTGAGTCAAACCATCTCCTGCTATGATGTGAGCCACAGCCCCATGTCTCACTAGGTAGCAGTGGACACGATGAGCCTAGCAGATCCCGTGGGATATTCAAGGGATGCTTCAGCCCTAGAGGGTGTGATGGGAGCAGAGCTGAAATTCTTTTGCATGCTCTGTGTGTAATAACCTGCCTGCATACCATTTTTCTGTAGGAGAAGAATAAATTGACGGGAACAGTCAAAAACAAGCCAGAACTTTGAATCAATTCTGAGCTTTGAAACACTATCGTTTTAATCAACAGTTCTCAACTGCAATGACATTGGGTCAGTGCCGTGGTTCTTGAGGTTTACATTGAGCTGTAGTTTTGCTTGGAAACATCACTGATAGCAAAAAAGACACTTCCTACTAATCCCTGAAAGGGAGAAAATTACTTGGTTTTCCCTCTAAGGAACACCTCCAAGCTGTAGCACTGAAGACGGGTTGGAAAAAAGAAATTAGTTGTGCCAAGTGTACCCCTCCCTCCTTTTGCCTCTGCCCTCTCCAACATTCAAGCTCCCCAAGGAATGTGCAAGAGGATGCCGCAGCACTTTTCCAAAGTCACCTGCTTCAGGAAGGTGACGTATTTTGAAGGAGTCCCTGTGCTTGATGCAAAGATTTTCAGCTGAAGGCACAAAGGAGTGGAGAGGCTGCACCGAGGACACTATTCCTGCATGCTAGCGTATGTGTGCGCATATAAGAGAAAGTAAGTGATGTAGAGACGATGCTACTGGTGCACAGGAAACGTTTTGCAGCACCTGCAACTGTTTGGTACTGACTGGAGATACAGGCAGAATTTATCGCCATTTGCAGAAGTCTTTTCACCTGAAAGATTACTGATCCTTCTCTTCATGCATGGCCACAGGACCGTGTATGTACTCATCTGGTTCACAAGGGTGTCTGGTCACAGGCTGGAGCCACTCGTAGCCCCACATGTATGCAAGCCCCAGCTTCCAGTCTGTGCCGTGATACTATTCCATATGACATGTCACCACACCTCCTTCCCACCACTCAGCTATGTACAACATAATTTATGAAGCATGGTGAGGGATGTGGATTTGTATCCCAAGATAAATGTGTTGAAGGTCTCCATGTGTACTTAAAACTAAACATCCAATTCACTAATTCAAGTGAGCAGGGAATCAAGTCCTTTGATTCCCAATATGACCAGCACCGCCAGGCTCTGCCAGTGTAATACTTCCAAGTATCTGTTTGCAGGGTCTTGCGGGGCGTTCTGGACCCTAGGCAGGGCAGGGGAACATGAGCCATTGACGCCACACGTGTGGTGTGACTGGATGTGATGTGGAGTCATCTGCACACATGCCGACGGACGGATAGCCCACCCCTGTCTGTCTGGCAGTGGGGTGCAGGAGCTCCTGGCCAGGGAGGATCTCTTAGAAGTGGGTACCTGAATCTGTCCCCCTGGGGTCATTCCTCAGCACATCACTGACTGCCAATATAAAAGTAGCTTTCCATCTTTTCCCACTATGAACTGTCCCGCTACCGTGCAACTTATTAGTGCTTACTAAGCCAATGGTTCATCGTGGCTACTTTATGGACACGCATGTTATATCTTAGGTTCTCAGGCTATTACTGGTGTTAACAGCTTCACTGACTATAGATTATTCAAGCAGCTTTATAGATCGTAGCATCTGAATAATTGTTATTTGATCATTTAAAATGCTGGATATAATCAAGTCTTAGTATCATTGTGATGATAGAGATATACTATTGTTCAGTGCATTATAATTTAAGTAACAACAAGATTTCACCTGCCCATCTTCTAAATGCTTTTGAAATAGAAATATTGACAGAAAGATAACTATTCTCAAATGCCACAAATTTACCCAAAGTATCTGTGTACAGTTTACACTTAATTTCACAGTCAACTGCAAGTTGACTCCAAATCAATGTTCTGATTCTTTTTCTACCTGTGTTTGCAGAAGCCATATGAACTAGTAGTGAAAGGAGATAAGGATGTATCAATAAAATTTTACAAGGCCCTGGTGAGAATTTATGTCAAA
Organism: Chionis minor; assembly: GCA_013398295.1. Classification (NCBI taxonomy): domain Eukaryota; kingdom Metazoa; phylum Chordata; class Aves; order Charadriiformes; family Chionidae; genus Chionis; species Chionis minor. The sequence goes on from VZSF01001517.1 coordinate 518,763, forward strand.
TGCTGTGTACCACTTTGATATTCCCCTTCCATGGAGGAGCTTGAGATGATGCCCACAACCAAGCAGAGCCAGACCCTGAGGCCTTGGAAGTACCTTTCCAGTCCTGTTGTCCTGTGTGCCAATGGCATATGAGAATGAGCTGGATTCATTTATTTTTTGTGACTATTCAAATAATTCCAAAAGCGTAATCTCACTTTAAAGTATACAGAAGCCCAGATTTAACTGCAACCATAGGATATCTCATTTGGGTTAAAATTACTGATCAGGACGCAGGGAAGGTCACAGCTGGGTTTCTGGAGTCTAACATGCTGGCATTTGAAACTACACTGCTGGTGTCTCAATGAGCTCATTTCTCAGCTCGACTGAATCACGGGCCGTTTTACTACTAGTTTTAGTGGCACAAGTTTATCACTTCTAGAATTAGTTGAAATCAGTGGAATTATCCATATTTTCAATGACATCACAGAGATCAGCATCTGGCCCTCATTCTTTTTCTTGGTGAACTATCAGAGTTAGAAGGAGAGCCTTAAATTCTTCTAAAAATTCATCAAACTCCCACCTCTAGGCCCTTGTCTTCAGCATCGCCCGCTGTCCTGTAGAGCACCGCACCTCTCCCAATGAGGATTTCAACTCCTAGCCCTGCACCTCCAAGCCCGCTGCCCCAGATCTTCCCCTGAAAGGGCTACCAGGATGGAGCAAGTGGCCAGCTGCTGGCTGGTCCGTGGTAACCCTCCACCCCTGCACATCAAAGGCATCTGTTCCCCCCAGCGAGCTGAGAGAGACAGCAGCATTTGCAAAGCAGCTAACGAGAGGCAGCTTGCCAGGAGGGATGGGAGGCACGGGAGACACAAGCTCCCAAGAAGCATGGGATCCAAAATAACCACCTGGAGTTGCTTCTGCCTGTGACTGGCCTTGCTGGGTCTTCTCTTTTGAGGGCTTGGAGCAGGGGGGGTGTTTGTAGCGTATAACCCTAAGCATCTCGCACATTTCCCATGGTAGAGTGCTGGCTATCTTGGCGATACAGGCAGTGGCTCCTCCAGTGCACCTACGGTTGGCTACTGCGGCCAGCCATCCTCCAGGGAGCCTTCCCTCCCCGGTGACTGTGCAGGACAGCCTGCGTGCCTTGCTTCATCACCCGCGCCACACGCCTCAGGTTGCCTTGCGCACGTACCCACGCGCACACGCACATCCCTTCTCCCCTTTCACCTCCTCCCATCGGGTCCAAATGCATCCATGAGTCACCACGGGAAGTGCAGCTGATGATCTCAAAGCTGCAGCACCAAGCACGAAACATCGCAACGCAAGGTCGCGCGAAAGCTGGGGGCTGAGCTAGCTAAAGGCTAACTGGTCAGATGTTCACATATGGGGTTTTATCCACTTTCACGGCGTTTTCCAAGCAATAGTAGTTCTTTCCTTTATGAGTTTGACACAAATTTTGAAGCAGTACATAAGAATTTGCATTTGTGATGTCATGTGACGTGTCTGAGTAAACAAAAAGCAAATAACTGAATTGTGATTAGAGAGATAGAGAGGGTTTTTATAGTTTAAAGGTTACTTTTAATCTACAGACGTATCTGGCATCAGTTGGAACAGAGAAGTGTGATGTGATCACAGAGCAGGAGCATGAACTTTTGCTATTGGTGCTGTTTGTGCACCATTAAAAAGGACAGAGAAACTCAGTCACAAAGGAAAAACTAGATTGTCATAAATAGCCACTATATTTCAGTGCCCACATATGGATGCATGCAGATGTATTTAAACTGGCAGTAGCAGATGATCCATTTGCGAGGAATAGTCATACTGGGCCTCACACATCAGTGAATTTTGTGTGAAGTTTATGTAAGAAACTAGATCCATCTTACACCCCTGAAAATGCACCGTAAGTCTCACTATACTCTGGCTTCATATCTCTGCGGTCAGGATTTTCTTCAGCGCTTTCTGAGGCAGGAAAAGCATTTCTTTCCATTAGCTTATATTTTAAAGTAATGCTAGAAATTATTTTTAATAATACAAATACTACCCTGTATGGGAGCAGAGCTCTCATGATGCAGTTGAGGGCAGTAAATCCTATTTTCTACTGAGATGAACAGGTTTGGCAGGCTGAGCATGCCTGAAGGCAGCTGTACTCTACACACCCAATTTTTTGCAAAACACAGCAAGACAGGTTCATGTCTGGTGTAATCCCTTTGCCTCCAGAACATTTCCATCTTGGCAAACTGGCCTTAGAAGAAAGCAGTATGCTGCAGTTTTCCACTCGGGGGCCAGTTTTTCTTCTATTTCCCCTAGACCACATCAGCTTCCTGGGCTTGGCCATTTTCTTCCGTTGGGCAGGACATTCTACAAGGTCAACTTTGAGCAGTCCAAGCAAGAAAAATGATACAAATATTCCTTCAGCAGAGAACTGGTATGAAAATCAGAGATGGGCAGGACATCATGGTACAGACCTCATCAGCAGGCCCTGTATGGAAGTAGTTTTGGCTGGAATCTCACCAAACAGCCCTTTTCCTTGTGGCTTGGAGCTCCCACACCTTTCCACTCGTGCAGGCGATCTCTTGTGCGTTGCCAGGGTGGTGTGAGCCAGACCTGGAGCCTCACACAGCTTTAATGTGGCGACTGAGCCAGACCTGGAGCCTCACACAGCTTTAATGTGGCGACTTCAGGTTTGGATTCAGTTTGGGATTTGGAGCATTAGTTAGGAGTTCATCCACAGGAAAACACGGCCGAGCTCACTGTTGGTTCCCCGTGTCATGGCAGCCTTCGTTCACGGCTGTGCGTCCACCTATCTCCTGCTACACCCATGCGAACTGTGCCTCACCACAGGAAACGAGCTGATCCAGTTAAAACTCTCCTCTCTCCCTGTCAACACGCAGAAATGAAGACAGAAACTGCTGCCTCCGTGTTGCTCAACGCACCGGGCGTTTGAAAGGGCTTTTAGGTGAACGTGGAGCCGAAGTGTCTGTCTCCACCCACTCTCCTTTTACCAAAGAGGC